>OX438900.1:25042479-25060630 GCA_949316265.1 Diarsia mendica | reverse complement strand
AACCTAACCTAACCTAACCTAACCTAACCTAACCTAACCTAACCTAACCTAACCTAACCTAACCTAACCTAACCTAACCTAACCTAACCTAACCTAACCTAACCTAACCTAACCTAACCTAACCTAACCTAACCTAACCTAACCTAACCTAACCTAACCTAACCTAACCTAACCTAACCTAACCTAACCTAACCTAACCTAACCTAACCTAACCTAACCTAACCTAACCTAACCTAACCTAACCTAACCTAACCTAACCTAACCTAACCTAACCTAACCTAACCTAACCTAACCTAACCTAACCTAACCTAACCTAACCTAACCTAACCTAACCTAACCTAACCTAACCTAACCTAACCTAACCTAACCTAACCTAACCTAACCTAACCTAACCTAACCTAACCTAACCTAACCTAACCTAACCTAACCTAACCTAACCTAACCTAACCTAACCTAACCTAACCTAACCTAACCTAACCTAACCTAACCTAACCTAACCTAACCTAACCTAACCTAACCTAACCTAACCTAACCTAACCTAACCTAACCTAACCTAACCTAACCTAACCTAACCTAACCTAACCTAACCTAACCTAACCTAACCTAACCTAACCTAACCTAACCTAACCTAACCTAACCTAACCTAACCTAACCTAACCTAACCTAACCTAACCTAACCTAACCTAACCTAACCTAACCTAACCTAACCTAACCTAACCTAACCTAACCTAACCTAACCTAACCTAACCTAACCTAACCTAACCTAACCTAACCTAACCTAACCTAACCTAACCTAACCTAACCTAACCTAACCTAACCTAACCTAACCTAACCTAACCTAACCTAACCTAACCTAACCTAACCTAACCTAACCTAACCTAACCTAACCTAACCTAACCTAACCTAACCTAACCTAACCTAACCTAACCTAACCTAACCTAACCTAACCTAACCTAACCTAACCTAACCTAACCTAACCTAACCTAACCTAACCTAACCTAACCTAACCTAACCTAACCTAACCTAACCTAACCTAACCTAACCTAACCTAACCTAACCTAACCTAACCTAACCTAACCTAACCTAACCTAACCTAACCTAACCTAACCTAACCTAACCTAACCTAACCTAACCTAACCTAACCTAACCTAACCTAACCTAACCTAACCTAACCTAACCTAACCTAACCTAACCTAACCTAACCTAACCTAACCTAACCTAACCTAACCTAACCTAACCTAACCTAACCTAACCTAACCTAACCTAACCTAACCTAACCTAACCTAACCTAACCTAACCTAACCTAACCTAACCTAACCTAACCTAACCTAACCTAACCTAACCTAACCTAACCTAACCTAACCTAACCTAACCTAACCTAACCTAACCTAACCTAACCTAACCTAACCTAACCTAACCTAACCTAACCTAACCTAACCTAACCTAACCTAACCTAACCTAACCTAACCTAACCTAACCTAACCTAACCTAACCTAACCTAACCTAACCTAACCTAACCTAACCTAACCTAACCTAACCTAACCTAACCTAACCTAACCTAACCTAACCTAACCTAACCTAACCTAACCTAACCTAACCTAACCTAACCTAACCTAACCTAACCTAACCTAACCTAACCTAACCTAACCTAACCTAACCTAACCTAACCTAACCTAACCTAACCTAACCTAACCTAACCTAACCTAACCTAACCTAACCTAACCTAACCTAACCTAACCTAACCTAACCTAACCTAACCTAACCTAACCTAACCTAACCTAACCTAACCTAACCTAACCTAACCTAACCTAACCTAACCTAACCTAACCTAACCTAACCTAACCTAACCTAACCTAACCTAACCTAACCTAACCTAACCTAACCTAACCTAACCTAACCTAACCTAACCTAACCTAACCTAACCTAACCTAACCTAACCTAACCTAACCTAACCTAACCTAACCTAACCTAACCTAACCTAACCTAACCTAACCTAACCTAACCTAACCTAACCTAACCTAACCTAACCTAACCTAACCTAACCTAACCTAACCTAACCTAACCTAACCTAACCTAACCTAACCTAACCTAACCTAACCTAACCTAACCTAACCTAACCTAACCTAACCTAACCTAACCTAACCTAACCTAACCTAACCTAACCTAACCTAACCTAACCTAACCTAACCTAACCTAACCTAACCTAACCTAACCTAACCTAACCTAACCTAACCTAACCTAACCTAACCTAACCTAACCTAACCTAACCTAACCTAACCTAACCTAACCTAACCTAACCTAACCTAACCTAACCTAACCTAACCTAACCTAACCTAACCTAACCTAACCTAACCTAACCTAACCTAACCTAACCTAACCTAACCTAACCTAACCTAACCTAACCTAACCTAACCTAACCTAACCTAACCTAACCTAACCTAACCTAACCTAACCTAACCTAACCTAACCTAACCTAACCTAACCTAACCTAACCTAACCTAACCTAACCTAACCTAACCTAACCTAACCTAACCTAACCTAACCTAACCTAACCTAACCTAACCTAACCTAACCTAACCTAACCTAACCTAACCTAACCTAACCTAACCTAACCTAACCTAACCTAACCTAACCTAACCTAACCTAACCTAACCTAACCTAACCTAACCTAACCTAACCTAACCTAACCTAACCTAACCTAACCTAACCTAACCTAACCTAACCTAACCTAACCTAACCTAACCTAACCTAACCTAACCTAACCTAACCTAACCTAACCTAACCTAACCTAACCTAACCTAACCTAACCTAACCTAACCTAACCTAACCTAACCTAACCTAACCTAACCTAACCTAACCTAACCTAACCTAACCTAACCTAACCTAACCTAACCTAACCTAACCTAACCTAACCTAACCTAACCTAACCTAACCTAACCTAACCTAACCTAACCTAACCTAACCTAACCTAACCTAACCTAACCTAACCTAACCTAACCTAACCTAACCTAACCTAACCTAACCTAACCTAACCTAACCTAACCTAACCTAACCTAACCTAACCTAACCTAACCTAACCTAACCTAACCTAACCTAACCTAACCTAACCTAACCTAACCTAACCTAACCTAACCTAACCTAACCTAACCTAACCTAACCTAACCTAACCTAACCTAACCTAACCTAACCTAACCTAACCTAACCTAACCTAACCTAACCTAACCTAACCTAACCTAACCTAACCTAACCTAACCTAACCTAACCTAACCTAACCTAACCTAACCTAACCTAACCTAACCTAACCTAACCTAACCTAACCTAACCTAACCTAACCTAACCTAACCTAACCTAACCTAACCTAACCTAACCTAACCTAACCTAACCTAACCTAACCTAACCTAACCTAACCTAACCTAACCTAACCTAACCTAACCTAACCTAACCTAACCTAACCTAACCTAACCTAACCTAACCTAACCTAACCTAACCTAACCTAACCTAACCTAACCTAACCTAACCTAACCTAACCTAACCTAACCTAACCTAACCTAACCTAACCTAACCTAACCTAACCTAACCTAACCTAACCTAACCTAACCTAACCTAACCTAACCTAACCTAACCTAACCTAACCTAACCTAACCTAACCTAACCTAACCTAACCTAACCTAACCTAACCTAACCTAACCTAACCTAACCTAACCTAACCTAACCTAACCTAACCTAACCTAACCTAACCTAACCTAACCTAACCTAACCTAACCTAACCTAACCTAACCTAACCTAACCTAACCTAACCTAACCTAACCTAACCTAACCTAACCTAACCTAACCTAACCTAACCTAACCTAACCTAACCTAACCTAACCTAACCTAACCTAACCTAACCTAACCTAACCTAACCTAACCTAACCTAACCTAACCTAACCTAACCTAACCTAACCTAACCTAACCTAACCTAACCTAACCTAACCTAACCTAACCTAACCTAACCTAACCTAACCTAACCTAACCTAACCTAACCTAACCTAACCTAACCTAACCTAACCTAACCTAACCTAACCTAACCTAACCTAACCTAACCTAACCTAACCTAACCTAACCTAACCTAACCTAACCTAACCTAACCTAACCTAACCTAACCTAACCTAACCTAACCTAACCTAACCTAACCTAACCTAACCTAACCTAACCTAACCTAACCTAACCTAACCTAACCTAACCTAACCTAACCTAACCTAACCTAACCTAACCTAACCTAACCTAACCTAACCTAACCTAACCTAACCTAACCTAACCTAACCTAACCTAACCTAACCTAACCTAACCTAACCTAACCTAACCTAACCTAACCTAACCTAACCTAACCTAACCTAACCTAACCTAACCTAACCTAACCTAACCTAACCTAACCTAACCTAACCTAACCTAACCTAACCTAACCTAACCTAACCTAACCTAACCTAACCTAACCTAACCTAACCTAACCTAACCTAACCTAACCTAACCTAACCTAACCTAACCTAACCTAACCTAACCTAACCTAACCTAACCTAACCTAACCTAACCTAACCTAACCTAACCTAACCTAACCTAACCTAACCTAACCTAACCTAACCTAACCTAACCTAACCTAACCTAACCTAACCTAACCTAACCTAACCTAACCTAACCTAACCTAACCTAACCTAACCTAACCTAACCTAACCTAACCTAACCTAACCTAACCTAACCTAACCTAACCTAACCTAACCTAACCTAACCTAACCTAACCTAACCTAACCTAACCTAACCTAACCTAACCTAACCTAACCTAACCTAACCTAACCTAACCTAACCTAACCTAACCTAACCTAACCTAACCTAACCTAACCTAACCTAACCTAACCTAACCTAACCTAACCTAACCTAACCTAACCTAACCTAACCTAACCTAACCTAACCTAACCTAACCTAACCTAACCTAACCTAACCTAACCTAACCTAACCTAACCTAACCTAACCTAACCTAACCTAACCTAACCTAACCTAACCTAACCTAACCTAACCTAACCTAACCTAACCTAACCTAACCTAACCTAACCTAACCTAACCTAACCTAACCTAACCTAACCTAACCTAACCTAACCTAACCTAACCTAACCTAACCTAACCTAACCTAACCTAACCTAACCTAACCTAACCTAACCTAACCTAACCTAACCTAACCTAACCTAACCTAACCTAACCTAACCTAACCTAACCTAACCTAACCTAACCTAACCTAACCTAACCTAACCTAACCTAACCTAACCTAACCTAACCTAACCTAACCTAACCTAACCTAACCTAACCTAACCTAACCTAACCTAACCTAACCTAACCTAACCTAACCTAACCTAACCTAACCTAACCTAACCTAACCTAACCTAACCTAACCTAACCTAACCTAACCTAACCTAACCTAACCTAACCTAACCTAACCTAACCTAACCTAACCTAACCTAACCTAACCTAACCTAACCTAACCTAACCTAACCTAACCTAACCTAACCTAACCTAACCTAACCTAACCTAACCTAACCTAACCTAACCTAACCTAACCTAACCTAACCTAACCTAACCTAACCTAACCTAACCTAACCTAACCTAACCTAACCTAACCTAACCTAACCTAACCTAACCTAACCTAACCTAACCTAACCTAACCTAACCTAACCTAACCTAACCTAACCTAACCTAACCTAACCTAACCTAACCTAACCTAACCTAACCTAACCTAACCTAACCTAACCTAACCTAACCTAACCTAACCTAACCTAACCTAACCTAACCTAACCTAACCTAACCTAACCTAACCTAACCTAACCTAACCTAACCTAACCTAACCTAACCTAACCTAACCTAACCTAACCTAACCTAACCTAACCTAACCTAACCTAACCTAACCTAACCTAACCTAACCTAACCTAACCTAACCTAACCTAACCTAACCTAACCTAACCTAACCTAACCTAACCTAACCTAACCTAACCTAACCTAACCTAACCTAACCTAACCTAACCTAACCTAACCTAACCTAACCTAACCTAACCTAACCTAACCTAACCTAACCTAACCTAACCTAACCTAACCTAACCTAACCTAACCTAACCTAACCTAACCTAACCTAACCTAACCTAACCTAACCTAACCTAACCTAACCTAACCTAACCTAACCTAACCTAACCTAACCTAACCTAACCTAACCTAACCTAACCTAACCTAACCTAACCTAACCTAACCTAACCTAACCTAACCTAACCTAACCTAACCTAACCTAACCTAACCTAACCTAACCTAACCTAACCTAACCTAACCTAACCTAACCTAACCTAACCTAACCTAACCTAACCTAACCTAACCTAACCTAACCTAACCTAACCTAACCTAACCTAACCTAACCTAACCTAACCTAACCTAACCTAACCTAACCTAACCTAACCTAACCTAACCTAACCTAACCTAACCTAACCTAACCTAACCTAACCTAACCTAACCTAACCTAACCTAACCTAACCTAACCTAACCTAACCTAACCTAACCTAACCTAACCTAACCTAACCTAACCTAACCTAACCTAACCTAACCTAACCTAACCTAACCTAACCTAACCTAACCTAACCTAACCTAACCTAACCTAACCTAACCTAACCTAACCTAACCTAACCTAACCTAACCTAACCTAACCTAACCTAACCTAACCTAACCTAACCTAACCTAACCTAACCTAACCTAACCTAACCTAACCTAACCTAACCTAACCTAACCTAACCTAACCTAACCTAACCTAACCTAACCTAACCTAACCTAACCTAACCTAACCTAACCTAACCTAACCTAACCTAACCTAACCTAACCTAACCTAACCTAACCTAACCTAACCTAACCTAACCTAACCTAACCTAACCTAACCTAACCTAACCTAACCTAACCTAACCTAACCTAACCTAACCTAACCTAACCTAACCTAACCTAACCTAACCTAACCTAACCTAACCTAACCTAACCTAACCTAACCTAACCTAACCTAACCTAACCTAACCTAACCTAACCTAACCTAACCTAACCTAACCTAACCTAACCTAACCTAACCTAACCTAACCTAACCTAACCTAACCTAACCTAACCTAACCTAACCTAACCTAACCTAACCTAACCTAACCTAACCTAACCTAACCTAACCTAACCTAACCTAACCTAACCTAACCTAACCTAACCTAACCTAACCTAACCTAACCTAACCTAACCTAACCTAACCTAACCTAACCTAACCTAACCTAACCTAACCTAACCTAACCTAACCTAACCTAACCTAACCTAACCTAACCTAACCTAACCTAACCTAACCTAACCTAACCTAACCTAACCTAACCTAACCTAACCTAACCTAACCTAACCTAACCTAACCTAACCTAACCTAACCTAACCTAACCTAACCTAACCTAACCTAACCTAACCTAACCTAACCTAACCTAACCTAACCTAACCTAACCTAACCTAACCTAACCTAACCTAACCTAACCTAACCTAACCTAACCTAACCTAACCTAACCTAACCTAACCTAACCTAACCTAACCTAACCTAACCTAACCTAACCTAACCTAACCTAACCTAACCTAACCTAACCTAACCTAACCTAACCTAACCTAACCTAACCTAACCTAACCTAACCTAACCTAACCTAACCTAACCTAACCTAACCTAACCTAACCTAACCTAACCTAACCTAACCTAACCAATCCTAGAAAGGCTGGAGAAAGTGGAGGATAATATTAATGCACGGCTAAAAGAATTAGAGGAGAAAGTGGGAAAAGGCTTCGCGGGCATGGCTGACCACTGTGACGATGGCGGTGCCGACATCATCGACAAGATCGTCGACAACATTGACTTGGTCAGCGCCAAGATTGATGTAGTCCAAGAGAACATCGGCCGCACGATAGACGGGGTGATCGTCGTGGGTCGTGCGGCGGTTGTTCTCGAGGAAAAAATCGGCGATGTTGTCGGTGAGGTCGCCACCAGCACAAGTAAGATACAGGCGGCCATAAGGGAAGCGGCATGCGAGCCACAAACTGACTCGAAGACGTACGCCACCGTCACGGCAGCCAGACCCGGGCATCGACCGGCACTTTATTCGGTGGCGGTCACCTCCGAAGGCGAGGAGCATGCTGACGAGGTGCTCGCTATGGTGAAGGAGGCGGTCGATGCCAGGGGAACTGGCCTAAGGATTAATAAAGTCAGAAAGGCAAAGAACCAGACGGTCATATTGGGGTGTGACACTGAAGCGGAGCTTAAGAAAATCAAAGACAGGATTGAAAGCCGAGGTAAAGGGTTAGTAGTAGCGCCCATGAAGAACAAGAACCCGCTCGTCGTCCTAAAAGATGTCTTTTTGGACAGCGAAGACGACGAAATGGTGAAGGCGCTCTACTCCCAGAATGATAACATCTTTAGGGACCTAGACCAAGAGGAAAAAGAAATTGTCATAAAGTATAAGAAGAGGACTAGGAACCCCAAGACAGCGCACGTGGTCGCTCAGGTCAGTCCGAAAGTATGGCAGAGGATGACGGAGGCTGGGGCTCTTTACCTGGACCTGCAAAGGGTAAGGGTGGAGGACCAGTCGCCGCTCATCCAATGCACGAAATGTCTAGCATTCGGACACGGCCGGAAATTTTGCACTGAGAGTGTGGACAGATGCAGTCACTGCGGAGGACCGCATTTACGCGAAAAATGCGTGGAGTTTGTTGCGGGTACGGAACCGCAGTGCTGCAACTGCGCACACTCGAAGAATCAGAAGACAGACCATAACGCCTTTAGCGTGGAGTGCCCGGTCCGCAAGAAATGGGACTACCTGGCTCGGACGACAACGGCATACGCCTAGACTGTTCCCTAAGGTACACTTAACACAAGCAACACACACAGGAACACACAGAACACACACAGAAACACACACAGGAACACACCAAGACAGCAACACAAACCGGGAGTACATTGAAATAGATAACAACTACAAAACGAACATATACATGGAAACCGAAAAACAAAAACAAGCACAGATATATAAAATATATAGTAAATATTATATACAAGTATATCAGAACACACACACAACACAAAACACACACAAAACACAAACACAGATATATAAAATATATAGTCAATATATACTAGTATATCAAAACACACACACAACACAAAACACACACTCCAAACAACCCTTGAAAACATTTGAATATATAAAAGAGCCCAGAATAAGAAATGACAATAAATATGTATAAACTAAGTATATATTATATTATTGCCAAAATAGTAAGATAAATAAATAAACGCAACAAAGTGAAAGGAAGACACACAAATCCTTAGTAATGTCCAACCTATTATGTCCAAAGCCCAAACCATACCTATGTCCAAAAACCGAAAATGAGTAAAGGAAAAATGTGTTATAAAAACTGAGTACATGTTAGAAAATAAGAGTCTAAGTTAAATTACTGTGTTAGAAATTAAGAGTATGTATTAGAATAAACCTGTTATTGTATAAACATAAATAATGTATGAAAATAAGTTTGTTAGGTATATAAAGCAGGAAGTAATTATGTGTTAAAAATAAGTCTGCACAGATTGTTAAAACATAGAAATAAGATAAATATTGTCCTTAAATTAGATGTGCAAAAACAGTACACCAGATGTTCAGAATAGATATAAAATTAGTACATAGAAACATAGACTTAGAAAAATAGTATGTAAAATTAACGAATGTAAAAACCTACTGTAATAAATAAAACAGAGTTGTGCTATAAAATCCCTTAATAAAGAAAGTTTGCATATAGACTGTATTAAAAACATAGAAATTATAAGATAAATTGTCAATATAGAAGATGTGCAAAAACAATACACCAGATGTTTAGAATAGTTAAAAACTTAGTATATAAAAACATAGTTAAGTAAAGAATGTAATTAGAGAAAATGTATGTAAAAGAACCAATTTCATAAGCCACTGTTGTTAACAAAACTTATTGTGTCTAATATCCCTAAATAAAGAAAACAACATAATAAAGAAATAGATAGAATAGCGGGAGTCCCACCCGGCTAAGAATGAAAGAGTGTGTAAAAGAAAGATAAAGTATGAAGCTTGAAAGTGCGAGAGGAATACATGATAGAACTGGAATGAATGAGTACCTAGAATAATAAGATCCCGTCCCACCCATAACGGGGAAAAGCACAAAAAAAAAAAAAAAAAAAAAAAAAAAAAAAAAAAAAAAAAAAAAAACCTAACCTAACCTAACCTAACCTAACCTAACCTAACCTAACCTAACCTAACCTAACCTAACCTAACCTAACCCAGTCTCACGGCGCCCCCCGCCGCGATCGGATCACTTTTAAGCCGCTCCGCGTTTGAAAAATCAGTAAAGTTAGTCAAAGTGAGCAAAAACTCCCGTATTTTTGCTAAAAGTTGTGCGCTAACGAGTTACAAGTGTTCGTGAAAAAATTTTGGAAATCGGTGATAAACTCGCGGAGTTATAACCGAAAAACCGAAATTTTAACCCCAAAAGTGTAAACAAAAAGTGAAAAAGTGAAACGCTGCTCGATTTCGATCGGTGACCCTGTGTTCTTGGATTGCCCTTCGAAACACCTGGACAAGCTCCACATCCTGGCTGAGTTTGGGATTTTTCCCGTGAAAATTCGCCGAGATACAGGACCATCAGGAAAATCCACGTGGACACGAGGTCGAGATCCAGCAGTCGGAGGGGAAAACTGGAGACAGGGATAGGCGCAGGAAGCCATACCCATTGATCCGACACCTTGACCATCGAATTTGGACCATCCACCTGGAAGATACAAGGTTTCTAATAAAAGTAAAAAAGTCATTAATATTCAACCCTATTTATCTCAAAATTTAAATCGATAACCTAATATTTTTTGGAACTTAAAAAATAGTGCATATATTAAGGAACAAAAGTGCAAAATTTTATAATTTTCGGACTATTAAATAAAAAGTTACACATTTTCAAAAATTTCCCTATAATTGTAAACAAAGTTAAATATAAATATAAAAAATCCAGAAATATTCGACAAGGCTGCTCGGACCACGATTGAGACAAATCTGGCCAAAAACAAATTTTTCACCACCTTGATCAGTCAGAAAACCCTTTTTTGCAGAAAGTGGTTTCATCCCTGAAACTTTGACCACCTGTCAAATACAAGCAGGATAAAATAAAATTAGAAATCTGACTAGACTCGAAGCAGTAATACACCAGCTTCCAGAATTCGAAGAGTACAAGGAGATTGCCAGAAGCTGGAACGTGTGAAGAAATAAATTCCGAACCTCTGCCCAGCTCGCCAGGGTAAAATTTTCACATCCCCAGGGGAATATCTCCTAAACCGCAGCAGCCACCGGAACCACACCTGTGCCAGCAGTTGAAGAAACATCCACCCTACAGCCCTGCACAGGTTGCATTCCGGTCAACACTGCGCCCTGGAGCAGGCACCCCCGGGAAGACTTCGGACGTCGCTGGAGCATAGAAGTTCAGCAGTAACACTTAGACCCTTAGTTAAGATAAGTAGATTAGTTTAGTGATTAAGATTAGGATTAAGAACCAGACTCGGGGGCAACCCGTTTCAGAGATACAGAGCCCGAAGTAAGTCAGGTCGCGCGAACAAAAATCGGGCATTTGCAGTTTTTGGCAAATAAAAAATTTTTTCAGAAGGCAGCAGCTCACACCCTATAGCGGACGCTCCACTTTTAAAAACTAACAGACGCTCGTTGTACCTTCCCCTAGGAGAGCCCACTCTCAAAATAATTTTAAGGATTATAATTACTAAACAAAATAACTTTCAGTAATCAAAAATTTTTTTACCAACCGCACCAAAACTGAAAAAGGCCTGTGACTCTGAAACGGTGCGTCCTAGACAAAGATTAACACATTTTTCGAAGCCCCCCCCCCTCTGACCTCTCCCTCTGGTTGGATACCCAACCATAAGGGACCACCCGCACCTTTGGTCAAAAATTTCAACCCTCTAGGGCTAAGTCACCCCAGGGACTTCGAAAAATTTTTTATTTAAATAGGTATTGTTAGTTTTTAATAGTCTTATAGACCAAGTGGCCCTCAGCCATACACCTCACGCTTCTGGGATATCTCTTTCAAGTTACCCCCCACCCCCCCCCCCCCCACCCCTTCCCATCCCTTATCCTGAAACCTGACGTACCAGAAAGAGCTCAACAAGACCAAATAAACGAGCCCACTCACGCCAAAATCGGAGCCGAGTAGACCCAGCTAGGTCAACTGGAAGATCGGCCGGCGCGGTATCTTTTTCTATCCTTGTACGGCAGGAATCCTTAAAAGCAGATATCTCTGGAACTAGAAGAGATAGGCGTTTTTCGACCACGGATTCAGCCTTGAGTGGTGTCGAAGACACCACGAGGTGAAAACCGCTACAGAGGTATCCATCCCACCCCTTTTCTCTATATTTATTTATTTATTTACTTCACCCCTAATCCTTAAAGGGCCATAACTCGGGAACGAGAGGAGTTAGAACGCTTTTGACCTCAAAATCAGCCTTTGTGGTGTCAAGACACCACGGCTAAAGTCGCACAAGAGGTACCCTCCCCTACCCGATTTAACCCTCCCCCATCCCTTAAATCTTAGAATAGAGATATCTCAGAAGCGGCGTTAGATAGAAAATTTTGGACCGCGGATTTGTACTGTCGACTTTGACTCCCCCTTTACAGGATCTAAAACTTGACTGTGAGCCACAGTGCAGAATTTAGCAGTAAGACAATATTATATTTTTATATTTTATTTTATTTTACAATTTTATTTGACAATTTTCCCCGTTCCCTTGCTGTGCCCTATACACACAAGCCACACAACACGCCATATTAAATACACGGGACCTAAGAACAGAAAATGCAACGCACCCCAGCAGTGAAAGCGCCCACCACGTCACCTACCAACCCGGGAAAGGAGGGACCCACCGGAGCGCGCGAAGCGCCGAAGGGAATATCCCTGACGTTCGGCAGGAAGGACGCTGCTCGAGGAACCCTAGCGGAAACAGCTGAAACACCGCTGTCGTCGTCAGCAGGGACCTCTGGCGCTGTTGCCTCCACCACCACTCCCAACATCGCGAGCCCGCCTGGACAAGCGCTGGACGCCGCCAGGACTTTCATCCGGAGACCAGAGAGAAAAAGAAGGTCCGTAGATAACATGGAGGCATTCAAAAAGCAGCCGGACACCTACGCTGCGTTATCAAACGACAGACTTCTCCAGGACGTAATGAAGACTTTTGAAGATATACCATCTAGAGTCAAAGACTACCCTCAGATGAGGAAAGACATCAAAATCTTCCTGGAGACCCAGTCAGATAAATGCCTGCGGATCCTCTTCGAACTCAGTCGACGGGTGAAGGTCCTGGAAACAGCGCCTAAAACGGCCCCGCCCACAAAGGCCAACACCACGCCAACATCCCCCAGACTATCGGAGGGAGTCCTAGAAAGGCTGGAGAAAGTGGAGAATAATATCAACACACGGATAAAGGATCTGGAGGAGAAAGTCGCGAAAAGCTTCGTGGACATAGCTCAGCACTGTGACGATTGCGGTGCCGACATCATCGACAGGGTCATCGACAGCGTTGACTTGGTCAGCGCCAAGATCGACGTAGTCCAAGAGAACATCGGCCGCACGATCGACGGGGTGAACGTCGTAGGTCGTGCGGCGGTTGTTCTCGAGGAAAAAATCGGTGACGTTGTCGGTGAGGTCGCCACCAGCACCAGTCAAATACAGGAGGCCATAAGGAAAGCGGCATGCGAGCCAAGAACGGACTCGCAGACGTACGCCACCGTCACTGCAGCCAAACCCGGGCATCGGCCGGCCCTTCACTCGATGGCGGTCACATCTGAAGAACTGGATACAGCCGACCAGTTGCTCGCCAAGGTGAAGGAGGCGGTCGATCCCAGGGGATCTGGCCTAAAAATAAACAAAGTCCGGAAGGCAAAAAACCAGACGTTAATACTGGGATGTGACACAGAGGCAGAGTTCAAAAGAGTCAAGGACAGGATTGAGAGCCGAGGCAAAGGGCTAATAGTAGCGCCCATGAAAAACAAAAACCCGCTCGTCGTCCTAAAAGACGTCTTTTTGGACAGTAACGACGACGAGTTGGTAAAGGCGCTCTACTCCCAGAACGAAAACATCTTTAGGGACTTAGACGAAGAAGATAAAGAAATGGGCATAAAATTCAAGAAGAGGACAAGAAACCCGAAAACAGCGCACGTGGTCGTCCAGGTCAGACCCAAGGTATGGCAGAGGATGACGGAGGCTGGGGCTCTTTACCTGGACCTGCAAAGGGTAAGGGTGGAGGACCAGTCGCCGCTCATCCAATGCACGAAATGCCTAGCATTCGGACACGGCCGCAAATTTTGCACTGAGAGTGTGGACAGATGCAGTCACTGCGGAGGACCGCACTTACGCGAAAAATGCGTGGAATTTGTTGCGGGAAATGAACCGCAGTGCTGCAACTGCTCACACTCCAAGCTCCAGAGGACGGACCACAACGCCTTCAGCGTGGAGTGCCCAACCCGCAAGAAATGGGACTACCTGGCTCGGACGACAACGGCATACGCCTAGACTGCTCCCTAAGGTACACATAACACACACAAGAACACACACAACACGCACAGGAAAACACACAGGAACACACTCAGGAACACACACAGGAACACAAACAGGAACACACACACAAAAATGCAAATACAGCGACACAAACTGGGAGTACAAAATAAAAGTGGATCATAATCACGAAACAGAAGGCACAAGAAAACCAGAGAACAACAAAAAACACGGATATATAAAATATATAGTAAATATATACGCATATATCAAAACACACGCAAAACACACAGGAACACACACACGAATACACAAACACAGCAACACAAACTGGGAGTACAGAAAAAACGTGGATTATAACCACGGAATGGAAGGCACATGGAAACCAGAGAACAACAAAAAACACGGATATATAAAATATATAATAAATATATACGCATATATCAAAACACACGTAAAACACCGAACACGCACACCATACACTCACACCAACACACACACTAAACAACCCCTAAAAATGCAGAGAATTAAAAAACAGACAAGAAAAGACAATAATTATGTATAACATAAGTATATATTATATATTATTGCCGCAAACTTAAAGAAAGTAAATATTCCAACAAGGTAAAAGAAACCCACACAAGTCCTTAGAACAGTCCAAATCAAGCAGGTCCAAACCTAAGTTATAAAACTGGAAAATAAGTACAGTATATCATTGTGTTAGAAAATAATAAGATAGCTTAAAAACATTGTGTTAGAAAATAAGAAGATAGCAACATTGTGTTAGAAAATAAGAAGTTAAGTTAAGCTTTAGGATAAACCAAGTGTTAAAAAAATAGAATTAAAAAAGATGTAAAACTAGCCATGTAAGAAAAGTTGTATAAGAATTTAAGAAGGAAAATAAAAATATAGTAAAATAAGAAAGTACATGTACTAATATATTATAATAGAAATAAGAGAAAATGTCCACAAAGTAGAAAATAATTGTTTTTAGAATTTTAGAATAAATAATAACTAAGCTCATAGATGTATACCGTAAAGAAATAGATTAAGTAAGCAGAATGTAACCAACTGTATAAGTCAACATTGTAAATAAAACAAAGTTGTTTGTCTGAATACCCTAATAAAGAAAAATAATAGAAAAAGTAGTCAGTAGTTAGAATAGCGGGAGTCCCACCCGGCTAAGAATGAAAGGATGAGTAAAAGAAAGATAAAGTATGAAGCTTGAAAGTGCGAGAGGAATACATGCGAGAACTGGAATGAATGAGAAACTAGCATAACAAGAGCCCGTCCCACCCATAACGGGGAAAAGCACAAAAAAAAAAAAAACCTAACCTAATCTATGACCTAATGGGCCACATACGAGCCGAAATCAAAGCCAAGAAGATCGTGCTTTTGATATCATTGGACATAGAGGGGGCCTTCGATAACGCGTGGTGGCCATCACTGAAACAACAAATGGTAGCCAAGAACTGTCCAGCGAACATCTATGCTCTTGTCACCTCATACCTGGAAGACCGAAACATCAGGGTCAACTACGCCAGAGCGACTAGCGAAAAGGGAACCACGAAAGGATGCGTCCAGGGCTCAATAGCCGGTCCAACGTTTTGGAACCTTATCCTAGACTCGCTCCTACACAAAATGGCTAGTATAGGAGTTTATTGTCAGGCCTTCGCAGACGACGTTGTCCTGGTTTTCTCGGACTTCACATCAGGTCCCCTGCAGCAATCAGCCAACAGGACGCTAGACATAGTATCGGAATGGGGCGTCCAAAACAAGCTACGTTTCGCCGCGCACAAGACCAACGCGATGGTGTTAACGAGGAAGCTGAAGTACGACCTTCCGGTACTCCACATGTCTGGCACGCGGCTGAACCTGGTCGAAGAGGTCAAGCTGTTGGGTCTCACAATAGACTCCAAACTCACCTTCAACGCGCACGTGTCTGCGACCTGTAAAAAGGCCACAGACATTTACAAGCAGTTGGCATGTGCGGCGAGGGTGACTTGGGGTCTTAACAAAGAGATAATCAGGACGATATATGTGTCGGTGATAGAGCCTATCGTGATGTATGCAGCGAGTGCGTGGGCCCCTGCGGCTGAGAAACTGATGACAAGGAATCAGTTTGACTCACTGCAGAGAGGTTTTGCGCAGAAGATCTGCAAAGCATACCGCACGGTGTCTCTGACATCGGCACTGATTCTGTCAGGTCAACTCCCTTTAGATCTCCGGGTAATCGAGGCAGCAACCCTTTTTAGGATCAGAAAGGGGCATTCCCAAGAGTTCATACCACCGGGCCGCGAGCTGGAGTGCAACGTGCACCACTCCGAAAATCCCCACCCCGCGTTACTCACAACGACAGAGTACGCCCGCCTAGAAGACTTGACTCCCGAAACCCTGGAAACCCACCAAGTTATCGGTCCCCAGATCTACACCGACGGCAGCAAAATAGAGGGGAAAGTAGGAGCCGCCCTAACTTGGTGGGAAAACGGAAAGGAGTCAAAGTCCAGTACCTTCGGCCTGGAACCTCACAACACTGTCTTCCAATCGGAAATGTACGCTCTCTTCAGAGCTGTCGAGATGGCAAGAGAATCCAAGGCGGCCTCCGTAGGCATCTTGAGTGACTCAAGATCGTCACTTGACCTGCTGAGGAGACCGTCTGTCACTCACCATCTGGCACTCCAAATCAAGAGTTGCGTCCGAGAGATACGGGAGGAGGGCAGGGAAGTGAGGTTCTTTTGGCTCAGGGCCCACGTGGGAACCGCCGGGAATGAGAGAGCGGACGAGCTGGCCAAGGAGGCAGCCCAAACTAAACAGACGGCAGACTACAGCAAGGTCCCCGTATCGTTCGTGAGGAGGAAGATACGGGAGGGGACTATAAAGAAGTGGCAAGCGCGGTACGAGTCCTCGAGTACAGGAGCGGTCACAAAAGTGTTCTTCCCAGACGTCCTAGCGGCGAAAAGGACACTCAGAGACGCAGTCCTCACACCGGTCCATGTACAAATCCTCACAGGACACGGAGGATTCTCAGCGTATCTCCACCGCTTTCACCTTAAAGATAGTCCCTCGTGCGTCTGCGACCCCAGCTGCGAAGAGACAGTCTGGCACCTGCTCTTCGAGTGCCCAAGATTTAGTCTTGACAGAATAGAGCTGGAAGTTAAGATCGGAACCCAGCTAAGCCAGTCCATACTCCACACCATCATGGGGAGACCGGCTTCTAGAAAACTATTCTTGGCATTCGCGAGTAAAGTCGCAATAGTCGCAGCAGCGGCCAACAAAACGGATGCACCCTTGCGTAGCCGGAACCAACCACCGTCCACGATAACAACCACCGCACAAACATCAACATCAACAACACAAACCACAACACCCACACCACCCACCATAACACAGACCACACACACGATTAACATCCAACGGCCAGCACCGGTGGCAGTAGCAGCACCAGCAGCGGCAACGGAAGCCAGCCGCCTACAACCAGCTCCAAGCACCATGTCCATCATGGAGTTCCTGGCATGCGGAGGAGACGGAGTCCCAG
>OX438900.1:25032479-25037479 GCA_949316265.1 Diarsia mendica | reverse complement strand
AAGGAAAGGCTGGAGATTGTTTCGGCTGACCTCCGCGTACTGCGTGACAAAGAGCCGCCAGTCCAGGCGCCCCCGGCGCTGAACCTGGAGGCGGAACTAGCGGTCGGGGAGGTCAAAAAGACCCTTCAGACCATCCAGAAGGGAGTGGCCGAATTGGGCAAAGCTGAAAAACCGGCCCCACAACAGCAGGGCCCCCAAACCTTTGCCCAGGTCGCCAGTAAGCCGAGGCCTCCGAAACCCCCAACACAACCCAACCACACCCTGATTGTCTCGTCGACGAACCCCCAGCACACTGGGGACAACGTTATCGAGAGGATCAGGACCGCCCTGGACCTCAAAACCACCGGAGCCCGAGTCGACACCGTCCGGAAAGCGCGGAACCAGAAAGTGGTCCTGAGATGCGCGAGTAAGGTGGACTTGCATAAAATCAAGGAGCAAGTCCAGTCGAACGCAGGGCTAAAGGTCCAGGAGCCTAAGCCTCTAAACCCCCTCGTCTGCATCAAAGGGGTGCTGTCCAGCTACAGCGACGGGGAGATTGTCGATCTCCTTAAGGCACAGAATAAACACCTTCTGCATAACGTCGCTGTGGATGGACAGACCATAATGGTGCGCTTTAGGAAGCGCGCAAGAAACCCCCATGAATGCCATCCTGTTCTGGAGCTCTCCCCAGAGCTGTGGAAATGCTACACAGCAGTGCAGAAAGTGCACGTGGGCATCAAGCGATGCTCGATCGAGGATCAGTCCCCTCTCGTACAGTGCACAAAGTGCCTTGGGTATGGACACAACAAGTCCATATGCAAGGCCGGTAAAGAAGTCTGCAGTTTCTGCAGCGGAGCACACAACGGAAGGGACTGTCTCGCTCGGGCAGAAGGCAGACAGCCCACGTGTATTAACTGCAAGGCAGCACACAGGACGGGCAGCGACCTGGCACACTCAGCGTACAGCGAAGACTGCCAGGAACGCCAAAAATGGGACGGTATAGCAAGATCTCGCGTTTCCTATTGCTAAAGGCGACCAGGACACCCAACAAACAAGCCATCCAGTCACCCCTCAAAACGCAACAAGACCGACAGCAAGATTACAGTTCATCCAGGTGAATCTTCAGCGCTCCAAGCTGGCCACAGAAGAACTCCACATGGCGGCCCAGGCAAAGGGAGTTTCGGTAGCACTTGTCCAAGAGCCCTATGTAGGAAGGACAGGTGTGATGAAACAAAATCCTGGCACGAGAGTCATCCAGTGCAGCCTCAGCCGCCAAAAACCAGTTAAAGCGGCAATCGTTGTTTTCGGAAACCACCTGGAGGTCATCCACGACCCCCAGCTCGTGACCGAGAACATCGCTGCCGTTTTGCTGAAGGTGGGCCAGCTCAGTTTTGGGGCACTGTCGGTCTATTTTGAGGGCGACCAAGATATCGAACCCTACCTTTCCACAACACACACGGTAATTCACAAACTACACACACAGAACATCCTGGTGGGAGGAGACGTAAACGCCTGGAGCCCGTGGTGGGGAAGTGTTTCCGAAAACCACCGTGGGGCGTCGTACAATTCATTCCTCAATGAGCGGGATCTCCACATCCTGAATATGGGTCAAACGCCAACTTTTGAGACCTACAGAGGGGACAGGTGGTGTACGAGCATTGTCGATGTGACGGCATGCAGTCTGTCGCTGCTGGGCAAAGTCGAGGATTGGCGAGTAGAAAGAAGTCTTACAACATCAGATCACAACGCAGTTACCTTCTCGATGCGACTAGAGAAGGCCTTGGAACCCTTAAGGCCAATCTCTACGCGTATCTATAACACCAAGAAGGCTAAGTGGTCAGACTTCAGCACGCACTTCAAGACCAGCTTGGCGGACAATGAAATTACACCATCCGGAGTCTCGAGCGTCTCGAACCCGGGGGATCTGGAGGCCCTTATCACAAAATATACGCACACCATTCACCGCTCATGCGAGGAAGCGATCCCAAAACTGGGGTCGCCAAAATACGATGCCAAGCCCCCATGGTGGAATCCTTCTCTAGACCGTCTCAAAAAAGACGCGCTGACTAAGAAGAGAAGAATCCGTAATGCAGCCGCAAGTCGGAGACACTTCACCATCCAGGAATACGTGCTGGCCAAGAACACTTACACAACAGCAGCAACGGAAGCAGCCACAGCCAACTGGAAGAAGCTCTGCTCGAAGCAGGACCGAGAGAGCATGTGGGACGGCATCTACAGGGTACTAAGGAAGACAGCCAGAAGACAGGATGACACCCTCCTAAGAAATACCGCAGGCGAGACGCTCAGCCCTGAGCAATCTGCTGATCTCCTGGCAAAAACCTTTTACCCTGACGACTCAACAGACGCCGAACAGCCATACCACATGGGTCTAAGGAGGCTAGCGGAGGAGAAAAACCCACAAGGACTGTCTGCCGATGATCCACCCTTCACGACTGCGGAGCTGGAAATGGTTCTCCAAGACCAAAATCCGAAAAAAGCCCCCGGTCCCGACGGATTAACGGCGGACATCTGCACTGCGGCAATAAACTGCGATCGGGAGGTGTTCTTAGCGATAGCCAACAGGTGCTTGTCGCTGTCACACTTCCCGAAGCAGTGGAAGGTCGCCCACGTGTGCATTCTCCGCAAGCCAGGTAAAGACGACTACACCAGCCCAAAGTCGTACCGGCCAATAGGTCTCCTCTCGGTCCTGGGAAAGATCGTCGAGAAACTTCTGGTAGGCCGTCTTCAGTGGCACTTCCTCCCAACACTGCACACCAACCAATACGGATTCATGCCACAGCGCGGAACCGAGGACGCCCTCTATGACCTAATGGGCCACATACGAGCCGAAATCAAAGCCAAGAAGATCGTGCTTTTGATATCATTGGACATAGAGGGGGCCTTCGATAACGCGTGGTGGCCATCACTGAAACAACAAATGGTAGCCAAGAACTGTCCAGCGAACATCTATGCTCTTGTCACCTCATACCTGGAAGACCGAAACATCAGGGTCAACTACGCCAGAGCGACTAGCGAAAAGGGAACCACGAAAGGATGCGTCCAGGGCTCAATAGCCGGTCCAACGTTTTGGAACCTTATCCTAGACTCGCTCCTACACAAAATGGCTAGTATAGGAGTTTATTGTCAGGCCTTCGCAGACGACGTTGTCCTGGTTTTCTCGGACTTCACATCAGGTCCCCTGCAGCAATCAGCCAACAGGACGCTAGACATAGTATCGGAATGGGGCGTCCAAAACAAGCTACGTTTCGCCGCGCACAAGACCAACGCGATGGTGTTAACGAGGAAGCTGAAGTACGACCTTCCGGTACTCCACATGTCTGGCACGCGGCTGAACCTGGTCGAAGAGGTCAAGCTGTTGGGTCTCACAATAGACTCCAAACTCACCTTCAACGCGCACGTGTCTGCGACCTGTAAAAAGGCCACAGACATTTACAAGCAGTTGGCATGCGCGGCGAGGGTGACTTGGGGTCTTAACAAAGAGATAATCAGGACGATATATGTGTCGGTGATAGAGCCTATCGTGATGTATGCAGCGAGTGCGTGGGCCCCTGCGGCTGAGAAACTGATGACAAGGAATCAGTTTGACTCACTGCAGAGAGGTTTTGCGCAGAAGATCTGCAAAGCATACCGCACGGTGTCTCTGACATCGGCACTGATTCTGTCAGGTCAACTCCCTTTAGATCTCCGGGTAATCGAGGCAGCAACCCTTTTTAAGATCAGAAAGGGGCATTCCCAAGAGTTCATACCACCGGGCCGCGAGCTGGAGTGCAACGTGCACCACTCCGAAAATCCCCACCCCGCGTTACTCACAACGACAGAGTACGCCCGCCTAGAAGACTTGACTCCCGAAACCCTGGAAACCCACCAAGTTATCGGTCCCCAGATCTACACCGACGGCAGCAAAATAGAGGGGAAAGTAGGAGCCGCCCTAACTTGGTGGGAAAACGGAAAGGAGTCAAAGTCCAGTACCTTCGGCCTGGAACCTCACAACACTGTCTTCCAATCGGAAATGTACGCTCTCTTCAGAGCTGTCGAGATGGCAAGAGAATCCAAGGCGGCCTCCGTAGGCATCTTGAGTGACTCAAGATCGTCACTTGACCTGCTGAGGAGACCGTCTGTCACTCACCATCTGGCACTCCAAATCAAGAGTTGCGTCCGAGAGATACGGGAGGAGGGCAGGGAAGTGAGGTTCTTTTGGCTCAGGGCCCACGTGGGAACCGCCGGGAATGAGAGAGCGGACGAGCTGGCCAAGGAGGCAGCCCAAACTAAACAGACGGCAGACTACAGCAAGGTCCCCGTATCGTTCGTGAGGAGGAAGATACGGGAGGGGACTATAAAGAAGTGGCAAGCGCGGTACGAGTCCTCGAGTACAGGAGCGGTCACAAAAGTGTTCTTCCCAGACGTCCTAGCGGCGAAAAGGACACTCAGAGACGCAGTCCTCACACCGGTCCATGTACAAGTCCTCACAGGACACGGAGGATTCTCAGCGTATCTCCACCGCTTTCACCTTAAAGATAGTCCCTCGTGCGTCTGCGACCCCAGCTGCGAAGAGACAGTCTGGCACCTGCTCTTCGAGTGCCCAAGATTTAGTCTTGACAGAATAGAGCTGGAAGTTAAGATCGGAACCCAGCTAAGCCAGTCCATACTCCACACCATCATGGGGAGACCGGCTTCTAGAAAACTATTCTTGGCATTCGCGAGTAAAGTCGCAATAGTCGCAGCAGCGGCCAACAAAACGGATGCACCCTTGCGTGGCCGGAACCGACCACCGTCCACGATAACAACCACCGCACAAACATCAACATCAACAACACAAACCACAACACCCACACCACCCACCATAACACAGACCACACACACGATTAACATCCAACGGCCAGCACCGGTGGCAGTAGCAGCACCAGCAGCGGCAACGGAAGCCAGCCGCCTACAACCAGCTCCAAGCACCATGTCCATCATGGAGTTCCTGGCATGCGGAGGAGACGGAGTCCCAGGCGTAA
>OX438900.1:24714979-25027479 GCA_949316265.1 Diarsia mendica | reverse complement strand
CAGGACTCAGCCGAACCTTATCTCGGGCCCATGGGAGACAGGTCTCAGAACAGCCGCCGTCCTAACGTGATCAAATAGACGCGATACGCGCCTCCGAACAATATTACAATTTCTGAACTTACAGCTACCCTTACCTCATTTCTTCGAGCCGGTCTCACTTCCTTGACCCCTCGCAAGTTGTGTAACTGTGTATGTGTATAATGAGTGTATATGACCTTGCGATGGTTTGCTGGTAGTTCCGGACGATTCTTCCACGTCGCTGCAAGCCACGCCGTTAACGCGAGCCACCACACTCACTCCGTATTAGTCTAACCACAAAAGCCTCGGTGCTTTCCCAATAGCACTCCCGTGACAAGGCAAACCAATGATATTATCAATAACCCGTTCGACATTCACAGCGTCGCTAACCGTACTGCTTAACTAGTATAATTGGGTGCCGCGAAATGACTCCACAAGTCGATTTAATCAATGCGCGTGCGCTTTCACCCGTGATTCTATGGCTACTATAATATTCGTTCGACGCCCAGCACGTCTCAATACGAACTACTATTCACGCCGAGCCCAGCGCTCGACCTCTCTCCCTCCGCCCCTGTCGCCCCGAGGCGGAGAAAATCAAAAATCTGAAGGTAGATTATAAACAATCACCCCCCCCGGACCGACCCGTTGTCGGTCCGCTCAAACTCCCGGGAGTCGAGATAAAGTTGAAACTGCCCGTCTAAGGATCGAGTCCCTCACCTGGACGTCTGCGATCCTTGGAAACCCATCCTTGCCCGTAATCAGGTTAACAATGCGCCCCCGTCGCCAACACAACGGTGATAGGTTAGCATCCTTAACCAGAACGAGGTCTCCAACGCAGGGTGGGGTCGTCCTGTCCGTCCACTTAACGCGTTGCTGTAGAATATGCAAATACTCCAGCGACCATCGCTTCCAAAAATTTGGCTCAATTGCCGTAACATCTGATACCGCGACAACCGGTACAACTTGACATCAGTATATGGATATTCCGGCAAGGCGCTAAGTGGTTGGCCAATCAAAAAATGACCTGGGGTAATGGCCTCAAGGTCATTCGGGTCAGCGCTCAACGGGCACAAAGGTCGCGAGTTTAAGACCGCCTCAATTCTGCAAAACACCGTTGACAACTCCTCAAAGGTGAGAATCGTTGAGCCGATGACCCGATACAAGTGAGTCTTAGAAGACTTAACTACTGCCTCGAAAATTCCACCCCAGTGGGGGCATCCAGGTGGACTAAAGTACCACGAAATTCCCCGACTGGCGAGGCCTGAGCCAATCCCTCGCTCATTCTGACTTAAAAACAATACAATTTCCTTTAAGCACCGGTCGGCGCCCTTGAAGTTGGTACCACAGTCCGACCGAATCAGTGACGGTACTCCCCTTCTAGAAACAAATCGATCTAACGCCGCCAGAAAGGCCTCCGTAGAGAGATCGGCCACCAGTTCCAAATGAACGGCCTTGGTCGCCAGACACACGAAGACACACAGATATGCCTTAACCGACTTCGCGTTGCGAAGGTGCGATGTCTTGACCATGAAGGGCCCCGCGAAATCTGTCCCTACGCCAGCAAATGGCCGAGCCTCCGTGACTCGGTCGGCCGGGAGATCTCCCATTTGTGGCTGCATTGTGGCTGCCTTGAGTCGGTAACAAGGCAAGCAACGAAACACAACGCTCCGTATGATTCTGCGGGCCGATAAAATCCAAAATTCACGCTGCAAAATGCCCAGAAGGGTGTTACAGCCTGCGTGTGAATTCTTGGTGTGACGGTCCCTAACCAACAACTCCACCAAAGCTTCTGAATGAAGCACTTTCCCATGAACGTGACCGGCGCGATCCAACCGGTTGGATCGAACGTTCGTGCGATAGTCGAAAGGACCGATCGCTTGGTCCAGGTCTTCGACAGCAACTCGGCCTCACAACTGTATGTGAAGGCATCCTGACTCGGTTGATACTGGACCCCTAAAATGGCCAACGCATGAAGATTCTCCGAATCCTCAAACAAATGCGGGTCTTGTTGATACTCAGTTGGCAGTCCTGCCAGTACCTCTGGGCAGTTCGACAGCCATTTCCTGAGTTCATAGCCACCGGAGGCCATGAGCGCCACCAATTCATCCCTTAAGATGAGCGCCTGCTCAATACTGTCTGAGCCCGTACAAATGTCGTCTACATAGACGTCCCTATCAATGACAGCAGCCGCGCGGGGAAAGCGGAGCCGTTCTTGATCAGCCAGTTCTCGTAGCGTACGCATGGCTACATATGGGCTGGGCTTTAATCCGTACGTGTTTGTGTTGAGCTCGTACGTGACCATCGGTTCCTCTGGGCTCTCTCGCCACAATATCAGCTGGAACCGACGGTCGTCTGGATGAATCTCAGTTTGACGAAACATCATCCGTACGTCCGTAACGAAGACAACCTGGTGTCTCCTGAAGTCCGTGAGAATGTCTGCAATGTCTCTGGTCAGCTTAGGACCAGCATGGAGACATTGATTCAGGGACACCCCGCTAGACGTCTCCGCGCTCCCGTCGAACACGACCCTAATCTTTGAGTCAGGTGTCTTCAAAACAGCATGATGAGGCAACACATAATGCTCCTCATGACGATAGTCAACCCTGGACACCGACATGTGACCCAACGTCAGGTATTCGCGCATGAACTCCACATACTTCTGTCGGAAGTTGGAGTCCCGCTTCATGCGCCTTTCCATTGCCACTAACCGCTTTTCTGCCAGACTCCATGAGCTCCCCAGCGGAGGTCGAATTGACAGAAATGGCAACCTTGTCATAAATCTACCCGATGGGAGGCGCACCGTGTTAAATCGATAGAATGTTTCGCACTCCTCATCACGTGGGTTATTTCTAAGAGCGGTGGGTGGCTCTTCCGTTGCCCAGAACCGTTGCAGGACGTCGGATAACACGCTGCCATAATATATGGAGCTATAATCCGTTGAGTGCTGTGGTTCCCGTACTGGGCCCAATAACGCGTAACCACCTGCGGTACGCATGGCCACAACCCCGTTTGGTTGCAGCTCCCGTTTGCCGCTTCGGAGCAGCTTCCCGAGGACGTCAGACCCAAGCAAGACGTCCACCCGTCCGGGGATCGCGAAGTGGGGATCGGCTAACTCCAATCCATTGGTCAACCCTTTTACCGCAGACGGTAACCGAGTCTGAGGGAGGACCCCAACCACTTCGTCCAAAACGATCGCCGTGGCATTCACCCGCGTGACCGATGCCGTGTCACCCATCTCGAACAGGAATGTCGTCTGACCCCTGAGGTGAGGCACCCGATTGCCACCTATACCTACGGCGCCATCCCGTGATGGCTCTAATGTAAGGCCCAGCTTTTTCACTAAACAGCTGGACACAATACAACCTTGTGCCCCTGAATCTAACAGTGCTCGCACGTGCACCGGCTGTCCGTCAGTACCCCTGACAGTAATCCTAGCCGTCGGTAATAATACCGTTACTGTCGGGGTGGGCACCACTGACGAACAGGCTGCTAGTTGCTAATAGGAGGCACCTCCCTCCTCCCCTGCCGGAGGGGGAGTAAATACTGTCCCAGTATACGGGTCCCAACCCGGGTAGTAACCCTCCCGACCCATCGGTGACATCCGTGCCGGTCGGAAGTAGCCTACTGGCATCCTTCCGAACGGTGGCGGGCGCGCCGTCAGCCGAGGGCGTTCTGCGAGAGGCGGGGAGAAGCGACTACTCGGGGGTGGCAACATGCCCCCCAACGCATTCGAGTACGCCGCGTAACCCGTCTGTACTACCTCCGGGCCCCTGCCCGAGTCTCGGTGCCTATCCCCCCCCCGCGGGGAAGACGACGGTATCGGGTTGTGCTCTGGATCAGCCCTTGGCCCACCCCCCCGAGGGGGCGGCGACCGCTGATTCCTGGCCGACCCACCCCCCCTAGGGGGGGGTGACCGACCACCCGAATCTGGCTTAGGAGAGGGGGGGTGACCTCCCGGCGAGGCTCCGTGCACCTCCCTACTCTCCGCCAGGCATAGCAACTCGTGATGGGCTCCTCCGCAGGTTCCACAGTTAGTGGTCCTGTGGCACTCACGTACAAAGTGAGTCCCCAAGCAGCGGAAGCACAAATAGCGCTGCTTGACCACCCCTCTTCGTCTATGCACCCGCTGCGCCTTAAAGTCCGCGCATGCGGCGAGACCGTGCCCTTCCTTCCGACAGAAGGCGCACACTTCCGATTGGAGGGCGTGGTATTTCTTCCCCCCCCGACGGGGCTCAACCGGCTTGGGCCCGCTCGTACGTCGGGTTGACGGAGGAGGGTGCGACGTGGATGCCCCTTGGCAATCCGCCCGCCGGCACTCGCCTTCTAAAAACACCCTCAAGTCATCGTAACTTGGGAGGTGGTCCGTCGATTCGCCACCATGTGACTGCTCAAAGCGCGCCACCACGTCGATCGGCAACTTCCGTAAAACCCTATTGACGATGATATATTTATTGTCCCCTAACGACAACTTAAGTCGATCTAACGTGTTCACCGCAACCGTGACCGGATTAAGGATTTTCGCCCTTATTTCGTACACGTTAGACACCTTCGGGATTTCAAAAATCTTATCGATGAGGCCATCAACTATTAATCGCCGATTATCATATCGGTCGATTAATAGGCCCCATGCCGTCTCATAACTGGCGTCCGTAATCTCCAGGTGGGTCAAGATGTCGTGCGGCTCACCGTTAAGCCTACCCATTAATTGAGCCATCTTGTAGGCGGGCGAGAGATCCGTACGCGAATGCACGACACTATTAAAAATATCGCGGAATCGCGGCCAATCGGCATACTCGCCGCTAAACTCGGGTACATGTACTGGTGGCAACGGCGCCTGAATTCCTACGCCTGCTGGCCGACATGATTCCCTGACGTCACCCATGCGCGATCGCTCAATGTCGGCCGCCGCCTGGATTATGCTCATGGACATTTCCCCACACTGGTCCACATTGCCCCGTACCACCTGAGCATCCTTGTCCACCGACGACAGATCCGTCGATTCGAGACATGCTAAATACTCAGCGTGACACTTTAACACGGCGTCATATCGTTCGTCAACTTGCCGAGCGCGTGACAATAACGCATCTTCACGATCGGTGCGACCTACCAACGTAACAACCGATGAAAACCATCTCAATTCAGCTTCGATTCTGGCTGCGATAGTTTTCGTTACTGACGGAGCCATAGTACCAACTTCAATACGCGATTATGCAATAATAAATAACAATAACCAAAAAAAAATAACAATTATTGTATCCGGAACTAACAATAATAATATATTCGTTGAGTGAATAAATCTACGACGCTATGCCAACTCTTGAACTTATTCCTCTACGTGCTCTAGAGGTTATTCCTCTATGTCTCAAATGTTGACAATCATAACACGATTTGTGATGAGGTTATATTTGTGCGTAACCGAACGTAAATAACAAATTATTTTATCAACGAATATTCACATTCCATGTACTTATTATTAATAACGCCAAACTCAACTTGAGGCGTACACTGGTATGTAGGTCAATGTACTACTACCTACAAGTTGAATTTGTACATGAACACAATTTTTACAAGTAAATTGGTACCAAGTACCTACTAATTTTTACAAGTGGGTATAACCACTGCTCTGCTACCAGATTTTGATCGCGCCAGGACTCAGCCGAACCTTATCTCGGGCCCATGGGAGACAGGTCTCAGAACAGCTGCCGTCCTAACGGGATCAAATAGACGCGATACGCGCCTCCGAACAATATTACAATTTCTGAACTTACAGCTACCCTTACCTCATTTCTTCGAGCCGGTCTCACTTCCTTGACCCCTCGCAAGTTGTGTAACTGTGTATGTGTATAATGAGTGTATATGACCTTGCGATGGTTTGCTGGTAGTTCCGGACGATTCTTCCACGTCGCTGCAAGCCACGCCGTTAACGCGAGCCACCACACTCACTCCGTATTAGTCTAACCACAAAAGCCTCGGTGCTTTCCCAATAGCACTCCCGTGACAAGGCAAACCAATGATATTATCAATAACCCGTTCGACATTCACAGCGTCGCTAACCGTACTGCTTAACTAGTATAATTGGGTGCCGCGAAATGACTCCACAAGTCGATTTAATCAATGCGCGTGCGCTTTCACCCGTGATTCTATGGCTACTATAATATTCGTTCGACGCCCAGCACGTCTCAATACGAACTACTATTCACGCCGAGCCCAGCGCTCGACCTCTCTCCCTCCGCCCCTGTCGCCCCGAGGCGGAGAAAATCAAAAATCTGAAGGTAGATTATAAACAGACGCTTCTGGGATACCTCCTTCAAATTACCCCCACCCCCCCCACCCCCTCCCCCATCCCTTATCCTGAAACCTGACATACCAGAAAGAGCTCAACAAGACCAAATAAACGAGCCCACTCACGCCAAAATCGGAACGGTGTAGACCCAGCTAGGTCAACTGGAAGATCTACCCGGCAGGCCTGCGATACGGCGCGGTATCTCTTTCTACCCTTTACCCTAATCCTTTAAAAGGCCATAACTCGGGAACGAGAGGAGTTAGAACGTTTTTGACCTCAAAATCAGCCTTTGTGGTGTCGTAGACACCACGGCTAAAGTCGCACAAGAGGTACCCTCCCCCACCCGATTTAACCCTCCCCCATCCCCTAAAACTTTGAACAGAGATATCTCGGAAGCGACGTTAGATAGGAAATTTTGGACTGCGGATTTGTACTGTCGGCTTTGACTCCCCCTTTACAGGACTTAAAGCTTGACCATAAGCCACAGTACAGAAATTAGCAGTAGGACAATATTATATTTTTATATTTTATTTTATTTTAAAATTTTATTTTACATTGTTATATTGACAATTCTCCCCGTTTCTCTTGCTGTGATTGTGCCCTATACACACAACTCACATCACACGTAGGAACTCATTTAAGTACTCGCACCTAACAAAATGGTGTTCGGACATCGCACCCCCGTTGTGAAGGTACCAGCAGCCAGCGCCAGCGGAACACAGGAGTCCACGTCACCGTCCCATCCGGGAAATGCGGGACCCTCTGGAACGCGCGAAGCGCCGAAAGGGATATCCCTGACGTTCGGCAAGAAGGATGCTGCTCGGGGAACAGTGGCGGAATCAGTCGAAACGCCGCTGTCGTCGTCGGCAGGGACCTCTGGTGCCGCCGCTTCCACCTCCACTCCCAACCCCGCGAGCCCGCCTGGACAAGCGCTGGACGCCGCCAGGACTTTCATCCGGAGACCGGAGCGAAAAAGAAGGTCCATCGACAACATGGAGGCTTTTAAAAAGCAGCCGGACACCTACGCTGCAATGTCAAATGACAGACTTCTCCAGGAGGTCATGAAGACCTTCGAAGACATTCCAAGCAGAGTCAAGGATTACCCTCAAATGAGGAGAGACATAAGGATCTTCCTGGAGACTCAGTCAGACAAAAGCCTGCGGATCCTCTTTGAGCTCAGTAAACGGGTGAAGGTCCTGGAAACAGCGCCTAAAACAGTTCCGCCCATGAAGACCAACACCACGCCAACATCCTCTAGACCATCGGAGGGTTTAATAGAAAGGCTGGAGGAAGTGGAGCTGAACATCAACGCACGGCTAAAGGAGCTGGAAGAGAAAGTGGGAAAAGGCTTCGCGGACATGGCCGTGTACAATGACGACGGCGGTGCCGACATCATCGACAAGATCGTCGACAACATTGACTTGGTCAGCGCCAAGATCGATGTAGTCCAAGAGAACATCGGCCGCACGATAGACGGGGTGAACGTTGTGGGTCGTGCGGCGGTTGTTCTCGAGGAAAAAATCGGCGATGTTGTCGGTGAGGTCGCCACCAGCACAAGTAAGATACAGGCGGCCATAAGGGAAGCGGCATGCGAGCCACAAACTGACTCGAAGACGTACGCCACCGTCACGGCAGCCAGACCCGGGCATCGACCGGCACTTTATTCGGTGGCGGTCACCTCTGAAGGCAAGGAGCATGCTGACGAGGTGCTCGCTATGGTGAAGGAGGCGGTCGATGCCAGGGGAACTGGCCTAAGGATTAATAAAGTCAGAAAGGCAAAGAACCAGACGGTCATATTGGGGTGTGACACTGAAGCGGAGCTTAAGAAAATCAAAGACAGGATTGAAAGCCGAGGTAAAGGGTTAGTAGTAGCGCCCATGAAGAACAAGAACCCGCTCGTCGTCCTAAAAGATGTCTTTTTGGACAGCGAAGACGACGAAATGGTGAAGGCGCTCTACTCCCAGAACGAGAACATCTTCAGGGACGTTGACCAGGAAGAGAGAGAAATGGTCATTAAATATAAGAAGAGGACTAGGAACCCCAAGACAGCGCACGTGGTCGTTCAGGTCAGTCCGAAAGTATGGCAGAGGATGACGGAGGCTGGGGCTCTTTACCTGGACCTGCAAAGGGTAAGGGTGGAGGACCAGTCGCCGCTCATCCAATGCACGAAATGTCTAGCATTCGGACACGGCCGGAAATTTTGCACTGAGAGTGTGGACAGATGCAGTCACTGCGGAGGACCGCATTTACGCGAAAAATGCGTGGAGTTTGTTGCGGGTACGGAACCGCAGTGCTGCAACTGCGCACACTCGAAGAATCAGAAGACAGACCATAACGCCTTTAGCGTGGAGTGCCCGGTCCGCAAGAAATGGGACTACCTGGCTCGGACGACAACGGCATACGCCTAGACTGTTCCCTAAGGTACACTTAACACAAGCAACACACACAGGAACACACAGAACACACACAGGAACACACAGAACACACACAGAAACACACACAGGAACACACCAAGACAGCAACACAAACCGGGAGTACATTGAAATAGATAACAACTACGAAACGAACATATACATGGAAACCGAAAAACAAAAACAAGCACAGATATATAAAATATATAGTAAATATTATATACAAGTATATCAGAACACACACACAACACAAAACACACACAAAACACAAACACAGATATATAAAATATATCTGTGTTTGTGTAAACACAGATATATTTTATATATCTGTGTAAAAGATACACAGATATATCTGTGTATCTTTTACACAGATATATAGGCGCGTCCCGCGTTCTCTATGCGGACCACTCACTGGTGGAGCTGGAGCGGATGGCTGAGGAGGACGAAGAGGAGATAGTGGAAGTCGCCTCTAAGTCCTCTAATTTAAAAGGGACTTTTCAAAAGTCCCTTAAATGCAGGGCCGCGAGCATGCGCGGCATCGTCGGGGAGCTGGTGCAGCGGAAGGCGACCGACGAAACGCGGCAACTGCAGGCGAAAGTCGATCGCCTGCAGTCAGAGGTCAGCCAGCTGCACCAGAAGCTGGCTGATGCCACGGCCCGGCCAAACCAAGCCGAGCCGAGACCAGCGGCTGAGGTCCCTCCCTCCAACCTTGAGGATATAATCCGCAAGGTCATCATGGAGGAGAGGGCCTTCACGAGAGCCTGTCTTGCGGGCATAGAGGACAGGCTCTTGCCTGAAAAGCGCCTCCGACCGCCGCTCGCGGCGGACAATAGGCCACGCGAGCTGGAGCCGGAACCTGCGCCTTTGGGAGGCCCGGCATCGGGTGCGCAGCCCCAGGCCTCGAAGCCCTCCAAGGGCAAAGGGAAGGGCAAGGGCAAGAGGACTGAGGGGGCCTCTCAAACGCCCTCAACGAGCGCGGAGGCAGCGTCTGACGCCCCAGCCGACCCCCGGAACTCGCAGGGGGAAGACGCCCTTCTTCCCTCTACCACCCCGTCCAACCAGCCCTGGACAAAAGTGGTCAAGGGGGGAAAGGGGAAAAAGCCCAAGCCCGCTGCGACTGCCCCAGCAGGCAAAAAGGCTCCAGTCGGCGGGAGGAAACTGGTTCCTCCCAAAACCGCGGCCGTCGTGGTGACCATCACCCCGGAGGCCGTGGAACGGGGGGAGACTTACGAGTCCGTTTTGGTGCGGGCGCGTCCCAATGCCGATCCAAACAAACTGGGGATCGGCACTGTGACTTGCCGCCGGACGCAGGCCGGGGCTCGAATTTTCGAGTTCCCAGGGGCAGAGGCAAGTGCTCATGCGGACCTCTTTGCAGCGAAGCTCCAGGAGGTCATCGCGGATTCGGCAAAGGTGGCCCGACCGGTCAAGTCGGCGGCCATAGAGGTGACGGACCTCGATGACTCCGTCACCAAGGATGAGGTGGTGGCGGCGGTCGCAGCTATGGGGGGCTGTGGCGTCACAGCGGTGCAAGGTCGGGCCATCAGGCCCGGCCGCGGCGGCATGGGCACCATTCGCCTTGAGTGCCCAGTCGCCGCAGCTATAGCCGTCCTCGCCAAGGGACGGCTTGCTGTCGGATTCAGCTCGGGTGTAGTCCGGGCACTCGCAGCCAAGCCCCTGCGCTGCTATAAGTGCCTAGGAGTCGGACACACTCGGGCCCTTTGTCCGTCCGAGGTCGACAGGGCGGATAATTGTTTCCGATGTGGCAAGGACGGGCACAAGTCCGCCTCCTGCGAGGCCGCCACGCCGCACTGCGCGGTGTGTGCCGCCAGTGGCTGCCCGGCGGGCCACGTGACGATGGGGATTAAGTGCAATCCCCCCCCAAAGAAGGGCAAAGCGCCGACATGGTCTGCTGCGGCGGCTAGCACCGTTGTTCCTGCGACGGCTGCGGAGGGGGGTGCGATGTCCGACTGATGTATCCATCAGTCGGGTCGAACATGTGTCGCGGTCTTCCACAGACTCCCCTCTCCTCTCGCTCTTAGAGAGGGGACCGGGATACGTGGCCGCCGCGTGGCGAGACATGACCCTGGTGGGGGTCACTCTGCGGACAAAGAAGGGTCGGAGAAGGCACCGTCCTCTCCCTCCTCTTGGTGGCGATGGGCGGGCGGCAGGTGCGGGGGTGCCTGCGCCCGCATTGCACCCATCACCACTTTCGTTAGTCATTCCCTGAAGGGCAATCGTCGGCGGAGGACTGGTAGTTGAGGCTGTGCCAGTTTCCCGGTCCTTCGCCACTCAGACGAAGCGGGAGTGCCGCTGGGTCGTTTTAGTGGGTATACCGGGTCAGACCGGGGAGTCCCACATAGCCCCCCATCCCCCGATGGGTGGGTATGCGTAATGCATTTTTTCCCAGCGTCAAAAAAAAAAAAAAAAAAAAAAAAGGTTAGGTTAGGTTAGGTTGGGGGACCACCCCACAGTGCTTGCGTCCACGTCGCGTCCCCTGGAAACGACCCAGTTCTGACCACCGTAACGGAGTGGCAGACTGGGTTGGCCAAAGTGCACTGTGCTTTCGTAGTACCATTTTATATTTGCCTTGTTTTCTACGAATTTGCGGAACGATTATGTCGAGCTCTACGCGGGATGCCTGCGGGCGATTTTTAAAACAAAAAGGCCCTTCTCAGGGCCAGCCAAAAGGCCCTTCTCAGGGCCAGCCAAAAGGCCCTTCTCAGGGCCAACCCAAGGGCCCTTCTCAGGGCCAACCCAAAGGCCCTTCTCAGGGCCAACCAAAAGGCCCTTCTCAGGGCCAATCTGAGGGCGCATCGGCGTCGGAGGCTAGCCGCGCGGTGTCTGCGGCTAGCATCTATAGCTTAGCGGGCGAGATGTTGGACTCCGACAACGAGTCCATTATTTGCGAGTCGGACGCAAGTTCGGGGATTGGTCGCCGGGAGCCGGAGAAGCGGGCCCGTCACAGAAATGGGTCCGCGGGTTCCTCGGACTCGAGGCGGCCATCCTACGCGAAGGCCAGGAAGCCGGTGTCGGACACCCATGACGTGGGTCTGGCAGAGGCCCAACACCAGTTGGACCTGTCTCGGCGGGCGCAGCTCCAGCAAGACCTGGAGGAGCGGGTTGCGGCTAAGGAGCAACGGACGCGCGCCGCCCGGGCCAAGTCCGGATACGGCGCGTCCCGCGTTGTCTATGCGGACCACTCACTGGTGGAGCTGGAGCGGATGGCTGAGGAGGACGAAGAGGAGATAGTGGAAGTCGCCTCTAAGTCCTCTAATTTAAAAGGGACTTTTCAAAAGTCCCTTAAATGCAGGGCCGCGAGCATGCGCGGCATCGTCGGGGAGCTGGTGCAGCGGAAGGCGACCGACGAAACGCGGCAACTGCAGGCGAAAGTCGATCGCCTGCAGTCAGAGGTCAGCCAGCTGCACCAGAAGCTGGCTGATGCCACGGCCCGGCCAAACCAAGCCGAGCCGAGACCAGCGGCTGAGGTCCCTCCCTCCAACCTTGAGGATATAATCCGCAAGGTCATCATGGAGGAGAGGGCCTTCACGAGAGCCTGTCTTGCGGGCATAGAGGACAGGCTCTTGCCTGAAAAGCGCCTCCGACCGCCGCTCGCGGCGGACAATAGGCCACGCGAGCTGGAGCCGGAACCTGCGCCTTTGGGAGGCCCTGCATCGGGTGCGCAGCCCCAGGCCTCGAAGCCCTCCAAGGGCAAAGGGAAGGGCAAGGGCAAGAGGACCAAGGAGGCCTCTCAAACGCCCTCCACGAGCGCGGAGGCAGCGTCTGACGCCCCAGCCGACCCCCGGAACTCGCAGGGGGAAGACGCCCTTCTTCCCTCCAACACCCCGTCCAACCAGCCCTGGACAAAAGTGGTCAAGGGGGGAAAGGGGAAAAAGCCCAAGCCCGCTGCGACTGCTCCAGCAGGCAAAAAGGCTCCAGCCGGCGGGAGAAAACTGGTTCCTCCCAAAACCGCGGCCGTCGTGGTGACCATCACCCCGGAGGCCGTGGAACGGGGGGAGACGTACGCGTCCGTAATGAAGCGGGCGCGTACCAACGCCGATCCTACCCAACTGGGGATCGGTACACCGTCGTGCCGCCGGACCCAGGCCGGGGCTCGAATTTTCGAGTTCCCGGGGGCTCAGGGCAGCGCCAACGCGGACCTCTTCGCAACCAAGTTGCAAGAGGTCATTGCGGACGTGGCAAAAGTCGCCAGGCCCGAGAAGTCTGTAGCCTTGGAGGTGACCGACCTCGACGACTCGGTCACAAAGGAGGAGGTGGTGGTGGCGGTCGCAGCTATGGGGGGCTGTGGCGTCACAGCGGTGCAAGGTCGGGCCATCAGGCCCGGCCGCGGCGGCATGGGCACCATTCGCCTTGAGTGCCCAGTCGCCGCAGCTATAGCCGTCCTCGCCAAGGGACGGCTTTCTGTCGGATTCAGCTCGGGTGTAGTCCGGGCACTCGCAGCCAAGCCCCTGCGCTGCTATAAGTGCTTAGGAGTCGGACACACTCGGGCCCTTTGTCCGTCCGAGGTCGACAGGGCGGATAATTGTTTCCGATGTGGCAAGGACGGGCACAAGTCCGCCTCCTGCGAGGCCGCCACGCCGCACTGCGCGGTGTGTGCCGCCAGTGGCTGCCCGGCGGGCCACGTGACGATGGGGAGGAAGTGCAATCCCCCCCCAAAGAAGGGCAAAGTGCAGGCGTCGATCCGGCCTGTCGCTGCCGCCGCCATCCCTGAGGCTGGGACTTCGGCGGCCGTGGAGGGTGATGCGATGTCTGATTGATGGATAGGGTCAGACATCGCATCCTCCAGGTGAACACCAACCACTGCAGAGCAGCCCAGGATCTGCTGATGCAGACCATGGCTGAGTGGTTGGTGGACGTGGCGGTGGTTGCCGAGCCGTACTCGGTCCCTGGCCGTTGGCTGGGTGACCGGGATGGCTCGGTGGCATTGGTTGCGCGGTCTTCCACGGACTCCCCTCCCCTCTCGCTCTTAGAGAGGGGACCGGGATACGTGGCCGCCGCGTGGGCGGATGTGGCACTGGTGGGAGTATATTTCTCACCAAACCGCCCTCTCTCGGATTTCGAGAATTTTCTGGAAATCCTCACCGCAGTGGTCGGGAGGGCGGCGCCACGCCAGGTCGCAATATTGGGCGACCTGAACGCCAAGTCGACGGCCTGGGGCAACCCAGCCGTTTCCTGCAACGTCCGGGGTCGCGCCGTGGAATTTTGGGCGGCGTCGTGCGGTGTGTCCCTCTTAAACAGAGGGACCGTCCACACATGTGTGCGGCAGCGGGGAGGGTCGGTGGTCGACGTCTCGTTTGCCACCCCCGTGCTAGCCGCGCACGTCGCGAACTGGCGGGTGGAGATGGTGGAGACCTTGTCGGACCACCGATATGTGCGGTTCGACATCTCCACCCAGAGCTCCCTGGGGACAGTCCGCTCGGGCCAATCCAGGTTCCCACGGTGGGCTCTCACCCGCCTGGACCGAGAGGCTGCGGAGGAGGCGGCGTTCGTCCAAGACTGGCTCGCGCCTCCTGTCGAGGCCCTTGACGTGGACGCCGCGGCGATCCAGCTGAGGGGGTCCCTGACCGAGGTGTGCAACTCCAGCATGCCCCGGTCTCGCCGCCCACCTCCCCGCCGCGCCGTCTATTGGTGGTCGGAGGAACTGGCGGGGCTCCGATCCGCCTGCGTAGCGGCCAGGAGGGCCTACACGCGGAGTCGGAGGCGCAGGACCCGAGACCCCACCAACGAGGAGGGCCTCTATGCCTCTTACGTCGAGGCAAAGACGGTCCTCAAGGCGGCAATGCGCGCGGCCGAGGACTCGGCGAGAGCCGAGATGCTGGAGGGTCTCGACAGGGACCCCTATGGTAGACCATACAAGGCGGCGCGGAATAAACTGCGCCTCTGTGGTCCTCCACTGACGGAGTCCCTCGAGCCGGCATTGCTGGATGGGGTGGTCCGGTCCCTGTTCCCGCCCAGGGCCGACTTCACCCCGCCAGCGATGGACCCTCCGCGGGAGGCGATTCCGCCGGAGGAAGCGGAGGAGGAGGTCCCCGCGGTTACGGCGTTGGAACTTTACGCGGGGACTCTCCGCCTCCGCGCTAAGAACACGGCCCCAGGGCCGGACGGCGTTCCCGCACGGGTGGTGGCTATCGCCGCCTCACTGATGGAGGAGAGGTTTCGGGACCTCTTTAGCGCGTGTTTCACGACTGGAAGGTTCCCGAAACCTTGGAAGGAGGGGCGGTTATGCCTCCTCCGGAAGGAGGGACGCCCGGCGGACTCCCCCTCGGCTTACCGGCCCATCGTTTTGCTCGACGAGGTCGGTAAGTTATTCGAGGGGATAATCGCCGACCGGCTGAATAGCCTGCTGGGGACGGCGGGGCCGGACCTGTCGGACGCCCAATTCGGGTTCCGACGGGGTCGTTCGACGGTCGACGCGTTGGCCCTACTCAAGGGCCAGGTGAGGGAGGCAGTCGAGGCGGGTGACGGAGTGTTGGCGGTGTCATTCGACATAGCAAACGCCTTCAACTCTGTCCCCCACTCGACAATCTTGGAGGCACTCCGGTACCACGGCGTGCCTCAGTACTTGCGCCAACTCTTGGCCAGCTACTTGGAGGACCGGGTGGTCCTCCTTGAGGACAAGACGGCCAGAGTGAGGCGATATGGCGCAGAGTCCGGTGTTCCACAGGGGTCGGTCTTAGGACCACCGCTGTGGAACATTGGATTCGACTGGCTCCTGCGGGGGAACCTCCTCCAAGGCACGAGCATCATATGCTACGCAGATGATACCCTCCTCATTGCCCGGGGGAGGGACTTCAGGGAGGCGGCCAGTCTGGCCTCTGCTGGCGGATCCTTAGTGGCGGGAAGGATCCGCCGCCTTGGGCTGAAGGTTGCGCTGCACAAAACCGAGGCCGTGTACTTCCACGGGCCTCGGCAGCGCATCCCTCCTGACGGCCACATTGTGGTGGAGGGCGTCAGGATCGAGGTCAAGGCCCAGATGAAATACTTGGGCCTTGTACTCGACAGCAGGTGGCGCTTCGGCCCACACTTCAGCGGGCTGTCGACGCGCCTGCTGAAGACCGCGAACGCCCTGTCCTGGCTCCTCCCGAACCTGGGAGGTCCGAAGGCGCGATGCCGGCGCTTGTATGCCGGCATCCTTAAGAGCATGGCCCTTTACGGGGTCCCAATCTGGGCGGACTCCCTCCACAGGAGGGAGAACGCCACTGCCATCCGCAGGCCACAAAGGGCCATTGCACTGCGGGTGGCGAGGGCCTACCGATCGGTGGGGTTCTCGGCGGCGTGCGCTCTGGCCGGCACCCCTCCTTGGGAGCTCGAGGCATGGGTGCTGACCAGAGTGTACGAATGGACGGCGCGGCGTAAGGCGCTCGGGGAGCTTCCCGCCGCAGAAGAGCGAGAGGCCGTGCGGCAAGAGGCGAAGGACGCAATCGTCCATCATTGGACGGAGGACCTCGCCTCTGCCGCTTTTGGTCGCCGAACTGTGGACGCGCTCGGGCCAGTCCTGAAGGATTGGCTTGAGCGGTCCCACGGTTTCCTCTCTTTCCGTCTGGTGCAGGTGTTATCCGGCCATGGCTGTTTCGGATCGTACCTGCACCGGTTAGGGAGGGAGGAGACCCCGGCGTGCCACGACTGTGGCGCGCCGGAGGACACGGCGCAGCACACCCTCGAGGTGTGCCCAGCTTGGTCCGAGCTGCGCCGCGGTCTGACCGCGGTGGTTGGACAGGACCTCTCACTTCCCGGCGTAGTCAACGCCATGCTGGGGAGCGAGGAGGCCTGGACAGCGGTTGCCTCCTTTTGCGAGGATGTAATCTCGCAAAAGGAGGAGGCGGAGCGCGCGCGGGAGGACGACCCTCTCGCTGCGCCACTCCGCAGACGAAGAAGGGGTCGGAGAAGGCGCCGTCCTCTCCCTCCTCATGGTAGCGATGGGCGGGTGGCAGGCACGGGGGTGCCTGCGCCCGCATTGCACCCATCACCACCTTCGTCAGTCATTCCCGGACCCGTCCTCCCCCCCCCCTACGGGCGTGGGGTGAGGGCGTGAGGGGTCCGCCCTGAGGGGCCATCGTCGGCGGGGTACTGGTCGTTAAGGCTGTGCCAGTTTCCCAGTCCCCCGCCACTCAGACGAAGCGGGAATGCCGCTGGGTCTTTTTAGTGGGTATACCGGAGCAGACCGGGGAGTCCCACATAGCCCCCCATCCCCCGATGGGAGGGTATGCGTAATGCATTTTTTCCCAGCGCAAAAAAAAAAAAAAAAAAAAAAAAAAAAAGGTTAGGTTAGGTTAGGTTGGGGGACCACCCCACAGTGCTTGGGTGCAGTCCGGGCACTCGAGAACCAGCCTCTGCGGTGTTTCCGGTGCCTCGGCATCGGACACACCCGGCCCCTGTGTCCGTCCACAGTAGACAGGACGGACACATGCTACCGCTGCGGTAAGGAGGGCCACAAAGCCGCCTCCTGCGAGGTCGCCAAGCCGCACTGCGCGGTGTGTGCCGCGAGTGGCTGCCCGGCAGACCACGTCATGAAGGGGAGGAACTGCAATCCTCCCCCTAAGCGGGGCAAAGCGCCGACATGGTCTAGCACCGTCGTTCCTGCGGCGGCTGCAGAGGGAGATGCGATGTCCGACTGATGGATAGAGTCGAACATCGCATCGTCTTACTCGGTCCCAGGCCGTTGGCTGGGCGACCGAAACGGCTTGGTGCCGTTGGTGACGCGGTCTTCCACAGACTCCCCTCTCCTCTCGCTCTTAGAGAGGGGACCGGGATACGTGGCCGCCGCGTGGGAGACATGGCCCTGGTTGGTGTCAATCCGCAGTCGAAGAAGGGGTTGGAGAAGGCACCGTCCTCTCCCTCCTCTTGGTGGCGATGGGCGGGTGGCAGGCGCGGGGGCGCCTGCGCCCGCATTGCACCCATCACCACTTTCGTCGTTCATTCCCGGGCCCGTCCACCTCCCCACGGGGAAGGCGTGAGGGGTCCGCCCTGAAGGGTAATCGTCGGCGGGGGGCTGGTAGTTGAGGCTGTGCCAGTTTCCCGGTCCCTCGCCACTCAGACGAAGCGGGAGTGCCGCTGGGTCGTTTTAGTGGGTATACCGGGTCAGACCGGGGAGTCCCACATAGCCCCCCATCCCCCGATGGGAGGGTATGCGTAATGCATTTTTTCCCAGCGCAAAAAAAAAAAAAAAAAAAAAAAAAAAAAAAAAAAAAAAAAAAAAAAAAGGTTAGGTTAGGTTAGGTTAGGTTAGGTTCTCCTCCCGAACCTGGGAGGTCCGAAGGCGCGATGCCGGCGCTTGTATGCCGGCATCCTTAAGAGCATGGCCCTTTACGGGGCCCCAATCTGGGCGGACTCCCTCCACAGGAGGGAGAACGCCACTGCCATCCGCAGGCCACAAAGGGCCATTGCACTGCGGGTGGCGAGGGCCTACCGATCCGTGGGGTTCTCGGCGGCGTGCGCTCTGGCTGGCACCCCTCCTTGGGAGCTCGAGGCATGGGTGCTGACCAGAGTGTACGAATGGACGGCGCGGCGTAAGGCGCTCGGGGAGCTCCCCGCCGCAGAAGAGCGAGAGGCCGTGCGGCAAGAGGCGAAGGACGCAATCGTCCATCATTGGACGGAGGACCTCGCCTCTGCCGCTTTTGGTCGCCGAACTGTGGACGCGCTCGGGCCAGTCCTGAAGGATTGGCTTGAGCGGTCCCACGGTTTCCTCTCTTTCCGTCTGGTGCAGGTGTTATCCGGCCATGGCTGTTTCGGATCGTACCTGCACCGGTTAGGGAGGGAGGAGACCCCGGCGTGCCACGACTGTGGCGCGCCGGAGGACACGGCGCAGCACACCCTCGAGGTGTGCCCAGCTTGGTCCGAGCTGCGCCGCGGTCTGACCGCGGTGGTTGGACAGGACCTCTCACTTCCCGGCGTAGTCAACGCCATGCTGGGGAGCGAGGAGGACTGGACAGCGGTTGCCTCCTTTTGCGAGGATGTAATCTCGCAAAAGGAGGAGGCGGAGCGCGCGCGGGAGGACGACCCTCTCGCTGCGCCACTCCGCAGACAGAGGTCAGCCAGCTGCACCAGAAGCTGGCTGATGCCACGGCCCGGCCAAACCAAGCTGAGCCGAGACCAGCGGCTGAGGTCCCCCCCTCCAACCTTGAGGATATAATCCGCAAGGTCATCATGGAGGAGAGGGCCTTCACGAGAGCCTGTCTTGCGGGCATAGAGGACAGGCTCTTGCCTGAAAAGCGCCTCCGACCGCCGCTCGCGGCGGACAATAGGCCACGCGAGCTGGAGCCGGAACCTGCGCCTTTGGGAGGCCCGGCATCGGGTGCGCAGCCCCAGGCCTCGAAGCCCTCCAAGGGCAAAGGGAAGGGCAAGGGCAAGAGGACTGAGGGGGCCTCTCAAACGCCCTCAACGAGCGCGGAGGCAGCGTCTGACGCCCCAGCCGACCCCCGGAACTCGCAGGGGGAAGACGCCCTTCTTCCCTCTACCACCCCGTCCAACCAGCCCTGGACAAAAGTGGTCAAGGGGGGAAAGGGGAAAAAGCCCAAGCCCGCTGCGACTGCCCCAGCAGGCAAAAAGGCTCCAGTCGGCGGGAGGAAACTGGTTCCTCCCAAAACCGCGGCCGTCGTGGTGACCATCACCCCGGAGGCTGTGGAACGGGGGGAGACTTACGAGTCCGTTTTGGTGCGGGCGCGTCCCAATGCCGATCCAAACAAACTGGGGATCGGCACTGTGACTTGCCGCCGGACGCAGGCCGGGGCTCGAATTTTCGAGTTCCCAGGGGCAGAGGCAAGTGCTCATGCGGACCTCTTTGCAGCGAAGCTCCAGGAGGTCATCGCGGATTCGGCAAAGGTGGCCCGACCGGTCAAGTCGGCGGCCATAGAGGTGACGGACCTCGATGACTCCGTCACCAAGGATGAGGTGGTGGCGGCGGTCGCAGCTATGGGGGGCTGTGGCGTCACAGCGGTGCAAGGTCGGGCCATCAGGCCCGGCCGCGGCGGCATGGGCACCATTCGCCTTGAGTGCCCAGTCGCCGCAGCTATAGCCGTCCTCGCCAAGGGACGGCTTGCTGTCGGATTCAGCTCGGGTGTAGTCCGGGCACTCGCAGCCAAGCCCCTGCGCTGCTATAAGTGCCTAGGAGTCGGACACACTCGGGCCCTTTGTCCGTCCGAGGTCGACAGGGCGGATAATTGTTTCCGATGTGGCAAGGACGGGCACAAGTCCGCCTCCTGCGAGGCCGCCACGCCGCACTGCGCGGTGTGTGCCGCCAGTGGCTGCCCGGCGGGCCACGTGACGATGGGGATTAAGTGCAATCCCCCCCCAAAGAAGGGCAAAGCGCCGACATGGTCTGCTGCGGCGGCTAGCACCGTTGTTCCTGCGACGGCTGCGGAGGGGGGTGCGATGTCCGACTGATGTATCCATCAGTCGGGTCGAACATGTGTCGCGGTCTTCCACAGACTCCCCTCTCCTCTCGCTCTTAGAGAGGGGACCGGGATACGTGGCCGCCGCGTGGCGAGACATGACCCTGGTGGGGGTCACTCTGCGGACAAAGAAGGGTCGGAGAAGGCACCGTCCTCTCCCTCCTCTTGGTGGCGATGGGCGGGCGGCAGGTGCGGGGGTGCCTGCGCCCGCATTGCACCCATCACCACTTTCGTTAGTCATTCCCTGAAGGGCAATCGTCGGCGGAGGACTGGTAGTTGAGGCTGTGCCAGTTTCCCGGTCCTTCGCCACTCAGACGAAGCGGGAGTGCCGCTGGGTCGTTTTAGTGGGTATACCGGGTCAGACCGGGGAGTCCCACATAGCCCCCCATCCCCCGATGGGTGGGTATGCGTAATGCATTTTTTCCCAGCGTCAAAAAAAAAAAAAAAAAAAAAAAAGGTTAGGTTAGGTTAGGTTGGGGGACCACCCCACAGTGCTTGCGTCCACGTCGCGTCCCCTGGAAACGACCCAGTTCTGACCACCGTAACGGAGTGGCAGACTGGGTTGGCCAAAGTGCACTGTGCTTTCGTAGTACCATTTTATATTTGCCTTGTTTTCTACGAATTTGCGGAACGATTATGTCGAGCTCTACGCGGGATGCCTGCGGGCGATTTTTAAAACAAAAAGGCCCTTCTCAGGGCCAGCCAAAAGGCCCTTCTCAGGGCCAGCCAAAAGGCCCTTCTCAGGGCCAACCCAAGGGCCCTTCTCAGGGCCAACCCAAAGGCCCTTCTCAGGGCCAACCAAAAGGCCCTTCTCGCCCGCAGGCATCCCGCAAAGAGTAAGACATGCTAGTTCCGCAGGTTCGTAGTCAACAAGGCAAATATAAATACTACGAAAGCACAGTGCACTTTGGCCAACCCAGTCTGCCACTCCGTTACGGTGGTCAGAACTGGGTCGTTTCCAGGGGACGCGACGTGGACGCAAGCACTGTGGGGTGGTCCCCCAACCTAACCTTTTTTTTTTTTTTTTTTTTTTTTTGCGCTGGGAAAAAATGCATTACGCATACCCTCCCATCGGGGGATGGGGGGCTATGTGGGACTCCCCGGTCTGACCGGGACCGGACTACCCCGTCCAGCAACGCTGGCTCGAGGGTCTCCGTCAGTGGGGGACCATAAGGGCGTAGCTGGTTCCGCGCCGCCCTGTATGGTCTCCCATAAGGATCCCTGTCGAGACCCTCCAGCATCTCGGCCCTCGCCGAGTCTTTTGCAGCGCCCATTGCAGCTTTGAGGACCGTCGTCGCCTCTCGGTAAGGGGCGACAGCCAGTCCTGAAGAAAGGCCGCCTCCTTAGCTGCCTCCCGGTCCAGGCGGGTGAGTGCCCACCGCGGGAAGGGAGATTGCACAGCGCGGGCCGTTCCCCCTCCCCGGGTGGAGATGTCGAACCGCACATATCGGTGGTCCGACAAGGTCTCCACCGTCTCTACCCGCCAGTTGACGACGCGGGCGGCCAGCGCGGGGGTGGCAAACGCGACGTCCACCACCGACCCACCCTGTTGCCGCACACACGTGTGGACCGCCCCCTTGTTGAGGAGTGACACACCGCATGAGGCCGCCCAAAATTCGACGGCGCGTCCCCGGACATTGCAACCGGCGGCCGGGTTGCCCCAGGCCGCGGACTTGGCGTTCAGGTCACCCAACACCACGACCTGGCGCGGCGCCGCCCTCCCTACTACTGCAGTGATGATCTCCAGGAAATCCTCAAAGTCAGAGAGAGGGCGGTTTGGAGAGAAATAGACCCCCACCAGGGCCATGTCTCCCCACGCGGCGGCCACGTATCCCGGTCCCCTCTCTAAGAGCGAGAGGGGAGGAGAGTCCGTGGAAGGCCGCGACACCAACGCCACCAAGCCGTCCCGGTCGCCCAGCCAACGGCCAGGGACCGAGTAAGGCTCGGCGACCACCGCCAAGTCCACCAACCACTCAGCCATGGTCTGCATCAGCAGATCCTGGGCTGCTCTGCAGTGGTTGGTGTTCGCCTGAAGGATGCGATGTTCGACTCTATCCATCAGTCGGACATCGCACCCCCCTCCGCATCCGCCGCCGGAACGACGGTGCTAGTTGAAGCAGCAGGCCCGGTCGGCGCCTGCGCTTTGCCCCGCTTAGGGGGAGGATTGCAGTTCCTCCCCTTCATGACATGGTCTGCCGGGCGGCCACTCGCGGCACACACCGCGCAGTGCGGCTTGGCGACCTCGCAGGAGGCGGCTTTATGGCCCTCCTTACCGCAGCGATAGCATGTGTCCGTCCTGTCTACCGTGGACGGACACAGGGGCCGGGTGTGTCCGATGCCGAGGCACCGGAAACACCGCAGAGGCTGGTCCTCGAGTGCCCGGACTGCACCCGAGCTGAACCCGACTGTGAGCCGCCCCTTGGCAAGGACGGCTTTGGCAGCGGCGATTGGGCACTCGAGGCGAAGAGGTCCGCATGGGCACTCCCCTCGGCCCCCGGGAACTCGAAAATACGAGCTCCGGCTTGGGTCCGCCGGCAAGTCACAGTGCCGATCCCCAGTTTGGTTGGATCGGCATTGGGACGCGCGCGCACCAAAACGGATTCATACGTCTCCCCTCTTTCCGCAGCCTCCGCGGTGAGTGTCACCACGACCCAGATGGGGGCCCCGTATAGGGCCATGCTCCGCAGGATGCCGGCATATAGGCGCCGGCATTTTGCCTTGGGCCCCCCCAGGTTCGGAAGGAGCCATGAGAGGGCGTCCGCGGCTTTTAACAAGCGCGTCGACAGCCCGCTGAAATGCGGAAAAATTTTTTCCTTCCCGCTCCCCTTTCCCTTGCCGGCCGTCTGCGATTGGCTGGGAGGGTTGTTGGGGGCGGTCGCCGACTTTTTCCCCTTGCCCTTCCCCTTGCGGACAACTTCGGTCCACTCGTTGGATGGGGTGGTTGACGGAAGCAGGGCGTCTTCCGTCTGGGAGGAGGACGGCCCCGGCTCGCGCTGCCTGTTATCCGCCGCAAGCGGCGGCCGAAGGCGTTTCTCCGGCAAGAGCCGGTCCTCGATGCCTGCAAAGCTGGCTCTCGTGAAGGCCCTCTCCTCCATTACAACCTTGCGGATGATATCCTCAAGGTTGGAGGCGGGGCTCTGCCGCAGGGCTTGTGTGGGCCTGTTGTGGCCGGGCCGTGGCTTCAGCCAGCTTCAGATGAAGCTGGTCTGCATTAGCAGATCCTGGGCTGCTCTGCAGTGATTGGTGTTCGCCTGAAGGATGCGATGTTCGACTCTATCCATCAGTCGGACTTGACCGGTCGGGCCACCTTGGCCGAATCCGCGATGACCTCCTGGAGCTTTGCCGCAAAGAGGTCCGCATGAGCACTTGCCTCTGCCCCCGGGAACTCGAATATTCGAGCCCCGGCTTGGGTCCGACGGCAAGTCACAGTGCCGATCCCCAGTTTGGTTGGATCGGCATTGGGACGCGCCCGCATCAAAACGGATTCGTAAGTCTCCCCTCTTTCCGCAGCCTCCGCGGTGAGTGTCGCCTGCATTTGCCGCGTCTCGTCGGTGGCCTTCCGCTTGACGAGCTCCGCGACGACACCGCGCAAGCTCGCGGCCCTACTCTTGAGGGCCTTCTGGAAGGTCCCCTTAAGGTTGGAGGACTTAGAGGCAACCTCCACAATCTCCTCCTCGTCCTCCTCCGCCATTCTCTCCAGCTCGGCCAGAGAGTGGTCCGCATAATTTACACGGGACGCACCGTACCCGGACTTTTCCCGGGAGGCGTGCGCCCGTTTTTCTTTCGCGGCAACCCGCTCCTCCAGCTCTTGCTGGAGCTGCGCCCGCCGAGCCAGGTCCAACTGGCGTTGGGCGTCCGCGAGCCCGACGACATGGGGCTCCGCGGCCACCGTCGGCTTTTTAGCCTTCGGCAACCTCGTAGACCCTGAGGCTAAGGAGCCCTCGGACCCACCGCTCTTGCGGACTCTCTTCCGAGACCGAGACTCGTCCACGTCCGACACACTTATCATCGAGTCGTTATCAGACAACTCGTCCATCGCTTCAAAGTAACTTGCCGCAGACGGCGCGCGGCTAGTCTCTGACGCCGGAGCGTCGGGGTGGCCCTGAGAAGGGCCTTTGGGTTGGCCCTGAGAAGGGCCTTTGGGTTGGCCCTGAGAAGGGCCTTTGGGTTGGCCCTGAGAAGGGCCTTTGTGTGGGCCCTGAGAAGGGCCTTTGGGTTGGCCCTGAGAAGGGCCTTTGGGTTGGCCCTGAGAAGGGCCTTTGGGTTGGCCCTGAGAAGGGCCTTTGGGTTGGCCCTGAGAAGGGCCTTTTTGTTTTAAAAATCGCCCGCAGGCATCCCGCAAAGAGTTAGACATGATAGTTCCGCAGGTTCGTAGTCAACAAGGCAAATATAAATACTACGAAAGCACAGTGCACTTTGGCCAACCCAGTCTGCCACTCCGTTACGGTGGTCAGAACTGGGTCGTTTCCAGGGGACGCGACGTGGACGCAAGCACTGTGGGGTGGTCCCCCAACCTAACCTTTTTTTTTTTTTTTTTTTTTTTTTTTTTTTTTTTTTTTTTTTTTTTTTGCGCTGGGAAAAAATGCATTACGCATACCCTCCCATCGGGGGATGGGGGGCTATGCGGGACTCCCCGGTCTGACCCGGTATACCCACTAAAACGACCCAGCGGCACTCCCGCTTCGTCTGAGTGGCGAGGGACCGGGAAACTGGCACAGCCTCAACTACCAGCCCCCCGCCGACGATTACCCTTCAGGGCGGACCCCTCACGCCTTCCCCGTGGGGAGGTGGACGGGCCCGGGAATGAACGACGAAAGTGGTGATGGGTGCAATGCGGGCGCAGGCGCCCCCGCGCCTGCCGAGGCACCGGAAACACCGCAGAGGCTGGTTCTCGAGTGCCCGGACTGCACCCGAGCTGAACCCCCCCCTTTCCCCCTTTCCCCCCTTGACCACTTTTGTCCAGGGCTGGTTGGACGGGGTGGTGGAGGGAAGAAGGGCGTCTTCCCCCTGCGAGTTCCGGGGGTCGGCTGGGGCGTCAGACGCTGCCTCCGCGCTCGTGGAGGGCGTTTGAGAGGCCCCCTCGGTCCTCTTGCCCTTGCCCTTCCCTTTGCCCTTGGAGGGCTTTGAGGCCTGGGGCTGCGCACCCGATGCCGGGCCTCCCAAAGGCGCAGGTTCCGGCTCCAGCTCGCGTGGCCTATTGTCCGCCGCGAGCGGCGGTCGGAGGCGCTTTTCAGGCAAGAGCCTGTCCTCTATGCCCGCAAGACAGGCTCTCGTGAAGGCCCTCTCCTCCATGATGACCTTGCGGATTATATCCTCAAGGTTGGAGGGGGGGACCTCAGCCGCTGGTCTCGGCTCAGCTTGGTTTGGCCGGGCCGTGGCATCAGCCAGCTTCTGGTGCAGCTGGCTGACCTCTGACTGCAGGCGATCAACTTTCGCCTGCAGTTGCCGCGTTTCGTCGGTCGCCTTCCGCTGCACCAGCTCCCCGACGATGCCGCGCATGCTCGCGGCCCTGCATTTAAGGGACTTTTGAAAAGTCCCTTTTAAATTAGAGGACTTAGAGGCGACTTCCACTATCTCCTCTTCGTCCTCCTCAGCCATCCGCTCCAGCTCCACCAGTGAGTGGTCCGCATAGAGAACGCGGGACGCGCCGTATCCGGACTTGGCGCGGGCGGCGCGCGTCCGTTGCTCCTTGGCCGCAACCCGCTCCTCCAAGTCTTGCTGGAGCTGCGCCCGCCGAGACAGGTCCAACTGGTGTTGGGCCTCTGCCAGACCCACGTCGTGGGTGTCCGACACCGGCTTCCTGGCCTTCGCGTAGGATGGCCGCCTCGAGTCCGAGGAACCCCCGGACCCATTACTGTGACGGGCCCGCTTCTCCGGCTCCCGGCGACCAATCCCCGAACTTGCGTCCGACTCGCAAATAATGGACTCGTCGTCGGAGTCCAACAACTCGCCCGCTAAGCTATAGATGCTAGCCGCAGACACCGCGCGGCTAGCCTCCGACGCCGATGCGCCCTCAGATTGGCCCTGAGAAGGGCCTTTGGGTGGGCCCTGAGAAGGGCCTTTGGGTTGGCCCTGAGAAGGGCCTTTGGGTTGGCCCTGAGAAGGGCCTTTGGGTGGGCCCTGAGAAGGGCCTTTGGGTTGGCCCTGAGAAGGGCCTTTGGGTTGGCCCTGAGAAGGGCCTTTGGGTTGGCCCTGAGAAGGGCCTTTGGGTTGGCCCTGAGAAGGGCCTTTTTGTTTTAAAAATCGCCCGCAGGCATCCCGCAAAGAGTTAGACATGATAGTTCCGCAGGTTCGTAGTCAACAAGGCAAATATAAATACTACGAAAGCACAGTGCACTTTGGCCAACCCAGTCTGCCACTCCGTTACGGTGGTCAGAACTGGGTCGTTTCCAGGGGACGCGACGTGGACGCAAGCACTGTGGGGTGGTCCCCCCCCCCAACCTAACCTAACCTAAAAAAAAAAAAAAAAAAAAAAAAAAAAAAAAAAAACATATATGTATGAGGATGAACTCACGTAGATATAAGATAGTATTATAAGATCTAGAGTAAGTGTCCGAGGGAGTTTGAAACTGTATATTTAAGATAATGTAATGAAAAGAACTACAGGAGCAAGTAAGAATGGAAAAAGAAAAAGGCAACAAAGCAATAATAAAATATGATAGATTAGTGATAGTAAACAAGTCAGAAACAAATAATAAACTAGGACGCAATAAAAGATCTTTGTCGACCTCACCTCAGAACCCTCAGAACGAGCACAACGACCCGTCACACAGAACCCAAGCAAAAAAGAAAAACAAACCTACAACAAACACTACGAAACTAAGAGCAACCGGCGAACCTGAAGGCGTAGTCAGGCCTGGAATACTGAACTATTTTGTCAACAAAAACCAAATTAATCATGAAAAGAAACCAAATTAATCAAGAAAAACCAACGAATAGTTCGAACCAATGACAATCAGCAACGCCCCCCCTCAAAACCAAAATTAATACAAAAAAACAACAACCAAAAACATCTTCCAAGCCGGCTGGTCCCCGTGGAGGATTATGACCAAAACCCCCCAAACATTAACCCGAGAAATAGAGATAAGGAAAAATTGAGAAAACTGGGGGAGGCCTACGCCTCAGAGGCGACTTCCATAAAAGAACAAAAATAATAAATCTAATTTAATTAATGTTATGAAAACTGCTATGAAAAGTATTTTATTTGTTAAATTATGCATGTTAATAAATGGATCTAATCTAATCATATTAATGATAGGAATCAATGTTATAGAATTAGGGTACCTATTACTACTGAATTATTGAATGTTACGAGATTAGGGCAATATTGTTAATAAATAATTATGTTGATTATGTAGGTAATGTAATGTATGTCGGTAATGTAATGTTGATAATTTTTGTTTGAAAATGTAATGCTGCTAATTTATAAATGGAATGTTGATAATATAATAATTATGATCTTAATAATGTAATGTTGATGATGTGAACTCCCTAATGTTGTTTGTGGTAGAATAAAAGGCTTTTTTATTTTATTTATTTAATGAACGAACAAACAAATAAACCTATAAAAAAAAGGCGCGGACCTCCAAGTCCGCGGCAGAGTATACTCATTTAAAAAAAAAAAAAAAAAAACCTAACCTAACCTAACCTTTTTTTTTTTTTTTTTTTTTTTTTTTTGCGCTGGGAAAAAATGCATTACGCATACCCTCCCATCGGGGGATGGGGGGCTATGTGGGACTCCCCGGTCTGCTCCGGTATACCCACTAAAAAGACCCAGCGGCATTCCCGCTTCGTCTGAGTGGCGGGGGACTGGGAAACTGGCACAGCCTTAACGACCAGTACCCCGCCGACGATGGCCCCTCCGGGCGGACCCCTCACGCCCTCACCCCACGCCCGTAGGGGGGGGGAGGACGGGTCCGGGAATGACTGACGAAGGTGGTGATGGGTGCAATGCGGGCGCAGGCACCCCCGTGCCTGCCACCCGCCCATCGCCACCATGAGGAGGGAGAGGACGGCGCCTTCTCCGACCCCTTCTTCGTCTGCGGAGTGGCGCAGCGAGAGGGTCGTCCTCCCGCGCGCGCTCCGCCTCCTCCTTTTGCGAGATTACATCCTCGCAAAAGGAGGCAACCGCTGTCCAGGCCTCCTCGCTCCCCAGCATGGCGTTGACTACGCCGGGAAGTGAGAGGTCCTGTCCAACCACCGCGGTCAGACCGCGGCGCAGCTCGGACCAAGCTGGGCACACCTCGAGGGTGTGCTGCGCCGTGTCCTCCGGCGCGCCACAGTCGTGGCACGCCGGGGTCTCCTCCCTCCCTAACCGGTGCAGGTACGATCCGAAACAGCCATGGCCGGACAACACCTGCACCAGACGGAAAGAGAGGAAACCGTGGGACCGCTCGAGCCAGCCCTGCAGGACCGGACCGAGCGCGTCCAACGTCCGGCGGCCAAAAGCGGCTGCGGCGAGGTCCTCCGTCCAATGATGGACGATTGCGTCCTTCGCCTCTTGCCGCACGGCCTCTCGCTCTTCTGCGGCGGGGAGCTCCCCGAGTGCCTTACGCCGCGCCGTCCATTCGTACACTCTGGTCAGCACCCATGCCTCGAGCTCCCAAGGAGGGGTGCCGGCCAGAGCGCACGCCGCCGAGAACCCCACCGATCGGTAGGCCCTCGCCACCCGCAGTGCAATGGCCCTTTGTGGCCTGCGGATGGCAGTGGCGTTCTCCCTCCTATGGAGGGAGTCCGCCCAGATTGGGGCCCCGTAAAGGGCCATGCTCTTAAAGATGCCGGCATACAAGCGCCGGCATCGCGCCTTCGGACCTCCCAGGTTTGGGAGGAGCCAGGACAGGGCGTTCGCGGTCTTCAGCAGGCGCGTCGACAGCCCGCTGAAGTGTGGGCCGAAGCGCCACCTGCTGTCGAGTACAAGGCCCAAATATTTCATCTGGGCCTTGACCCCGATCCTGACGCCCTCCACCACAATGTGGCCGTCAGGAGGGATGCGCTGCCAAGGCCCGTGGAAGTACACGGCCTCGGTTTTGTGCAGCGCAACCTTCAGCCCGAGGCGGCGGATCCTTCCCGCCACTAAGGATCCGCCAGCAGAGGCCAGACTGGCCGCCTCCCTGAAGTCCCTCCCCCGGGCAATGAGGAGGGTATCATCTGCGTAGCATATGATGCTCGTGCCTTGGAGGAGGTTCCCCCGCAGGAGCCAGTCGAATCCAATGTTCCACAGCGGTGGTCCTAAGACCGACCCCTGTGGAACACCGGACTCTGCGCCATATCGCCTCACTCTGGCCGTCTTGTCCTCAAGGAGGACCACCCGGTCCTCCAAGTAGCTGGCCAAGAGTTGGCGCAAGTACTGAGGCACGCCGTGGTACCGGAGTGCCTCCAAGATTGTCGAGTGGGGGACAGAGTTGAAGGCGTTTGCTATGTCGAATGACACCGCCAGCACTCCGTCACCCGCCTCGACTGCCTCCCTCACCTGGCCCTTGAGTAGGGCCAACGCGTCGACCGTCGAACGACCCCGTCGGAACCCGAATTGGGCGTCCGACAGGTCCGGCCCCACCGTCCCCAGCAGGCTATTCAGCCGGTCGGCGATTATCCCCTCGAATAAGTTACCGACCTCGTCGAGCAAAACGATGGGCCGGTAAGCCGAGGGGGAGTCCGCCGGGCGTCCCTCCTTCCGGAGGAGGCATAACCGCCCCTCCTTCCAAGGTTTCGGGAACCTTCCAGTCGTGAAACACGCGCTAAAGAGGTCCCGAAACCTCTCCTCCATCAGTGAGGCGGCGATAGCCACCACCCGTGCGGGAACGCCGTCCGGCCCTGGGGCCGTGTTCTTAGCGCGGAGGCGGAGAGTCCCCGCGTAAAGTTCCGACGCCGTAACCGCGGGGACCTCCTCCTCCGCTTCCTCCGGCGGAATCGCCTCCCTCCGAAGTCGGCCCTGGGCGGGAACAGGGACCGGACCACCCCATCCAGCAATGCCGGCTCGAGGGACTCCGTCAGTGGAGGACCACAGAGGCGCAGTTTATTCCGCGCCGCCTTGTATGGTCTACCATAGGGGTCCCTGTCGAGACCCTCCAGCATCTCGGCTCTCGCCGAGTCCTCGGCCGCGCGCATTGCCGCCTTGAGGACCGTCTTTGCCTCGACGTAAGAGGCATAGAGGCCCTCCTCGTTGGTGGGGTCTCGGGTCCTGCGCCTCCGACTCCGCGTGTAGGCCCTCCTGGCCGCTACGCAGGCGGATCGGAGCCCCGCCAGTTCCTCCGACCACCAATAGACGGCGCGGCGGGGAGGTGGGCGGCGAGACCGGGGCATGCTGGAGTTGCACACCTCGGTCAGGGACCCCCTCAGCTGGATCGCCGCGGCGTCCACGTCAAGGGCCTCGACAGGAGGCGCGAGCCAGTCTTGGACGAACGCCGCCTCCTCCGCAGCCTCTCGGTCCAGGCGGGTGAGAGCCCACCGTGGGAACCTGGATTGGCCCGAGCGGACCGTCCCCAGGGAGCTCTGGGTGGAGATGTCGAACCGCACATATCGGTGGTCCGACAAGGTCTCCACCATCTCCACCCGCCAGTTCGCGACGTGCGCGGCTAGCACGGGGGTGGCAAACGAGACGTCGACCACCGACCCTCCCCGCTGCCGCACACATGTGTGGACGGTCCCTCTGTTTAAGAGGGACACACCGCACGACGCCGCCCAAAATTCCACGGCGCGACCCCGGACGTTGCAGGAAACGGCCGGGTTGCCCCAGGCCGTCGACTTGGCGTTCAGGTCGCCCAATATTGCGACCTGGCGTGGCGCCGCCCTCCCGACCACTGCGGTGAGGATTTCCAGAAAATTCTCGAAATCCGAGAGAGGGCGGTTTGGTGAGAAATATACTCCCACCAGTGCTACATCCGCCCACGCGGCGGCCACGTATCCCGGTCCCCTCTCTAAGAGCGAGAGGGGAGGGGAGTCCGTGGAAGACCGCGCAACCAATGCCACCGAGCCATCCCGGTCACCCAGCCAACGGCCAGGGACCGAGTACGGCTCGGCAACCACCGCCACGTCCACCAACCACTCAGCCATGGTCTGCATCAGCAGATCCTGGGCTGCTCTGCAGTGGTTGGTGTTCACCTGGAGGATGCGATGTCTGACCCTATCCATCAATCAGACATCGCATCACCCTCCACGGCCGCCGAAGTCCCAGCCTCAGGGATGGCGGCGGCAGCGACAGGCCGGATCGACGCCTGCACTTTGCCCTTCTTTGGGGGGGGATTGCACTTCCTCCCCATCGTCACGTGGCCCGCCGGGCAGCCACTGGCGGCACACACCGCGCAGTGCGGCGTGGCGGCCTCGCAGGAGGCGGACTTGTGCCCGTCCTTGCCACATCGGAAACAATTATCCGCCCTGTCGACCTCGGACGGACAAAGGGCCCGAGTGTGTCCGACTCCTAAGCACTTATAGCAGCGCAGGGGCTTGGCTGCGAGTGCCCGGACTACACCCGAGCTGAATCCGACAGAAAGCCGTCCCTTGGCGAGGACGGCTATAGCTGCGGCGACTGGGCACTCAAGGCGAATGGTGCCCATGCACCGCTGTGACGCCACAGCCCCCCATAGCTGCGACCGCCACCACCACCTCCTCCTTTGTGACCGAGTCGTCGAGGTCGGTCACCTCCAAGGCTACAGACTTCTCGGGCCTGGCGACTTTTGCCACGTCCGCAATGACCTCTTGCAACTTGGTTGCGAAGAGGTCCGCGTTGGCGCTGCCCTGAGCCCCCGGGAACTCGAAAATTCGAGCCCCGGCCTGGGTCCGGCGGCACGACGGTGTACCGATCCCCAGTTGGGTAGGATCGGCGTTGGTACGCGCCCGCTTCATTACGGACGCGTACGTCTCCCCCCGTTCCACGGCCTCCGGGGTGATGGTCACCACGACGGCCGCGGTTTTGGGAGGAACCAGTTTTCTCCCGCCGGCTGGAGCCTTTTTGCCTGCTGGAGCAGTCGCAGCGGGCTTGGGCTTTTTCCCCTTTCCCCCCTTGACCACTTTTGTCCAGGGCTGGTTGGACGGGGTGTTGGAGGGAAGAAGGGCGTCTTCCCCCTGCGAGTTCCGGGGGTCGGCTGGGGCGTCAGACGCTGCCTCCGCGCTCGTGGAGGGCGTTTGAGAGGCCTCCTTGGTCCTCTTGCCCTTGCCCTTCCCTTTGCCCTTGGAGGGCTTCGAGGCCTGGGGCTGCGCACCCGATGCTGGGCCTCCCAAAGGCGCAGGTTCCGGCTCAAGCTCGCGTGGCCTATTGTCCGCCGCGAGCGGCGGTCGGAGGCGCTTTTCAGGCAAGAGCCTGTCCTCTATGCCCGCAAGACAGGCTCTCGTGAAGGCCCTCTCCTCCATGATGACCTTGCGGATTATATCCTCAAGGTTGGAGGGAGGGACCTCAGCCGCTGGTCTCGGCTCGGCTTGGTTTGGCCGGGCCGTGGCATCAGCCAGCTTCTGGTGCAGCTGGCTGACCTCTGACTGCAGGCGATCGACTTTCGCCTGCAGTTGCCGCGTTTCGTCGGTCGCCTTCCGCTGCACCAGCTCCCCGACGATGCCGCGCATGCTCGCGGCCCTGCATTTAAGGGACTTTTGAAAAGTCCCTTTTAAATTAGAGGACTTAGAGGCGACTTCCACTATCTCCTCTTCGTCCTCCTCAGCCATCCGCTCCAGCTCCACCAGTGAGTGGTCCGCATAGACAACGCGGGACGCGCCGTATCCAGACTTGGCCCGGGCGGCGCGCGTCCGTTGCTCCTTAGCCGCAACCCGCTCCTCCAGGTCTTGCTGGAGCTGCGCCCGCCGAGACAGGTCCAACTGGTGTTGGGCCTCTGCCAGACCCACGTCATGGGTGTCCGACACCGGCTTCCTGGCCTTCGCGTAGGATGGCCGCCTCGAGTCCGAGGAACCCGCGGACCCATTTCTGTGACGGGCCCGCTTCTCCGGCTCCCGGCGACCAATCCCCGAACTTGCGTCTGACTCGCAAATAATGGACTCGTTGTCGGAGTCCAACATCTCGCCCGCTAAGCTATAGATGCTAGCCGCAGACACCGCGCGGCTAGCCTCCGACGCCGATGCGCCCTCAGATTGGCCCTGAGAAGGGCCTTTTGGTTGGCCCTGAGAAGGGCCTTTGGGTTGGCCCTGAGAAGGGCCCTTGGGTTGGCCCTGAGAAGGGCCTTTTGGCTGGCCCTGAGAAGGGCCTTTTGGCTGGCCCTGAGAAGGGCCTTTTTGTTTTAAAAATCGCCCGCAGGCATCCCGCATAGAGCTTGACATAATAGTTCCGCAAATTCGTAGAAAACAAGGCAAATATAAAATGGTACTACGAATGCACAGTGCACTTTGGCCAACCCAGTCTGCCACTCCGTTACGGTGGTCAGAACTGGGTCGTTTCCAGGGGACGCGACGTGGACGCAAGCACTGTGGGGGGTCCCCCAACCTAACCTTTTTTTTTTTTTTTTTTTTTTTTTGCGCTGGGAAAAAATGCATTACGCATACCCTCCCATCGGGGGATGGGGGGCTATGTGGGACTCCCCGGTCTGACCCGGTATACCCACTAAAAAGACCCAGCGGCATTCCCGCTTCGTCTGAGTGGCGAGGGACTGGGAAACTGGCACAGCCTTAACGACCAGTCCTCCGCCGACGATGGCCCCTCAGGGCGGACCCCTCACGCCCTCACCCTACGCCCGTAGGGGGGGGGAGGACGGGTCCGGGAATGCTTGACGAAGGTGGTGATGGGTGCAATGCGGGCGCAGGCACCCCCGTGCCTGCCACCCGCCCATCGCCACCATGAGGAGGGAGAGGACGGCGCCTTCTCCGACCCCTTCTTCGTCTGCGGAGTGGCGCAGCGAGAGGGTCGTCCTCCCGCGCGCGCTCCGCCTCCTCCTTTTGCGAGAGTACATCCTCGCAAAAGGAGGCAACCGCTGCCCAGGCGTCCTCGCTCCCCAGCATGGCGTTGACTACGCCGGGAAGTGAGAGGTCCTGTCCAACTACCGCGGCCATACCGCGGCGCAGCTCGGACCAAGCCGGGCACACCTCGAGGGTGTGCTGTGCCGTGTCCTCCGCCGCGTCACAGTCGTGGCACGCCGGGGTCTCCTCCCTCCCTAACCGGTGCAGGTACGATCCGAAACAGCCATGGCCGGATAACACCTGCACCAGACGGAACGAGAGGAAGCCGTGGGACCGCTCGAGCCAGCCCTGCAGGACCGGACCGAGCGCGTCTAACGTCCGGCGGCCAAAAGCGGCTGCGGCGAGGTCCTCCGTCCAGTGGAGGACGATGGCGTCCTTCGCCTCCCGCCGCACGGCCTCCCGCTCCTCGGCGACGGGGCGCTCCCCGAGCGCCTTCCGTTGCGCAGTCCACTCGTACACTCTGGCGAGCACCCAGGCCTCCAACTCCCAAGGAGGAGTGCCGGCCAGAGCGCACGCCGCCGAGAAGCCCACCGAGCGGTAGGCCCTTGCCACCCGCTGTGCAATGGCCCTTTGGGGCTTGCGGATGGCGGTCGCATTCTCCCTCCTGTGAAGGGAGTCTGCCCAGATGGGGGCCCCGTATAGGGCCATGCTCCGCAGGATGCCGGCATATAGTCGCCGGCATTTTGCCTTGGGCCCCCCCAGATTCGGGAGGAGCCATGAGAGGGCGTCCGCGGCTTTTAAGAGGCGCCACCTGTCGTCCAGCACCAGGCCCAGATATTTCATCTGGGGCTGGACCTCCACTCTGACGCCCTCCACGACAATGTGAGCGTCGGGAGGGCAGCGCTGCCGAGGCCCGCGAAAGAACACGGCCTCGGTCTTGTGCAGCGCCACCTTCAATCCCAGGTGGCGGATCCTCTCTGCAACCAAGGACCCGCCAGCCGAGGCCAGACAGGCCGCGTCCCCAAAGTTCCTCCCCCGGGCAGTGAGGAGAGTGTCATCCGCGTAACAGATGACACTCGTACCCTGGAGGAGGGCTCCCCGTAGGAGCCAGTCGAACCCGATGTTCCACAGGGGGGGCCCCAGCACTGACCCTTGCGGAACACCGGACTCTGCGCCGTACCGCCTCACTGTGGCCGTTTTGTCCACGAGGAGGACCTCTCGGCCCTCCAAGTAGCTGGCCAGGAGGTTCCGCAGGTATTGGGGCACTCCGTGATACCGGAGCGCCTCCAATATCGTCGAGTGGGGGACGGAGTTGAAGGCGTTTGCAATGTCGAATGACACCGCCAGCACTCCGTCCCCCGCCTCCACCGCCTCCTTCACTTGGCCCTTGAGTAGGGCCAGCGCGTCGATTGTCGAACGCCCACGACGGAAACCAAATTGGGCATCCGACAAATCCGGCCCTACCCCCCGCAAAAGGCTATCAAGCCGGGAGGCGACAATCCCCTCGAACAGTTTACCGACCTCATCGAGCAGGACGATGGGCCGGTATGCCGATGGGGAGTCCACCGGGCAACCTAACCTTTTTTTTTTTTTTTTTTTTTTTTTTTTTTGCGCTGGGAAAAAATGCATTACGCATACCCTCCCATCGGGGGATGGGGGGCTATGTGGGACTCCCCGGTCTGACCCGGTATACCCACTAAAAAGACCCAGCGGCATTCCCGCTTCGTCTGAATGGCGAGGGACTGGGAAACTGGCACAGCCTTAACGACCAGTCCTCCGCCGACGATTGCCCTTCAGGGCGGACCCATCACGCCCTCACCCCACGCCCGTAGGGGGGGGAGGACGGGTCCGGGAATGCTTGACGAAGGTGGTGATGGGTGCAATGCGGGCGCAGGCACCCCCGTGCCGACCACCCGCCCATCGCCACCATGAGGAGGGAGAACCTAACCTAACCTAACCTAACCAGTCTCACGGCGCCCCCCGCCGCGATCGGATCACTTTTAAGCCGCTCCGCGCTCGAAAATTGCTTAAAAATAGTCAAAGTTCGCAAAAATACCCAAATTTTTGCTAAAAGTTGCGCGCTAACGAGTTACAAGTGTTAGTGAAAAAATTTTGGAAATCGGTGGAAAACTCGCGTTTAAATTTTAACCTAAAAAGTGTCTGTAAAAACAGAAAAAGTGAAACGCTGCGTGATTTCGATCGGTGACCTGGTGTTTTTGGATTGCCCTTCGAAGCACCTGGACAAGCTCTACATCCTGGCTGAGTTTGGGATTTTTCCCGTGAAAACTCGCCGAGCTACAGGAAAAGAAGAAAAACCCACGTGGACACGAGGTCGAGATCCAGCAGTCGGAGGGGAAAACTGGAGACAGGGATAGGCGCAGGAAGCCATACCCATTCACCCGACACCTCGTTCATCGAATTCGGACCACCCTTCTGGAAGATACAAATTTTTCAAAATTAGCAAAATAGTTTAAAAATTTCAAACCTTAATAACTTAAAATTAAAATCGGCGACATATCATTTTTTGGACCTTAAAAAACAGTGCTTAGTGTAAAGAATTTAATTGCAGAATTTCATAATTTTTGGACTTATAATTTTAAAGTTATAAAATTTCAAATAATTCCCTATAAATGTAAATAAAGCTAAAAATAAATATTAAAAATCCAGGAAAATTCCACAAGGCTGTTCAGACCACGAGGAACACGAATCTGGTCGGAAATTATTTTTTCACCCCCTGGACCCGTCAGAAAGTCCTATTTGCAGAAAGTGGTTTCGCCCCTATGACTTTGACCTCCTGCTAAAAATCAGCAGGGCACTAAATAAATAGGCACCCGGACAGGATCGAAGCGGAACCTCACCGGTTTCCAGAATCTGGAGAAAACAGGGAGACTGGACTGGAACTGGAATTTCCACAGAATTAATTCCGAACCTCTGCCCGGAACGCCATTACAAGTTATCCTTGTCGGGGCTGTAACCCTGGAACGGAGCGTCGGATCGCGAAAATAAGGAAAAATCGTTTCTCTCACGAGATAGCATTTCGCTATCGAGTACCCTGGCCATTTTACCACCAGCTCGCCAGGGTCAAATTTTCGCCTTCCCAGGGGAATATCTCCTGAACCGTTCCAGGTACAGGAACCACACCGGCGCCAGCAGTTGGAGGAACATCCGCCCTACAACCCGACATAGGACACTCCACAGTCAGCACCACCCCTTGGAGCAGGCACCCCCGGGAAGACTTCGGACGTCGCTGGAGCAGCGAAGATCAGCGGTAACGCTTGGACCTTTAGATACATAAGTAGATTAGTTTAGTGTTTAAGATTAGGATTAAGAACCAGACTCCGGGGACAACCCGTCTCAGAGTTACAGAGCCCGAAGTAAGTAAATCTGGGCGAACAAAAATCGGGCATTTGCAGTTCTTGGTAAAAATAAAAAACTTTCAGAAGGCAACAGCACATTTCTTTCAGAAGACGCTCAACTTTTAAGAACTGCCAGACGTCAGTTTTACCTTCCTCTAGGAGAGCCCACTCCCAAAATAATTTTAGGACTTATTGTATGGTTCAGAGGTAGATATGTTGTGAGTTGACGAAAACCACAGATTTCACCTTAGTTTAGTATATTTGTAAAGTTACACGTAAGTTATGGTGGATGCTAATCCGCGGTTATAGCGCTACGGCAGCTATTGGTCAACTAATTTAAAAAGTATATGTAATTATAAAAGTAAATTAAACGAGTAGCGAAAAGTAGGTCGCGGCGTTAGCAATTTGCCTGTACGTGAACCGTACATGCTCCCGAGGGAAAAGTGGGATGAGCATCCATTACAAAGCAAATAATTATATAAAAAAGTGTAAAGTAAATAATTAATTAGATAGTAAGCAATAGTTAATGTGTAAAGTTATAAAAGTAAAAGTATAGGTATAACACTCAATTTAAATCATCAAAGTGAAATACTTTCTTCGGCTGTCGTCTTGCTTCGCTGTAAACGGGCTCCGCTGCTGTCGAATGCATTTCTTGTAACTCGATGTCTCCTCCAAAGTTCTCCCTTCCTCTAGGTGTCACTCCAGTTATGGAGGAGCGTGTTTTGATGCCTTTCTTTGTATTGCACCTTTGTTTAATGATGTGGTAGAGGGCAAACACAGCGATTCCTCCCAACAACAAAGAAGTAACCGAATAAAGATAGATGTCGTGATTTGACATGTCGGATGCCTTCGGTAATATTTCCCTGTTTTTCTGAAATGTCAACTGCTGGTCAATTTTTCTTATTTCCACTGCAGTTGCCGTTTCTTGTTCTGTTATATTTAATTTAGCATTATTCCAGCCGTGGTCAAATATGTTGTTGATCGTTGTGTTTAAAGTATGTATTTCGATCTCGGGTTCCATGTTGAAACTACTTCCCAGCTGATTGTGTGTAAATATTGTGGCGTCCTTTTTCTGCAGTAAGCATTTTGATTTCAAGGAAATCACTCCAGTCCCGTCAATGACCGCAGGCGTAACTTGACCGTCACATATGACGCGCATCAGCTGTTTTCCGCACAGTGTAAATAGCCACATGTTCGGTTTGTGCAGCTTTGTCCAGGTTTCCTTGCATGTTACGTCTTTTAGGACGCATGATAACGACTCTTGTTGGTTGAAGTTTTCGGCAAAATCTGCGTCGAGCACTCCAAAAAGAATTCTTGATAATTTCCCAACTCCATCAAAATAACCTCGTTTTGGTCTTGAGTGTTGAGTGAGCAGCATAGAGTTGTAGTCGGTTAGGTGACTCAGTTCATGACGTAGGTGGCCGACAATTGTTTCACAAGGCGTGTACTCGTGTGATATTCTTTGGCATAGTTTATCTATTTGGTTCACGTAATCGTTGATCCGATCAGTTGCTTACCAGTATGACGTTAAGTTATAGTAAACCAATAGATTCCATTCGTCATGTATAAGTTGTATTGTCCCAGCTTCATCGAAGTAAATCGGATGATTGCTCGGTATAGGTGTAACCTTCCAGTTATTCGTCGTTGGCGCTGATTGTGCAATTCCCGTCATCGCTAGTATGGATAGGAGAACAAGTGACAGCAAATTGTTTTTGTTTTTAGTTGTGCCTCCTAGTTTTTTAGTTTCCGGAGTAGGTGTCCTTTTTTCTTCCTTCTCTACTCTTGTTTCTTCTAGTTTCAGCGGTAAAGGTGAAAGCTTCGTTATTGGTCGTTTAAGTGAACCTTTTCCAGTTTTCAAGGTAACAACTCGTACTCGACCATCGGCGCCTGGATGTAGTTCCTGAACTCTTCCTAAAGCCCAGCGCCCAGGAGGTAAGTGTTCATCTTTTACTAATACTAGGCTTCCTAGTTTCAGATTTTCTTTTGGGTGCTGCCATTTGCTACGGGTTTGCAGTTGATGTAGATATTCATTCGACCAGCGCTTCCAGATGTGCACGTTCATTTGTTCAACAAGCTTCCATCTGTTTCTTAGATCGTGCTCAGCAAAGTCTTGCTCTTCTTGTGGTATTGACAGTAGGGGACCGCCAATGAGGAAGTGGCCTGGCGTTAGATATTCCAGGTCTTCGACATCCTCTGTTAATGGGCACAGTGGACGAGAGTTTAGACAGGCTTCAATTTGATTAAGTAAAGTAGTGAATTGTTCGAAAGTAAGCTTCTGTTCCCCCAGTACTCGATGTAGGTGATATTTCATTGCTTTGACGGCGGCCTCCCACAGGCCTCCAGCTGTTGGCCATAGTGGCGCGTTGAAATGCCACTCAATTTGTAAGTGGCTCATCTCATCGGTGAATTCAGAAGTCTTAAACGTATTGTGTTTTTCAAATTCCTGTTGAAGTAGTTTTGCTGCGCCCACAAAATTCGTGCCGTTGTCGGAGAATACGTGTCGGGGTGTACCCCTGCGGGCACACATCCTTTTGAATGCGGCTAGGAAAGTTTGCGTAGTCAGGTCTGACACCAATTCCAAATGCACGGCTTTGGTCACCATGCATATGAAAATTGCTATGTAAGCCTTGCAAGTTGTGACTCCTCTTCCTTTGTTGATTTTCACATCAACATGTCCGGTATAGTCTACACCCGTGTTCGTGAACGGTCTTGATGGAGTGACACGCTCCTTTGGCAAGTCTGCCATCAGTTGGACGTTTCGGTTTGGTTTGAACCGATGACATCGGATGCATTGTCGAAGCTCCTTCTTGACTGTCCTGTTACCTCCAATGACCCAAAATTTCTGACGTAAATGGGCCAAAGTGAGCCGGGCTCCACCATGGAGAGTGTCGCGATGAGCTTCTTGAATAATAAGCTCCGTTAATCTTCCTGTAGCCGGAAGAATAATAGGATGTTTAGCTTCGGGAGATAAAGTTGAGTAGCCTAGTCGCCCCTTCACACGCAGTATTCCACTGTCGTCCAGAAATGGGGTTAACTTCAGCAAGTTACTTTTTGTTGATATTGGTCGGTTTTTCTTTAAACATTCAATTTCTTCGCCATAGTTTTCCTTTTGAACGTTTTTGATAACCAATTCTGTTGCTCCCATAATGTCTTGTATTGTTAAACACAAAACCTCCTTTTTGTTACCGCTGTCGGTTAAGTTATTGGTTGAGTTTAGTGCGCGTTTTTGCTTACGAATATTGCTTAGTCGTAGAATCCATCCAAGCACTCTTATTACGCGTTTATAGTTACTGTTTTTATTAAGTAATGTGTCAATTATTTCACATTTCTTGAATGTGACAGCACAGCAGTTTGTTTCTCGCAACTCAGTGTTTGTTGAGTAGGTCAGGCGATTGTCTTGATGGATTGTTGGCATGTTTGTTTTTAACCATTCTGGTCCATTCCACCAAAGTTGAAAATCGAGGAGTTGTAAAGGTGTTAACCCTCGAGTTGCACAGTCGGCAGGATTTTCTTCTGATTTCACATAGTCCCAGCAGTTTGCCGAGATAATGCTGTTTATTTGTTTCACTCTGTTAGCTACATATTTATCCCATCGGTTTATATCGCCCTGCAGCCAGGCTAAAACGACTTTGGAGTCGCTCCAGCATCTTATATGTAGGTTTTTAGTGTAGAGAGTGTTCTGAACCTTTTCTAGCAGTTTAGCTAGTAAAACGGCCCCGCAAAGTTCCATTCTTGGTACTGTAATCTTATTGCTGATTGGTGCAACCTTTGTTTTTGCCGTAATTAGCGTCGTCTTGTATTCGCCGGCTTGATTTTTAACTCGGCTATAAATGACGCACGCATAAGCTTTTTCGCTTGCGTCGCAAAACCCATGTATCTCTAGGCTGTTTTCTTGACATTGTAGCCATCGTGGTATGGAAAGTTTGTTTAGCAATGGGATATCTTTTCTTATAGTTTCCCATTCCGTAGCGAGATCTTCGGATAAACGTTCATCCCAGTTGATTTTGCTTAGCCAGATTTTTTGAAACAGGATTTTGGTTTTTATTGTAAGTGGCGATAGTAATCCAAGTGGGTCGTACAGTTTGCTTATTTCGCTCAGTAGTATGCGTTTTGTCAGCTTTGTTTTGATTGGTAGATCCCATTGGTATGTGAAGCTATCGTCGTCTTGATTCCACCGCATGCCCAACATTTTTGAGTTTGTTGTTTCTTCCGGGCTAAAGTCGATGTTAGTATTCCTGCTCTTTTGATCATCTCGCAAGTCTTCCAAGATAGTTGGTTCGTTCGTCTTCCATTTCCTTAAGTTAAAACCTCCCTTTTTCAGCAACTCAGTTAGTTTTGTTACTAGTGTTTTCGATGCAGCGATAGCATCCTGCCCGTAAACCAAATCATCCATGTAGAAGTAGTTTTTTAGGACGTTTCCAGCTTCCGGGTAGGTATCTTTTTCATCTTCTGCGAGTTTATGTAGTGTGCGCATTGCCAGATAAGGTGCACTTTTTGTTCCGTAAGTTACTGTGCCCAACTGCCAATCTTGTAGAGGTTCGTTAGGGGAAGATCTCCAGATTATAGTTTGCAGATGTTGTTGTTTTTCGTTTAGCCAGATGAACCGATAAAGTTTTTCGACATCTGCCGTGAAGACGTATCTGTACGTTCTCCAGTTAATAAGTAGTGTCAGTATATCCTTTTGTAGGTTCGGACCGCAGTACATTTGATCGTTGAGACTGCTGTCCCCTTTTGTCTTGTACGACGCGTTGAACACTACTCTTAGTTTTGTTGTAGTTGACTCAGCTCTTAACACGCCATGGTGAGGTAGGTATACTTGGCCCCTACTTTCTCCTGAGACAGGTTTCATGTGTCCCATAGCGATGTATTCGTTCATGAAACGCTTGTATTCGTAGCTGAGTTCTTTGTTTTTTGACATTTTCCTTTCCAATTGAAGGAATTGTGCCAATGCTTGTGACTTGGCGTTTTTTAAGTTTTCTTCGAAGTTGGGCTTCATGGGCATTTGTACCACATATTGTCCGTTTGCCAGTCTTGTGGTTGTAGCGTTATAATGTTCTTCACAGTGTTGTTCCTCAGTAGTTGATGACGATTTGTCTGGAATTTCCTCTGTTTCCCAAAATCTTGCCATGTTTTCGAAATCGTTGAGTGTCACCAAGCAGTTGAATGTTTTTACATTCCCGCATAGAATCCAGCCCACTTTGGTTTGTTGAGCTACTGGGTATCTCTTATCACTCCTGATGACGCCGTTTAGGATAAGTTCTGAATAGATGTCCGCGCCCAGGAGTAGGTCAATCGGGCCCGACAAGTTGAACTGTGGGTCCGCTAGTTTTAAGTTTTCTAAGTACTCCCAGTTGTTGATTGAGAACGATGCGGTAGGTAAGTTACTTATAAGTTTTTTCATAATTAACGCTTCAAAGTTGAGTTTGTAGTCTGAATGTATTGACTGACATTCTAAGTTCATTGCCCCCTTGCAGTTGCCGCTAAGGGTTCCCACACCCGATACCACAGCGCTCATTTTTCGTCGCTGTAATCGGAGGCGCTGTGCCGCGTTTTCAGTTATTAGGCTTACTTGTGAGCCTTGGTCAAGTAGACCTCTCAAGTTGATGAAGTTTCCATCAATAGTCTTGACTTTTAGAAGTACTGTTGTCAACAGCACTTCCCTTTCTTCGTTTGTTAAGTTATTGACCCCATAGGACGTCGATGAGATCGAAGATGGCTTTTCTTCTCTTGCTGCTTGTTTGTGGCTTGTTAGCTCAGTTTCATCTTCATGCATAAGTGTGTGGTGTGCCTTATGACACAATTTACACGTCTTTCTTGATTTGCATTGTTTTTCTCCATGGCTGAATAGGCAGTTTTTACAAATGTGCAAGTTGCGAATTGCGTCATTCCGCTTGTTTATGTTCATCGCCAGGAATTGTTCGCAATTCATTAAAACGTGATTAGTTTTGCATATTGGGCATGTTTTTGCTGTCGTGAAGAAGGCTTTTGGCGAGTTTTCTGACTTGTTAAAGTACGATGACCCCTGCGTTTTATTCTTGAAATTGTTATTTCGGTTTTCTGACCCTTTATGCGGCTGTTTCTCCGATTTCCATGGTTTGCTTGATGATGGTAGTTTTTGGCTACTTCCTTGCAGAGCTTCCAGTGACATGAATTTTGACTCTAAAAACTTGGTAAACTCTCCCAGGTCGGGAAACTCTCGGGGATGTTTGACCTCCTTTATGTATTCGTTGTGCGTAACGCTGTCTAGTTTTTGAACCAACAGGTGGACCACGATCGGGTCCCAATTGGTGGTGTCTAGCCCGATGTTTTTCAGCCCGTTCAAGCATTCCATCATAGTGTCGTGAAGTTTCCGTATGCTTGCAGCGGTTGGTTGCTGAATACTAGATTGATTCAGGAGCGTGTTCATGTATGAGGTGAATAACAGCCGTTTGTTGTCGTAGCGGTGGGCCAGCATCTCCCAGCAAGATGCGTAGTTCTCAGCACTGATGCCAAGATGCTGAACCAGTTTCTCCGCCTCACCTTTGAGTTTTGTTTTTAGGTGTTGCATTTTTTGTGCCTTCGAAAGTGTCGGATTGTTGTGTACACTTTCAAGGTAGAGGTCTCTAAAACTCATCCACTGGTTATAGTTGCCATAAAAATCCGGTATTTGAATGTTTGGCGTAGATTTCTCGTAATGCGCATTTTTCCATATGTTGTTTTGAAGTTGCCTTTTTAGGTCATCATAATAGTTTTCCGCCGTATTGTATTTTTGGTGGTAAGTTGAGTCTTCATCTTGTAGAATGTAGTCTAACTCCCAATTTGCCTTTTCTATGTGCTCCCATTTAGTTTTCAGGGAGCTTAGCTTGTCTTCCAATTCCCATTTTTCCATTGGTGTTGCCAATGCTATGGTGATCTTCTCCACAGTGCGTTCGAATGCTCTAAAGTTACAGTATTGTTGACGCAAAAGATCTTGTTGTTTCTCCGTCGGCTCGCCTGTTCCCCGAGGAGGTATATGGAATTGGATGTCGTCGAAAGTAAACTTCGATTGCCCCTTCCCTTGCTTAGGCGTCGCAGGTGGTTGCTCTGTCTTACTAGTAGATGGAGCCGGCAATTCAGACTTACGTTTCAACATGTCTTGCAGCACTTCTTCATACATCTTCTTCGTACTGTTAAAGATGTCGTCGTTGAAGTATTGGAGGCCTGTCGTTCCAGACTCTTCCAGCAGTTGGTGGTTGTGAACAAACTTCTCCCAGTTTTTGTTCAACCGAGAAAGACGCTCCTCCAGGTATGCCAAGTTCTTCCTGGTGGCACTGTCCTTCCTGTAGTTGGTGCAGATAAGTTTTAAGTCTCTGAAAGTAGTTTCCTGAAGACTTATCAGTTCTGCTAAGTTCTGAACCATTGTTGTTAGTTATTGGGTTGACCGTTGGTGTAGTAGAGTTGTATCACCGCAGGTACTAGTTCACCCAAGTTGCGAAGTTTCCGCCGATAGTTCAGTTGTAGCAGCAGATGTGATCTCTGCTGGCTCGTAAGTTACAGGCACTTAGTATAGATCACCCTCCTTTACGTTATGTGCAACGTCTCAATGCTACTGGTGAGACCCGCTTGTGGGAGGCCAATAGCACCGATTTGCTAACGTAACTGGGATATACCACGCTAAGCACTCTGCTGATGAGAAGACACGACGACTCACAAGATGATATGCCGTGTCATCCGGCTCGAAGGACCACTTTTATGTATGGTTCAGAGGTAGATATGTTGTGAGTTGACGAAAACCACAGATTTCACCTTAGTTTAGTATATTTGTAAAGTTACACGTAAGTTATGGTGGATGCTAATCCGCGGTTATAGCGCTACGGCAGCTATTGGTCAACTAATTTAAAAAGTATATGTAATTATAAAAGTAAATTAAACGAGTAGCGAAAAGTAGGTCGCGGCGTTAGCAATTTGCCTGTACGTGAACCGTACACTTATAGTTCTTAAATTATTCAACTTTCAGGAATGAGAAAATAGTTTACCAACCGCACCAAAACTGAAAAAGGCCTGTAACTCTGAAACGGTGCGTCCTAGACGAAAAATAACACATTTTTCGAAGCCCCCCCCCCTGACCCCCCCCCCCCCCCCCCCCTGGTTGAATACTCAACCATAAGGGACCACCCGAACCTTTGGGCAAAATATCAACCCTCTAGGGTTAAGTCAGCTTTAGGGGTAGAAATTTTTTATTTTATTTTTAATTTAAACATTTTAGTTCTCGGTAAACACCTCTAAGTAGCGGCCTTAGCCAGAAAATCGTTTACCCAGATTGACGCTTCCGGGATACCCCCCACCCCCTCCCCCATCCCTTATCCTGAAACCTAACGTACCGAAAAGAGCTCAAAAAGACCAAATAAACGAGCCCACTCACGCCAAAATCGGAGCCGAGTAGACCCAGCTAGGTCAACTGGAAGATCTACCCGGCGGTATCTTTTTCTATCTTTATTTATTTATTCAAAGGGCAATATCTTGGGAACGAGAGGAGCTAGGAAAGTTTCGACCTCAAATTCAACCTTGAGTGGTGTCTAGACACCACGAGGTGGAAACCACCACTGAGGTATCCATCCCACCCCTTTTTTCTATTTATTTATTTATTATATTTCACCCCTTATCCTTTCACGGGCCATATCTCGGGAACGAGAGGAGATAGAACAGTTTAGACCTCAAAATCAGCCTTTGTGGTGTCAAGACACCACGGTTAAAGTCGCACAAGAGGTTCCCTCCCCTACCCGTTTTGACCCTCCCCCATCCCTTATATATTTAAAAATCGGTATCTCGGAAGTTACGGTACATAGAATAATTTGGACCGCGGATTGTACTGTCGGTTTTGACTCCCCCTTTACAGGACTTAAAATCTGACTGTGAGCCACAGTACAAATTTAGCAGTAGGATAATTAGGTATATTTTATATTTTATTTTATTTTTAAAAAAAATTATTTTTACAAATTTACATTGACAATTTTCCCTGTTTCCTTTGCTGTGACTGTGCCCTTTACACACACGCCACATCACACGCTAGGAACTCATACGCCTACTCGCACCTAACGAAACATGGTTTTCGGGCATCGCACCCCCGTTGTGAAGGTACCAGCAGCCAGCGCCAGCGGAACACAGGAGTCCACGTCACCGTCCCATCCGGGAAATGCGGGACCCTCTGGAACGCGCGAAGCGCCGAAAGGGATATCCCTGACGTTCGGCAAGAAGGAAGCTGCTCGAGGAACAGTGCCTGAATCAGCCGAAACGCCGCTGTCATCGTCGGCAGGGACCTCTGGGGCCGTCGCTCCCACCACCACTCCTAGCCCCGCGGGCCCACCTGGTCAAGCGCTGGACGCCGCCAGGACTTTCATCCGGAGACCAGAGCGAAAGAGAAGGTCCGTAGATAACATGGAGGCATACAAAAAGCAGCCGGACACCTACGCTGCGTTATCAAATGACAGGCTTCTCCAGGACGTAATGAAGACTTTTGAGGACATACCATCTAGAGTCAAAGACTACCCTCAGATGAGAAAGGATATCAAGATCTTCCTGGAGAGCCAGTCAGATAAATGCCTGCGGATCCTCTTCGAACTCAGTCGACGGGTGAAGGTCCTGGAAACTGCGCCTAAAGCGGTCCCGCCCACAAAGGTCAACACCACGCCGGCATCCCCCAGACCATCGGAGGGTGTTCTCGAAAGGCTGGAGAAAGTGGAGAACAACATCGAATCGCGGCTAAAAGACCTAGAGGAGAGAGTCGCGAAAGGCTTCGTGGACATGGCTCAGCACTGTGACGATTGCGGTGCCGACATCATCGACAGGGTCATCACCAGCACTGACGAGGTCAGCGACAAGGTCGATCGACGTAGTCCAAAAGAACATCAGCCGCGCGATAGACGGGGTGAACATCGTAGGTCGCGCGGCGGTTGTTCTCGAGGAAAAAATCGGTGACGTTGCCGGTGATGTCGCCACCAGCACCAGGCAAATACAGGCGGCCATAAAGGAAGCGGCATGCGAGCCAAGACCGGACTCGCAGACGTACGCCACCGTCACGGCAGCCAGACCCGGGCATCGACCGGCACTTTATTCGATGGCGGTCACCTCTGAAGGCTCGGAGCATGCTGACGGGGTGCTCGCCATGGTGAAGGAGGCGGTCGATGCCAGGGGAACTGGCCTAAAAATTAACAAAGTCCGAAAGGCAAAAAATCAGACGGTCATACTGGGGTGTGACACAGAAGCTGAGTACAAGAAAGTGAAGGAAAGGATCGAAAGCCGAGGTGGAGGCCTAATAGTAGCGCCTATGAAAAATAAAAACCCGCTCGTCGTCCTAAAAGACGTCTTTTTGGACAGTAACGACGACGAAATGGTGAAGGCGCTCTACTCCCAGAATGTAGACATTTTCAGGGATCTAGACCAAGAGGAGAAAGAAATTGCCATAAAATATAAAAAGAGGACTAGAAACCCAAAAACAGCGCACGTGGTCGTACAAGTCAGTCCAAAGATATGGCAGAGGATGACGGAGGCTGGGGCTCTTTACCTGGACCTGCAAAGGGTAAGGGTGGAGGACCAGTCGCCGCTCATCCAATGCACGAAATGCCTAGCATTCGGACACGGCAGGAAATTTTGTACTGAGAGTGTGGACAGATGTAGTCACTGCGGAGGACCGCATCTACGCGAAAAATGCGTTGAATTTGTTGCGGGTACGGAACCGCAGTGCTGCAACTGCTCACACTCTAAGTCTCAGAAGACGGACCACAACGCCTTCAGCGTGGAGTGCCCGGTCCGCAAGAAATGGGACTACCTGGCTCGGACGACAACGGCATACGCCTAGACTGCCCCCTAAGGTACACGTAACACATACAACACACACAAAACACACAGGAACACACACAGGAACACACACAGGAACACACCAAGACAACAACACAAATCGGGAGTACATTGAAATAGATAACAACTACGAAAAGAACATATTATTATACATGGAAACCGAAAAACAAAAACAAGCACGGATATATAGAATATATAGTAAATATTATATACAAGTATATCAAAACACACACACAACACAAAACACTCATAAAAAACAAAAACAAACACAGATATACAAAATATATAGTAAATATATACAAGTGTATCAAAACACACACACAACACAAAACACACACTCTCAACCACCCTTGAAAACGTTTGAATACAAAAGATCCCAGAAAAAGAAATGTCAATAAATATGTATAACCTAAGTATATATTATATTATTGCCAAAATAGCAAGTAAATAAATAAATGCAAGTAAGTGAAAGGAAGTCACACAAACCCTTAGAAATGTCCAAATCCATTATGTCCAAAGTCCAAACCGTATGTCCAAAAACCGAAAATGAATACAGAAAAATGTGTTATAAAAACTTAGAACATGTTAGAAAATAAGAGTTTATGTCAAAATACTATGTTAGAAAGCAAGAGTACTTATGTATTAGAATAAACCTGTTATTGTATACCTAGACGTAAAATAAGGGAAAAATTGTAAAACTAGTGATTTAAGAAAATAAGTTTGTTAAATAAATTAGGAAGTAATAATGTGTTAACAGCCCTACCACTCAGCGCTGAGAAAGCTAGCGGAGGAAAAGAACCCGCAAGGTCTGTCTGCCGACGATCCACCCTTCACAACCGCGGAGCTGGAAATGGTTCTCCAAAACCAAAACCCGAAGAAAGCCCCCGGACCCGATGGATTAACGGCAGACATCTGCACTGCGGCAATAAACTGTGACAGGGAGGTGTTCCTAGCGATGGCCAACAAGTGCTTGTCGCTGTCCCACTTCCCCAAGCAGTGGAAGGTCGCCCACGTGTGCATACTCCGCAAGCCTGGAAAGGAGGACTATACCAGCCCAAAGTCCTACAGACCAATTGGTCTGCTCTCGGTCCTAGGAAAAATCGTCGAGAAGCTTCTAGTAGGCAGACTCCAGTGGCACTTCCTCCCCACACTCAACACAAACCAGTATGGCTTCATGCCGCAGCGCGGTACTGAGGACGCCCTCTATGCACTAATGGGTCATTTACGTGCCGAAATCAAAGCCAAAAAGATCGTGCTTTTGATATCTTTGGACATAGAGGGGGCCTTCGATAACGCGTGGTGGCCAGCACTCAAAAGACAGATGATAGTCAAAAACTGTCCTAAAAACATCTACTCTCTCGTCGCCTCCTACCTGGAAGACCGGAACATAAGGGTCAACTATGCCAGAGCGACTAGCGAGAAGGGTACCACGAAAGGATGCGTCCAGGGCTCAATTGCCGGACCGACGTTTTGGAACCTTATCCTAGATTCGCTCCTACACAAAATGGCTAGTATGGGAGTCTATTGTCAAGCCTTCGCAGACGATGTTGTCCTTGTTTTCTCGGACCATTCAACAGGTCCCCTACAACAACTTGCCAACGACACATTGGAAGTAGTATCGGAATGGGGCGTCCAAAACAAGCTACGCTTCGCCGCGCATAAAACCAATGCGATGGTGTTAACGCGAAAGCTCAAATACGACGATCCGGTACTCCACATGTCCGGCACCCAGCTGAACCTGGTCAAAGAGGTCAAGCTGCTGGGTCTAACAATTGACTCTAAACTCACCTTCAACGCCCACGTGTCTGCGATCTGTAAAAAGGCTGCGGACATCTACAAGCAGCTTGCATGCGCGGCGAAGGTGACTTGGGGTCTCAACGGAGAGATAATAAGGACAATGTACGTGTCGGTGATAGAGCCTATCGTCATGTACGCAGCGAGCGCGTGGGCCCCCGCAGCCGAGAAACTGATGACAAGGAACCAGTTTGACTCACTGCAGAGAGGCTTCGCGCAGAAGATCTGCAAAGCGTACCGCACGGTGTCTCTGACATCGGCACTTATCCTGTCGGGCCAACTCCCCTTAGACCTCCGGGTAATCGAGGCTGCAACCCTATTCAACATAAAAAAGGGATATTCCCGAGAGTTCATACCACCGGGCCGTGAGCTGGAGTGCAACGTACACCACTCCCAAAACCCCCACCCAGCGCAACTCACGACAACAGAGTATGCACGCCTAGAGGACTTGACTCCTGAGACCCTGGAAACCCATCAAGTATTCGGCCCCCAAATTTACACCGACGGCAGCAAGATAGAGGGAAAAGTAGGAGCTGCCCTAACTTGGTGGGAAAACGGGAAGGAGTCAAAGTTCATTACACTTGGCCTGGAGCCCCACAACACGGTCTTCCAATCGGAACTGTACGCTCTCTTCAGAGCTGTCAGGATGGCACGAGATTCCAGGACGGCTTGCGTAAGCATCTTAAGTGACTCAAGATCATCACTTGACCTGCTGAGGAATCCGTCTGTCACTCACCACCTGGCGCTAGACATCAAGAGAAGCGTCCGCGAGATCAGAGAAGAAGGCCGAGAGGTGCGGTTCTTTTGGCTCAGGGCCCATGTGGGAACCGCCGGAAACGAGAGAGCGGATGAGCTGGCCAAGGAGGCAGCTCTAACAAAAGAGACAGTAGACTACAGTAAGGTCCCCGTATCATTTGTGAGAAGGAAGATACGGGAGGAGACTGTAAAGAAGTGGCAAGCGCGATACGAGTCCTCGAGTACAGGAGCGGTCACGAAAGTATTCTTCCCAGACGTCCTAGCGGCAAAAAGGATACTAAGAGAAGCAGTTCTCACCCCGGTCCATGTACAAGTCCTAACAGGGCACGGAGGATTCTCAGCGTACCTCCACCGCTTTCATCTCAAAGACAGTCCCTCGTGCGTCTGTGACCCCAGCTGCGATGAAACAATCTGGCACCTACTCTTCGAATGCCCAAGATTCAGTCACGACAGAATGGAGCTGGAAGTTAAAATCCAAATCCAGCTAAGCCAGTCTATACTCCACACAATCATGGAGAAACCGGCTACCAGAAAACCATTCTTGACATTTGTGAGCAAAGTCGCCAAAGTCGCAGCACAGGGTAACAAAACGGACGCAACCTTACGAAGTCGAAGCCGACTACCATCCAGGCAAACAGTCCCAAACACAAACACAACAGCAACTACAAATACAACACAAGACATGCCACACACACCACTCATCACAACACAAACAAGAACACAAGACAGAACCTGCACAACACTCACTACAACACAAGGCACACACGTGGACACCAGCGAACTGCCAGCACCAGCGGCAATAGCAGGAACTAGCGTACATCCAGCCCCCAGCGCCATGCCCATCATGCAATTTCTGGCATGTGGAGGAGACGGAGTCCCAGGTCTCAGGCTGCGAGGAGTCGCTCTGTTCATGAACAGAGAGGCCGAAAAACTGGGCATTAGCTTCTGCGTTACCATAGGCATAAGCCGACCTGCGGCCCGTATCCCAATTTCACCAGGCCTTGCCGCCTTGATCAACGGAAGCACCACCAAAACGGGCATGAGAAGCAGCAAGTATACCGCCTTGCCTGAAGTGGAAATAGCCAATCACCGATGCCGTCTAGTGCGATTCAAAGGAAAAACGATCGCACTACTCGAGTGGCGAGAGGAAAATCCATTCGCCCAGGCAAGCTCGTTGCTTCAAAAGATCAGGGAGGCCGGAGAACACGCGGCATTTACTGCCCGCACCATAAGCGTGGACGCAATGGAGGTCGGAGGAGAGAGAGGGGACGTCACAGATCGCTTTGGCTGCTTGAAAGCCTCGGAACGCCATGAGGTAGTCGTCTATGAGGACAGAGGGGAATCTCTTAGTTTTCTCAAAGCCCCCAGAGACCCAACAGCCAGCGCGAAAAGTTCCCCAACGAACCCGATCATACAAAGCGGATCTGAGAGGGCTCAGCAGAAGGCAGCCGCCGAAAAAGCTGCAAGGGAGAAAGGCAAAACTACCAGCCCAGAAGACCAGGCCCGGTCGAGGAGTCGCCTAGAAGCCATAGGCACTTTCCTCAAAGCACTGCTCCCAAGCACCAGCCGCACATCACCAACGTCAAAACAAGAGGCAGCAGTAGCGCGGTTTTTCAGAAAATCGCCACCACAACCAGCACAACAGAAGCCTACACCGACGAGAGCCGACAAAGGGCAAGTCAGCCCGCCTGTCCTAGTAGTAAACTCGGGCATCACAGACCACGTGAAAAGCGCCTTTCTCGAGTACGTAGCAATCGTGAGAGCGACCCGAGAGGTCAATCTCATGACATGCAGGAAGATCCTGCAGACCTTCCAAAGAAACACAGAAGGACTGTTAGGGGTACTGCTCGAGGAGGCTGAGGCGGCCGTGTACGACAACGTCAAATCCCTAGTCATCAAAGGGGAAATGACGGGGTCGTACATGGCGGCCTACAGCGCGAGGAACGGTTTTGTGGCGCTGGACGAGGAGGAAACGGAGCGTGTAGGGAAACTAAAATTTAAATCACCTAATGACGACCCGATAGTGGTTACCGCCAAATGTACCAAGATCATGCTGGACGATAGGATCCTCGAAATGGCGCAATCCATCTTGGGGAACTCAGCATCGCAGGAAAGTTGGACGGTACCCAATATCAGGTGGGTAAATGGAGTTCCGGGCTGCGGCAAAACAACCTGGGTGGTCAAACACTTCGACGTGGAGAAGGACGTTGTAGCCACCACGACGACCGAAGCTGCCAAAGATCTTAGAGAGAAGCTTGCGCACCGCTTAGGGAACAAGGTAAAGACAAAGGTGCGCACTATGGCCTCAATCTTAGTAAACGGGTTCAAAAAGGAAGAGAAGTGCTACCGCCTAACGGTAGACGAGGCCCTTATGAACCACTTTGGGGCTATAGTTATGGCAGTAAAGTTGTCAGGAGCAAGCGAGGTTGTCCTCATCGGAGACATAAACCAGCTACCATTTTTGGACAGAGAGAACCTATTCGAATTAAGGTATACCCGTCCAAACCTGGTGGCTGGCATCACTCAGGAACTGCTCTGCACACACCGCAATCCTATGGATGTAGCCTTGGCACTGAGCGAGATATACTCCGGTATATACTCCTCCAAGTCGTCGCTGTCGCAAGTTCATTCACTGAGCGTCAAAGGATACACAGGAGCGCAAATACCGAGCACCGCCCAAAACACCCTATTCCTGGTTCATACGCAAGAGGAGAAAGCTTCTCTTATTAGCCAGGGGTACGGGTCCGGCGTAGGGTCGCGCGTCCTAACCATCCACGAGGCTCAGGGTCTAACCTTCGAAAGCGTGATTATTATCAACACCAAGTCCAGGAGGCTCACAATCCACGATAGCGTATCTCACGCGGTAGTGGCGGTGTCGAGACACACAGTCAGTTGCGTCTATTATACCGACGACGCCGATGACGCCACGGGTCGGTTCGCAAAGAGAGCGATGGATGCGCCTACTAAAACGGTCGTCGATTACAACTTGAGGACGGCCATGCAGCATCGAGACGCAGCAGTTGTGGAAGCCCTGCTCAGGCTGGCGAAATCCCTGGTCAGAAAACCCACCCAAATTCTACCTTAGTGGTCCCCATCCCAACCCTAACCCTATAGAACCTTACGTCAATACTAACCAAACCCCAAACCCTAACAAAAAATATTATTAGCTTGTCTGTCTGTATCGTAACTTAGAGTAAACAAATTTTGTAAGCTGCATGGCAAAGTGGGTCTGTCATACTCACTTAAAAGCACTGCCGATGGTGGCGCTGCCCATCCGGTCGTTCGGTTCCCTAAAATATGGTTGAGCTGGACGGCGCGGATGGGCGAGTCATGTTCGTGAACGGACGCCGTCGATCGGTGCTGGTCGACTCACATTGCCATGCAGCTCTCGTTCCCCCGTGTGAAACCATAATATAAGCTAAATTAAGTAAAATGTGAAACAAAAAGTAGCAATTAATTAATATTTGTAATAAAAAAAAAAAAAAAAAAAAAAAAAAACAAAAAAAAAAAAAAACAAAAAAAAGTGCATGTATATTTAGTAGTATTTTTTTATAGTATTATATTTTTTTTTTTTTATTCAGTAATAAATTCAATTAATTATAAATTATTGTATAGCATGTAATGTAAGCATGTAAACCAAGATGTTTAAGAAGATATTTATTAATTTATTAAGTTCTTTTTAGTGTATTTTTATTATTCAATGTCAAGTAGCGGTTGTCGATTTCTTTGTATGCATGACTACATAATTATATACAGCATGGAGAAAAAAAAAAAAAAAAAAAAAAAAAAAAAAAAATTTGATGGACTCACGTAGATTTTAAGTTATCATATAAGATAAGTTAATTTAAGTGTCCGGAGAGGAGTACGATATTTATAATTAAGATAAAAACCCAGCAAACAAATTAATATGTATTAAACAAAGGCGCGGACCATCAAGTCTGCGGCAAAAATACTCATTATAAAAAAAAAAAAAAAAAAACCTAACCTAACCTAACCTAACCTAACCTTTTTTTTTTTTTTTTTTTTTTGCGCTGGGAAAAAATGCATTACGCATACCCTCCCATCGGGGGATGGGGGGCTATGTGGGACTCCCCGGTCTGACCCGGTATACCCACTAAAAAGACCCAGCGGCATTCCCGCTTCGTCTGAGTGGCGAGGGACTGGGAAACTGGCACAGCCTTAACTACCAGTCCTCCGCCGACGATGGCCCCTCAGGGCGGACCCCTCACGCCCTCACCCCACGCCCGTAGGGGGGGGGAGGACGGGTCCGGGAATGCTTGACGAAGGTGGTGATGGGTGCAATGCGGGCGCAGGCACCCCCGTGCCTGCCACCCGCCCATCGCCACCATGAGGAGGGAGAGGACGGCGCCTTCTCCGACCCCTTCGTCGCCTGCGGAGTGGCGCAGCAAGAGGGTCGTCCTCCCGCGCGCGCTCCGCCTCCTCCTTTTGCGAGATTACATCCTCGCAAAAGGAGGCAACCGCTGTCCGCCGGGAAGACTACGCCGGGAAGTGAGAGGTCCTGTCCAACCACCGCGGTCAGACCGCGGCGCAGCTCGGACCAAGCTGGGCACACCTCAAGGGTGTGCTGCGCCGTGTCCTCCGGCGCGCCACAGTCGTGGCACGCCGGGGTCTCCTCCCTCCCTAACCGGTGCAGGTACGATCCGAAACAGCCATGGCCGGATAACACCTGCACCAGACGGAACGAGAGGAAACCGTGGGACCGCTCGAGCCAGCCCTGCAGGACCGGACCGAGCGCGTCTAACGTCCGGCGGCCAAAAGCGGCTGCGGCGAGGTCCTCCGTCCAGTGGAGGACGATGGCGTCCTTCGCCTCCCGCCGCACGGCCTCCCGCTCCTCGGTGACGGGGCGCTCCCCGAGCGCCTTCCGTTGCGCCGTCCACTCGTACACTCTGGCGAGCACCCAGGCCTCCAACTCCCAAGGAGGAGTGCCGGCCAGAGCGCACGCCGCCGAGAAGCCGACCGAGCGGTAGGCCCTTGCCACCCGCTGTGCAATGGCCCTTTGGGGCTTGCGGATGGCGGTCGCATTCTCCCTCCTGTGAAGGGAGTCTGCCCAGATGGGGGCCCCGTATAGGGCCATGCTCCGCAGAATGCCGGCATATAGGCGCCGGCATTTCGCCTTAGGCCCCCCTAGGTTCGGGAGGAGCCATGAGAGGCCGTCCGCGGCTTTCAACAGGCGCGTCGACAGCCCGCTGAAATGCGGGCCGAAGCGCCACCTGTCGTCCAGCACCAGACCCAGATACTTCATCTGGAGCTGGACCTCCACTCTGACGCCCTCCACGACAATGTGAGCGTCGGGAGGGCAGCGCTGCCGAGGCCCGCGAAAGAACACGGCCTCGGTCTTGTGCAGCGCCACTTTCAAACCCAGGTGGCGGATCCTCTCCGCAACCAAGGACCCGCCAGCCGAGGCCAGACAGGCCGCATCTCCAAAGTTCCTCCCCCGGGCAGTGAGGAGAGTGTCATCCGCGTAGCAGATGACACTCGTGCCCTGGAGGAGGGCTCCCCGTAGGAGCCAGTCGAACCCGATGTTCCACAGGGGGGGCCCCAGCACTGACCCTTGCGGAACACCGGACTCTGCGCCGTACCGCCTCACTGTGGCCGTTTTGTCCACGAGGAGGACCTCTCGGCCCTCCAAGTAGCTGGCCAGGAGGTTCCGCAGGTATTGGGGCACTCCGTGATACCGGAGCGCCTCCAATATCGTCGAGTGGGGGACGGAGTTGAAGGCGTTTGCAATGTCGAATGACACCGCCAGCACTCCGTCCCCCGCCTCCACCGCCTCCTTCACTTGGCCCTTGAGTAGGGCCAGCGCGTCGATTGTCGAACGCCCACGACGGAAACCAAATTGGGCATCCGACAAATCCGGCCCTACCCCCCGCAAAAGGCTATCAAGCCGGGAGGCGACAATCCCCTCGAACAATTTACCGACCTCATCGAGCAGGACGATGGGCCGGTATGCCGATGGGGAGTCCACCGGGCGTCCCTCCTTTCGGAGGAGGCATAGCTGCCCCTCCTTCCACAGTTTCGGGAACCTTCCAGCCGTAAACGCTGTACCATCAGTGAAAAGTGATACAAGTCAAAAATCACAGTTTTGAGTAATTTGAAGTTAAAGATTCAAAAAATTCTCATTATGTTTCTGACGTTTTAAAATGAAAAACGGTATGTGTTACGAGTACATAATACCAATAAGATTATTTAGACCTAGGTTTGAATTCATTATTTTGCACGAGATTTAAGTTATTACTGAAAATAGCCAGTTGTATCACTGTACACTATAATTTTCTTTGCTAATTTTTGTGTAGATAGGTCTAAAACAAATTGCATTATTTTACACATTTAGTTATCGTTTGGTGTGAAATGTTATAAGGTTTGCGTTTTGCCCTGTTTTGCTAGCAAACAGTTATTGTAAGCAAAAGTCGTAAAACTAATATGATCAATTTTATTGTCAGCAATCTTATTTCCTTGTTTTATTAAAGAATAGTATGAAAATATTCATTTGTATCCCTTTACACCAAAGATTTTTTTAAAACTAGTTAGTGATTATTGCTACAAGCTAGAATATATCGTAATACATTTTTATACTTCAAAGTGTTTAGTGATACAAGTCACTGATACTTTCAAACGTATTGGTCATAGAAAGGTTAAAATTACGTAAATATCAAAATAAAATAAAACCAACATTAAAAAAGGGTTCCTTTAATAAAGAATTCAAGAAATTAACACAGATATTATATTGTAGCGCTCTAACTACACGATATAAAACAATATCCTTATAAAGAAAAACATAACTTTTAAACCTATAGCCTTAATCTTGATTATCAGAGTATCGAATCAGTCTTAACTAGTATTAAATCAGTCTTTAAAAACAAAACAACAGATATAATATTATAGCACTTTAACTATTCATTACACAATACAATATTATGTATTTGAATAGAACGTAACTTTAAACCTTAGCGATAATCTTGATTAATTTTAACTCTTCGAATCAGTCTTTACTCTTAAAAATCAGTCTCAAAAAACTAAACAATAGATACATTTAAACACTTCAACTAACCCTTTCACAAAACAATATATTTTAAAGTACTTAACATCTATATAAAAAAAAACATAACTTTTAAACTTATAGCATTACCCTCTTACTAATAAACACGGCGTTAAGTTACAACTAGGATGATCTCCGGAATAACATACATTTTTAACCGATTAGAGTTGGTGTAACTTTATTTCGCGTTTATTAGTAAGGAGGGTAAATCTTGTGGTGAAGCGATGCGGGTAAAAATGCGAGGATTATATGCGAGTTATAGTATGAGCGGGAGAAAATATGGTGCGCCGTAAAAACAATCCAACCAGACGAGAGCTAAAGAAAAGCAGTTCACTCACCTGGCGATGGCACCACGAGGACTTGAGGATTTCTTCGTGGAAGCTTGACTTTAGGCAGCGTGCACAATGCTTGGTAGCCAGCGTCCGGTTTTGCGAGTGGTAGAAATGGATGCGAAGGGTTGCTAGCAAGCAAGCGAGGGTGGTTTTGCAGTTTTAATAACGCGTGAGAACGAAAAAAATGGCGGGCGGCGCGGTGGCGCGGACGCAGCGACGACAGCGTCTTGTCGCAGCGGCAGTGTACGGAAGAATGTGACGTTCGTTCGCGGGTTAGGTTCACTCGCGAACGGAGGGAGTGAATGCATTCCCAGCCCTCGCTGATTGAATGAATTAAAGGCGCAACCATCCTCCCCCCTTTGGAAATCCTTAGGATTTTCGAAACAAACGGAAAGGATAAGGAGAGGATCTTAGATTAAAGCGGAGCGAGGTCAAATGGATTGACTTAAAGTTTAAGTTTTAAAAGGTGAAAGGGTGTGGATTAAATTACAGATTTACTAAATTACATACTTAAGATTAACGAATTATAACTGTGCTAATTGGTAAATTAAGTTTAAATTATTGCGAAGGAAGGGGACACAACTTAACGACGGGGCGTTTGAAAATCCCTGCTGTAGTGCGTACTAACGCGACTCGCACGATTCCATCTTTACCCGGATATACTTGTTCAATAATTCCGGTAGGCCAGCGAAGCGGCGGTGAATCATCCTGGTGGATGAGAACAAGTAAACCCGGCTGAATAGGTACATCAGGAGTATTCCATTTTTGCCTCAGTTGAAGTGTATGCAAATAATCTACATGCCATTTTTTCCAATAGCTTTGGACTAAACTGTCTAACAGTTTTTTCCTGTTATGAAGGCTTACAGATGCGTCAACCTCATAGGCAGGCAACGACTGCAAAGGGGTTGTGTTTAGAAAATGCGCAGGAGTAATAATTGTATGCGGCTGGTCCGACAGCGCACACAATGGGCGAGAGTTTAAGACACTCTCAATTTGAGTTAATACTGTCAACAATTCCTCATAGCACAGTAATTGTTGCCCAATGCAACGATATAGATGAGTTTTTATGCATTTTATGTTGCTTTCCCAAATGCCTCCCCAGTGGGGTGCACGAGCAGGGATATTACGCCATGTTATTTTACGATTATTCAATTCAGTTTGAAATGCGGTAGACGTATCTTTAGAAGAAAGGAAAGTATATAACTCGTCCAATTGACGCTTTGCACCAATGAAATTGGTTCCGTTATCGGAATAGAGAACTGATACTGGCCCTCGCCTAGACAAGAAACGCTTGAAAGCGTCAAGAAACGTTTCCGAACTCAAGTCTGAGGCAATTTCAATGTGTATGGCTTTAGTAGTCAAACACACGAAGAGACAAATATATGCCTTTTGGCTTTTAACGCCCCTCCTTCGCGTCATAGTAATGTTTATAGGCCCAGCGTAATCAACGCCAGTGTGAGTAAAGGCCTTAGCTTCTTGCACCCGCGAAGGGGGTAAACTTGACATCATGGGTGTAGGATGAGAGGGCGCAACCTTAAAACAGAAGTTACATTGGCGTATGCGTTGTCGAATAATATTCCGAGCGGATATGATCCAATATCGCTGCCTTAATAAAGACATAAGAAGATGTGAACCGGTATGACAATTGGATCGATGGCAATCATCTATTAGTAGATCGACTAAGTGATGTCGACGAGGAAGCAACAATGGATGCCGACTTTCATAAGGTATATGTGCGTTTATTAGTCGACCACCTACGCGGAGCAATCCGTTGTCATCAACAAACAGATCGAGCTTTCTTAAAGAAGGAGAAGGTAATCTACCCTTTTTAATATTTTTTATTTCATCAGCAAAATGTTTGCTTTGCAATTCGCGAAGAATCACGAGTTCAGCGGTTTCAAGGTCAGAGACTTGAATTACCGGAGCGAGAGGTAACTTACGCAGAAAGCGCAAGATATATACCAGAATGCGTAATAATTTTTTCCAAGACGAGACTCTGATAGCTAGCTCCAGAAGTATCGAAGAATCCAAATCAGGAATGACTGTTAGAGTAACAGAGCTCTTTGCTTCAGGTATAGAACCTTCAACAGAAGACGGTTTGAATGGTACAATTGGCCATTCAGCGGTTGGATGGCAAGCCCAAGGTGGACCATACCACCAAAGCGGATGATTAATGAGTTGCGAGGGTAATAAACCTCTTGATAAACAATCACTGGGATTTTCTATCCCATTGATGTGAAAAAAGCGGTCAGGAGATAGATTTTCCTGTATCTCAGTCACACGGTTGGCCACAAATACTTGCCACCGGTGTGGAGATGAATGAATCCATGACAGAGCGATCGTAGAATCACTGAAAGCGAAAATATCCTTTATAGGATAGCGATTATCAAAAACCGTATGTACTTGTTTGACAAGTTTAGCCAGAAGTAGCGAGGCACACAATTCAAGCCTTGCCAGTGAAACAGTCTTTAGAGGAGCCACCTTAGACTTAGCGCATACTAAATGAATGGATATATTACCGTTAGGGTTCGTTACGTGCAGGTATAAGACGCAGCCGTAAGCCTTCATACTAGCGTCTCCAAAGCCAAGCAAATTTATAACACAGCCGGCCGCGACACCTAAGTGGCGAGGTATTTGTAAGTTAACTAATAACGGTAATTCTGATTTGAGTTTAACGAAACATTTAGTAATGAGTTCCGGGGGCTCTTCATCCCACCCCACCTTAGAAAGCCAAAGATCTTGTATAAGAAGTTTTGCGTAGAGAATGACAGGTGCGACGAACCCGAGCACGTCAAATAGGCGAGCAATAGTTGACAATATAGCACGTTTGGTGTTACACGTAGTCGCGGCGGCGGTAGTGAACGAGAACACATCAGAAGTAGGTATCCATTTTAAACCTAGAACCTTCAGTGTGTCATCATCATCTGTGAACTCGATCACAGCACGATACGACTCCGGCAAGTGAGCGAGAAGTTCCGATGAGTTGCTCGCCCATTTGACGAGATCAAATCCACCGAACTTGAATAAAGCGAGCAGCTCGTCAGCTAAACGAGTACCATCTTCGGCAGAATGTACAGAAGTTGTTAGATCATCCATGTACAGTTCTCTCATGGCAACATCTGCCGCGAGAGGAAAGCGTTCGCGATAATCCTCCGCCAATTGACGGACGGTACGCATTGCCAAAAATGGACTCGAGCGGAGGCCGAAAGCCACAGAATTAAATTGGAAAATACGAATACTCTCGGTATCATTAAAGCGATATAATATTTTTTGATATTTACGATCTTTATCTGACAATGAAATTCTAAGATACATTTGACGTATATCAGCTGTAATTGCTACCTTAAAATATCTAAAGTTTAGCAAAAGCGAAAATAAGTCTGCCTGCAAATTAGGCCCTGTATGCAACAAGTCGTTGAGCGACTTGCCGCTATCAGTTTTAGCGCTTGCATCTAAAACAATGCGGGTTTTTGTTGTCGACTTCTCAGGCCTTACAACTGCGTGGTGCGGGATGAAGTAGCCTTCATTTATAGCGGACAAAGAATAAGGTATTTCCGACAGATAACCCTTATCTATATAATCATTTATTACGTCGTTATAAGCTTGACGTAAAGCGGGAAGCGAATGAAACTTTCGCTCTAGCGCGGACAATCTACGCTGAGCGTGAATGAAGGAGTTACCTAAAGACTTAGGTTCACCTTTAAAAGGTAACGACACAATATATCGCCCACATGAATGTCGCGAAACGGTCGATTTAATTAATTTTGGTCCATTTCGAGTCGGACTGAGCCAGTATATACCTTTAAAATATTCCCCATCTCGCTATTTAAGTATTCCCTATTATAATTACGCTTATAACTGTGCTTGTTCAAGTAAATTACGTTGTTCATTATACCATTTCAATATCACATTTTTTATAAATTATAACTCGAACAACGGGAGCTTGGGTGACGCAACAAAATGGCGTCGGAAGCAAAGTTGAAAATGATCGTTGCAAAAAAAGAAACTATTTTCGAGAAAATAAATAGCTTATTCAAGATTGCAAAGAAAATAATTCCTTCAAATATTGATACTAGAAGTAAACAAGAATTTCTAGCCGCTTCTTCGAATATCGAAAAGTTATATAATAATTTTAACGATCTTTGTGATCAACATAATACATTATTATTAGAGATAGACCCTGATTATAAAATAAGTTTTAGTAATTGGAGCTCGTTCGAAACATTATTTACAGAAATCCAATATAAACGTAATACCATATTAGAGTCTACCCGCGCTAATGTAGATATTCCCGCTGTGGAATCTTACGTTTGCCGCTTACCGCCATTGGAGTTATTAAGTTTCTCTGGTCAACCGGAAAGTTGGCCACTGTTTTACCAATGCTTCAAAACTAACGTTCATGATAATAAAAAACTAACTGATGATCAGCGTGTACAGTATTTGGTAGGTAAATTAAATGGCAGCGCAAAAAATATATTCGCGGGAATAATTCCCAATGCGTCTAACTATCTTACGATATGGAATTCTTTAGTGACAAAATACCAGGACAAGAGGTTACTTGGGTCTATGTACTTAAATAATATACTTGACATAAAACCTACCTCGGGTTCACCCGGTCAATTAAATGATTTTATTGAAAGAGTTCACTCATCTTGGTCCGCGTTAAGACTGTTAGACATTGGCGATTTATCCGATTTCTTGTTTACTCATCTCGTTTTAAAAAAGTTAGATTCTCAAGTATTACAAAGTTTCGAGTTATCCGCCCGCGAGAAAGATATACCCACAAGTGATGATTTAGTTACTTTCGTACGGCATCACATAAAGGTTCTTGAACGAACAACAGCTGTTCGTCAAACCACGTCACCGCAAAATAATCAGGGGACTAACTTACAAAATAGGTCGCGTTCTTCTGCAACGAAAACTTCGCATAGTTTTGCAGTAACAGAAAATGAAGTTAATAATAATGTACCCACTTGTAAGTTTTGTAAAAAATCACAACATACTCATTTATACGAGTGTTCAGAATTCAAAAAATTAGATGTAAAAGATCGCTTTAAGTTCATAAAAGAGAATAAAATGTGCATCAATTGTTTTAGTAGTAAACATTCCACCCTTAATTGTGGTTCTACAAATACTTGTAAACACTGTAACAAAAAGCATCATTCATTGTTGCATTTTAATAATCGCGAGACAAGCTCGCAACAATCGCAACCTAGTGTATTGGAACCGTCGCCATTGCCGGGCGCTCGCGCACTGGACAGCAGCCCTCAGTCGGTGTGTATGCATAGCAGCCATGTCGCTCGCGCGTCGCCGGTCGTGACATCTTCGTGTGTCGGGTTGAATGAATGTACTAATTCTAAGAATTCGATCGCGTTGACGTCGCGTAATAATAATATAGATTTATCTTGTGACCAGTTGAAAACGTCAGTTGTTTTACCAACGGCACAAGTTTATGTTCCGATAAATGGAAAACGCTTTGTTATAAGATGTTTAGTGGATAGTGGTTCACAAAACAACCTTATCACTCTCGCATGTTGTAGAAAATTAAAACTAAATATTCAACCGCTTGTTAACTCGTCTTTAAAATCAGTAGGTACGATTTCCACTCCCATTAAGGGTTACGTGTCTCTTACAATACAGTCGCGCGTAAGTGACGCTCAATACGAATTAACCATGTTAGTGATTGATCACATAGCTGATCCGTTGCCAGTTCGCGCGGTACAAAGGTCCGTGATGGATCATTTCATAGGTTTACCGCTCGCAGATGAATGTTGGGACGTACCTGGGAATATAGACGCTATTCTTGGTACGCAAATGGTCGCGTTTGTTTTGCTAGGGAAAAAGGTTATACCAGCATCTACCTCTCAATCAGCTGATTCTGCGATCACCGCTCGCTTCATACCTCATGCTTTAGAAACCACGCTTGGCTATATTGTCATGGGTGAGGTACCTTCTGTCAACCATGACAGTGTAGCCTGGTCCTTCGGCCCGTTAGTAGATAATTTAAATAATTTAAATTTAAAATTCTGGGAAATCGAGGAAGTACCTACTGTTAACAAAAAGGATCCGGCTCGAAGGACCAAAATTATGGTGAAGCGATGCGGGTAAAAATGCGAGGATTATATGCGAGTTATAGTATGAGCGGGAGAAAATATGGTGCGCCGTAAAAACAATCCAACCAGACGAGAGCTAAAGAAAAGCAGTTCACTCACCTGGCGATGGCACCACGAGGACTTGAGGATTTCTTCGTGGAAGCTTGACTTTAGGCAGCGTGCACAATGCTTGGTAGCCAGCGTCCGGTTTTGCGAGTGGTAGAAATGGATGCGAAGGGTTGCTAGCAAGCAAGCGAGGGTGGTTTTGCAGTTTTAATAACGCGTGAGAACGAAAAAAATGGCGGGCGGCGCGGTGGCGCGGACGCAGCGACGACAGCGTCTTGTCGCAGCGGCAGTGTACGGAAGAATGTGACGTTCGTTCGCGGGTTAGGTTCACTCGCGAACGGAGGGAGTGAATGCATTCCCAGCCCTCGCTGATTGAATGAATTAAAGGCGCAACCATCTTGATTATCACAGCATCAAATCAGTTGTCTCAAAAATCAAATAACAAATGTGTTGAAACATCTATCAACTATTCATTATCAGAATCAATATCAGGATCTACGTCACGCATATTTGAGTTGGTTATCAGATCATGATAAAAATTGTGAACACTTGGGTCAATGTATTCTAACAGTGATATTAAATCTCTTTTCTTCAAAACGCTTATAGGGACCGGTCCATTGTAACATTTTTGTACTGCATTGATACTAACTAAACTGTAGTTTTTATTCTTTTTGTTGTAAGACATCATTGAATAGTCATCACCTTCGTAACTTTCTTTATATTCAAAAACAGGAAATTTTTCTTTACTAAATTTAATAACTCGTACATTCGACCATACAAACTTTTCACCAGTAGAATTAGTCTTTTTTACAGTAAAATTATTTTTTGAAAATAGTGCAAAATCATAAAAATCTGTTACCGCCATTTCAATTACCGAAAATTTATTAGTTCTAGTCGATGCAGTCCTTACCAATTGACACCAATCACGTGGGTGATGAATATTCATTGAAGTTCGTTTTTTTGCTCTTTCAATCAGCGCATGGTCACTATCAACTTCCATGTGCGTATGGCCGGGCACGAGAAATTTCTGTTCAATGTTCAAAAGTTGAGGCGAGTCTTTTATTGCAAATAATAAGGCTGTGCAAACAATAGAATTTTTGTTTTGTCCCGAACATGAATCTGAATACATGATTAAGGTTTTAGCATTTGGGTGAAGCAACGGAAGTCTCACAGTGATAAAGTCGTATAAGCATGAAGCTATTTGATTGGCGCCTCTACCACCACTACATTCTGGCCACATGTAGCAATATGCGTTATCAGACATAAAATCGTGGATTGTTAGGTTGTAGACCCATAACTGTCTTTTATAAAATGCTGACTGAGTATTCAGCATTGGAGTAGGCAAACATTGTTGTAAATCAAATGCAATTACACAAAAATCAGAATTAGTTTTAGCCAAAGCCTTATCTTTGCGTTTTTCATTGTAAGCACTTTCGTAGCTTTCCTGATGTAGTCTCAGTTGCTCCTGTACTTGTCCTATTTCTTCAGCATCTTGTAAATATTGCAGCTTATTTTGTAACAAGTTACATTTATTGCATGTATCTACACTAGGTTTCTTAAATGATAGGTTCATATCTTTAAAAACTTTGGCATATACAGTTTTACAGACAGGGTTACTATTTTCTTTACAATAAAGCTGATACATAGTATTGAGGGATAGGTCAGAGCTAAGGTACTTTTTAGAAGTCTTGGATCGAGAGTAATGGCTTTCGTATGCCGGGAATTTATTGATATGCTGTTTCACGAGTTCTAGTCGCTCGTTAGAGATTTTTCTGTAACTGGCAGCACGCCCCCTTTCACTTTTCGTCACACGACCAAATTTTTTTATTTTTTCACTCACGGTCTGAAGAAAGCGATTACTCTCACCAAGAGTTTTTAAAAGACAACCTTTACAAATCTTATAATCCTCATTAAAATAAACAATTTTATATGTATTAGTGTATTCTCGTTTTAGTTTGCTTCCGATTGTATGAGTTTTTTTATTATTAATTTTAATAAAGCGTTCAGTATACTTAGCTCTTTCATCGTACGAACCCAAAGCCCAGTACTCCTTAAAAATAAATTCTCTTATGTCCTCAGATATACGACTTCTGCATTTCATGCGACACTCCGTTAGTGGAGCCAAGTTTCTTCCAGGCTTCATTTTACCCAGTTTTGTAACATAACTCTTGCCTGCATTGCGTAAAATTAATCGGGACTCTCTCTCTGCTCTTCTTTCCTTTAACGATTTTCGTTGCTTTTTATTTGAATTTGAGCATCCAGGCTCTGGCTCTGTGATGGAGATATCTGTGTCATCAGAGCTTTCAGCAATTATAAGATTATTTGATCTTTTACACCTTTTCTTTGGTCTACTAGTCGACGTGCTAGTTTCAGTTGAGTCGCTTTCACTGTTTGGTATATAATCATCACTACTCCCGGAGCTGAAATCAAGAAATCCAGGCGATAGTACAGTTTCCTTGCCCTGTGATTCATTGCTAATATTTTCTTTATATTGATCGTCTTTTTTTAGTGCGTTTTCTTCTTCATATTGATCCACTATTTCTAGAGTATTTTTTTCACCGATTTCTATTTCTATGTTCTCTCTGGGCTGATTAGATTCTTCGTCATTTATTATTTGTTCATTTCTCGTATTTATTACATCCCTCCTTAGGTGAAGGCCTTCCATAATCTTATCTATTCGTTTTTTCATTATGGACTCTAAAAAAATAACAGTGCAAAATTAATATTATAAAATTACTACCATTAAAAGAAAGACGAGCAGATAAAAAGTTAACATTACTGTTATGCAGTTCAGACAAAATGTATGTTTCAAAATAAAGAAACTGCGTTAAAGTAACCGACTTCAAAAACTAAAAAAAAATCGGTGCCTTGAGTTCCAAACAAAATTAGGTATAAACTGCATTAAATAAATTTGTCCGATTTGTATAACTTGATGCGTAGCCGTGTGTACAATAAATGATTACCTATAGGTGCAATAAAATGTGATTCACACCAAGAAGCTACGCAAATGCTCACAATGGAAAAAAAAACAATAATTTGCTCTATCCCTACACTAAAATACCTACCCAGTCTACATTAATTTATAAAAACGATTTAAAACTCATTGATAGACTGCCTATTTATTATTATTATAAAGACTGTTTGACAATAGGTACTATGATAAAATACTCTACATTTTATGACAAAATTGCGTTATTAAAATCAATATAAAATACATGTTCCTTGTAAACATTTCAATAACAAAAATGTTACGTAATTCGTGTAAAATGATACAAGTCTTACCTTACGCGTCGTTGTCCTGTGGTGTAACGCACGACGCACCTCTCTAATCGCACGTACGAGACTGACAATCACGCGTCTCCTGCCGCTGCGCCCTTTCCATACCCCCCGCTAAGAGGTGCGGGACGGGGTGCGTAAGAGCTGCGCGAACTTAAATCACTTTTTACGTATTTTTCCGCTAATTCAGTTTTAAAATTTTCGATAGTTTTGATTTTACTATAAAAGTATCATTTTTCACATAAATCTATGTTCTATGTTCCGTAAGTTTATATTAATATAATATGTATTCAATTTATAATCACATCAAAGTTAGCTAGGTAAATTACGTGTAAATTGATTGATTTGCAGTTGTATCATTAGTCACTTCTTTTTATGAAAATAATTTTGTATTTTTATGGTTTATGTACAAATGTACCACTTTGCACTAAACTGCATTGTGTCTATTTTTTAATGTATTATGATAGGATTCGATTTATATCACTTTGTACTAATTGAAGTAAAAACTTTTGAGTCGCGTAAGATGTGGTATCTTGAGTCGTATTAAAATACATTTTAGAAATATTAGTATGGGTTCAGTACACTTTGATACGAATGAAAAAGTATTTTTTTACACAAAAAAATCCAGAAATAAATGCTTACTTATATCACTACTCACAAAAACAACTCGCTCAATTTCAATCTTATAATAACGGGGATATGACTGAAATTTAGCTAATTTTTTTTTAAGAAGTTTAATCAGTGAATATGAGAACCGATCTAGGCCGAGATGTATCACTTTTCACTGAAGGTACAGGGCCCGCTGAAGAGGTCCCGAAACCTGTCCTCCATTTGGGAGGCGGCGATCGCCACCACCCGTGCGGGGACGCCGTCTGGTCCAGGGGCCGTCTTCTTCGCGCGGAGGCTGAGAACCCCCGCGTAGAACTCCGCCGCCGTCACCGGGGGGACCTCCTCATCCGGCGAAGCCGCCCCTTGCGGGGGATCCATCGTTGGTGGGGTGAAGTCGGCCCTGCGCGGAAACAGGGACCGGACTACCCCGTCCAGCAACGCTGGCTCGAGGGTCTCCGTCAGTGGGGGACCATAAGGGAGTAGCTGGTTCCGCGCCGCCCTGTATGATCTCCCATAAGGATCCCTGTCGAGACTCTCCAGCATCTCGGCCCTCGCCGAGTCTTTTGCAGCGCCCATTGCAGCTTTGAGGACCGTCGTCGCCTCTCGGTAAGAGGCGTATAGGAGGTCCTCCTCTGCCCGGACTCGGTTTTGGGCGCTGCGCCGTCGGCTCCGCGTGTAAGCCCTTCTGGCTGCCACGCAGGCGGCCCTGAGCCCCGCCAGCTCCTCCGTCCACCAATAGACGGCACGACGGGGAGGCGGACGGCGAGACCGAGGCATGCTGGAATTGCACACCTCTGTCAGGGATTCCCTGAGCCGGACCGCTGCGGCGTCCACGTCCAGGACCTCGACGGGGGGCGACAGCCAGTCCTGAAGAAAGGCCGCCTCCTTAGCTGCCTCCCGGTCCAGGCGGGTGAGTGCCCACCGTGGGAAGGGAGATTGCACAGCGCGGGCCATTCCCCCTCCCCGGGTGGAGATGTCGAACCGCACATATCGGTGGTCCGACAAGGTCTCCACCGTCTCTACCCGCCAGTTAACGACGCGGGCGGCCAGCGCGGGCGTGGCAAACGAGACGTCCACCACCGACCCGCCCTGTTGCCGCACACACGTGTGGACCGCCCCCCTGTTGAGGAGGGACACACCACATGAGGCCGCCCAAAACTCGACGGCGCGTCCCCGGACGTTGCACCCGGCGGCTGGGTTGCCCCAGGCCACCGACTTGGCGTTCAGGTCACCCAACACCACGACCTGGCGCGGCGCCGCCCTCCCTACGACTGCGGTGATGATTTCGAGAAAATCCTCGAAGTCCGAGAGAGGGCGGTTTGGAGAGAAATAAACCCCCACCAGGGCCATGTCTCCCCACGCGGCGGCCACGTATCCCGGTCCCCTCTCTAAGAGCGAGAGGGGAGGGGAGTCCGTGGAAGGCCGCGACACCAACGCCACCAAGCCGTCCCGGTCGCCCAGCCAACGGCCAGGGACAGAGTAAGGCTCGGCGACCACCGCCAAGTCCACCAACCACTCAGCCATGGTCTGCATCAGCAGATCCTGGGCTGCTCTGCAGTGGTTGGTGTTCGCCTGAAGGATGCGATGTTCGACTCTATCCATCAGTCGGACATCGCACCCCCCTCCGCAGCCGCCGCAGGAGCGACGGTGCTAACTGTAGCAGCAGGCCCGGTCGGCGCCTGCGCTTTGCCCCGCTTAGGGGGAGGATTGCAGTTCCTCCCCTTCATAATATGGTCTGCCGGGCAGCCACTGGCGGCACACACCGCGCAGTGCGGCTTGGCGGCCTCGCAGGAGGCGGCTTTGTGGCCCTCCTTGCCGCAGCGGTAGCATGTGTCCGTCCTGTCCACCGTGGACGGACACAGGGGCCGGGTGTGTCCGATGCCGAGGCACCGGAAACACCGCAGAGGCTGGTCCTCGAGTGCCCGAACTGCGCCCGAGCTGAACCCAACCGTGAGATGTCCCTTAGCAAGGACGGCTTTGGCAGCGGCGATTGGGCACTCGAGGCGAATGGTGCCCATGCCGCCACGGCCGGGCCTTATGTCCCGGCCTTGGACCGCTGCGACGCCACAGCCCCCTATCGCTGCGACCGCCGCCACAACCTCCTCCTTGGTGACGGAGTCATCGAGGTCCGTCACCTCTATGGCCGCCGACTTGACCGGTCGGGCCACCTTGGCCGAATCCGCGATGACCTCCTGCAGCTTCGCTGCAAAGAGGTCCGCATGAGCACTTGCCTCTGCCCCCGGGAACTCGAAAATACGAGCTCCGGCTTGGGTCCGCCGGCAAGTCACAGTGCCGATCCCCAGTTTGGTTGGATCGGCATTGGGACGCGCCCGCACCAAAAGGGATTCGTAAGTCTCCCCTCTTTCCGCAGCCTCCGCCGTGAGTGTCACCACGACGGCCGCGGTTTTTGGGGCGACTAATTTCCCCTTTCCCCTCCCTTTTCCTTTCTCCTTTCCCTTGCCGGCCGTCTGCGATTGGCTGGGAGGGTTGTTGGCGGCGGTCGCCGACTTTTTCCCCTTGCCCTTCCCCTTTCGGACCACTTCTGTCCACTCGTTGGACGGGGTGGTTGAGGGGAGAAGGGCGTCTTCCGTCTGGGAGGAGGAGGACGGCCCCGGCTCGCACTGCCTGTTATCCGCCGCAAGCGGCGGCCGGAGGCGTTTCTCCGGCAAGAGCCGGTCCTCGATGCCCGCGAAGCAGGCTCTTGTGAAGGCCCTCTCCTCCATAACAACCTTGCGGATGATATCCTCAAGGTTGGAGGCGGGGCCCTCTGCCGCAGGGCTTGTGTGGGCCTGTTCTGGCCGGGCCGTTGCTTCAGCCAGCTTCAGATGAAGCTGGCTGACCTCCGACTGCAGGCGATCGATCTTCGCCTGCAGTTGCCGCGTCTCGTCGGTGGCCTTCCGCTTGACGAGCTCCGCGACGACACTGCGCAAGCTCGCGGCCCTACTCTTGAGGGCCTTCTGGAAGGTCCCCTTCAGGTTGGAGGACTTAGAGGCAACCTCCACAATCTCCTCCTCGTCCTCCTCCGCCATTCTCTCCAGCTCGGCCAGAGAGTGGTCCGCATAATTTACACGGGACGCACCGTACCCGGACTTTTCCCGGGAGGCGTGCGCCCGTTTTTCTTTCGCGGCAACCCGCTCCTCCAGCTCTTGCTGGAGCTGCGCCCGCCGAGCCAGGTCCAACTGGCGTTGGGCGTCCGCGAGCCCAACGACATGGGGCTCCGCGGCCACCGTCGGCTTTTTAGCCTTCGGCAACCTCGTAGACCCTGAGGCTGAGGAGCCCTCGGACCCACCGCTCTTGCGGACTCGCTTCCGCGTCCGAGAGTCATCCACGTCCGACACACTAATTATAGACTCGTTGTCAGTCAACTCGTCCATCGCTTCGTAGAAACTAGCCGCAGACGGCGCGCGGCTAGTTTCTGACGCCGGAGCGTCGGAGTGGCCCTGAGAAGGGCCTTTGGGTTGGCCCTGAGAAGGGCCTTTGGGTGGGCCCTGAGAAGGGCCTTTGGGTTGGCCCTGAGAAGGGCCTTTGGGTTGGCCCTGAGAAGGGCCTTTTGGCTGGCCCTGAGAAGGGCCTTTGGGTGGGCCCTGAGAAGGGCCTTTTGGCTGGCCCTGAGAAGGGCCTTTGGGTTGGCCCTGAGAAGGGCCTTTGGTTTGGCCCTGAGAAGGGCCTTTTTGTTTTAAAAATCGCCCGCAGGCATCCCGCGAAGACATCGACATCGTTCGTAGTACTAACAAGGCAAGATAAAATTAGAGCTACGAAATCACAGTGCACTTTGGCCAACCCAGTCTGCCACTCCGTTACGGTGGTCAGAACTGGGTCGTTTCCAGGGGACGCGACGTGGACGCAAGCACTGTGGGGGGTCCCCCAACCTAACCTTTTTTTTTTTTTTTTTTTTTTTTTTTTTTTTTTTTTTTTTTTTTTTTTGCGCTGGGAAAAAATGCATTACGCATACCCTCCCATCGGGGGATGGGGGGCTATGTGGGACTCCCCGGTCTGACCCGGTATACCCACTAAAACGACCCAGCGGCACTCCCGCTTCGTCTGAGTGGCGAGGGACCGGGAAACTGGCACAGCCTCAACTACCAGCCCCCCGCCGACGATTACCCTTCAGGGCGGACCCCTCACGCCTTCCCCGTGGGGAGGTGGACGGGCCCGGGAATGAACGACGAAAGTGGTGATGGGTGCAATGCGGGCGCAGGCGCCCCCGCGCCTGCCACCCGCCCATCGCCACCAAGAGGAGGGAGAGGACGGTGCCTTCTCCAACCCCTTCTTACACAACCAGGGCCATAGTTGACACCAACTAGGGCCATGTCTCGCACGCGGCGGCCACGTATCCCGGTCCCTTCTCTAAAAGCGAGAGGAGAGGGGAGTCTGTGGAAGACCGCGACACCAACGGCACCAAGCCGTCCCGGTCGCCCAGCCAACGGCCCGGGACCGAGTAAGACGATGCGATGTTCGACTCTATCCATCAGTCGGACATCGCACCTCCCCCCGCAGCCGCCGCAGGAACGACGGTGCTAGCTGCTGCAGCAGACCACGTCGGCGCTTTGCCCCGCTTAGGGGGAGGATTGCAGTTCCTCCCCTTCATGACGTGGTCCGCCGGGCAGCCACTGGCGGCACACACCGCGCAGTGTGGCTTGGCGACCTCGCAGGAGGCGGCTTTGTGGCCCTCCTTACCGCAGCGGTAGCATGTGTCCGTCCTGTCTACCGTAGACGGACACAGGGGCCGGGTGTGTCCGATGCAGAGGCACCGGAAACACCGCAGAGGCTGGTTCTCGAGTGCCCGGACTGCACCCGAGCTGAACCCTACCGTGAGCCGTCCCTTGGCAAGGACGGCTTTGGCAGCGGCGATTGGGCACTCGAGGCGAATGGTGCCCATGCCACCGCGGCCGGGCCTTATGTCCCGGCCTTGGACCGCCGCGACGCCACAGCCCCCTATCGCTGCGACCGCCGCCACCACCTCCTCCTTGGTGACGGAGTCATCGAGGTCCGTCACCTCTATGGCCGCCGACTTGACCGGCCGGGCCACCTTGGCCGAATCCGCGATGACCTCCAGGAGCTTCGCTGCAAAGAGGTCCGCATGGGCACTCGCCTCTGCCCCCGGGAACTCGAATATTCGAGCCCCGGCTTGGGTCCGCCGGCAAGTCACAGTGCCGATCCCCAGTTTGGTTGGATCGGCATTGGGACGCGCCCGCACCAAAACGGACTCGTAAGTCTCCCCCCGTTCCACGGCCTCCGGGGTGATGGTCACCACGACGGCCGCGGTTTTGGGAGGGACCAGTTTCCTCCCGCCGGCTGGGGCCTTTTTGCCTGCTGGGGCAGTCGCAGCGGGCTTGGGCTTTTTCCCCTTTCCCCCCTTGACCACTTTTGTCCAGGGCTGGTTGGACGGGGTGGTGGAGGGAAGAAGGGCGTCTTCCCCCTGCGAGTTCCGGGGGTCGGCTGGGGCGACAGACGCTGCCTCCGCGCTCGTGGAGGGCGTTTGAGAGGCCCCCTCGGTCCTCTTGCCCTTGCCCTTCCCTTTGCCCTTGGAGGGCTTCGAGGCCTGGGGCTGCGCACCCGATGCCGGGCCTCCCAAAGGCGCAGGTTCCGGCTCCAGCTCGCGTGGCCTATTGTCCGCCGCGAGCGGCGGTCGGAGGCGCTTTTCAGGCAAGAGCCTGTCCTCTATGCCCGCAAGACAGGCTCTCGTGAAGGCCCTCTCCTCCATGATGACCTTGCGGATTATATCCTCAAGGTTGGAGGGAGGGACCTCAGCCGCTGGTCTCGGCTCGGCTTGGTTTGGCCGGGCCGTGGCATCAGCCAGCTTCTGGTGCAGCTGGCTGACCTCTGACTGCAGGCGATCAACTTTCGCCTGCAGTTGCCGCGTTTCGTCGGTCGCCTTCCGCTGCACCAGCTCCCCGACGATGCCGCGCATGCTCGCGGCCCTGCATTTAAGGGACTTTTGAAAAGTCCCTTTTAAATTAGAGGACTTAGAGGCGACTTCCACTATCTCCTCTTCGTCCTCCTCAGCCATCCGCTCCAGCTCCACCAGTGAGTGGTCCGCATAGAGAACGCGGGACGCGCCGTATCCGGACTTGGCGCGGGCGGCGCGCGTCCGTTGCTCCTTGGCCGCAACCCGCTCCTCCAGGTCTTGCTGGAGCTGCGCCCGCCGAGACAGGTCCAACTGGTGTTGGGCCTCTGCCAGACCCACGTCGTGGGTGTCCGACACCGGCTTCCTGGCCTTCGCGTAGGATGGCCGCCTCGAGTCCGAGGAACCCCCGGACCCATTACTTTGACGGGCCCGCTTCTCCGGCTCCCGGCGACCAATCCCCGAACTTGCGTCCGACTCGCAAATAATGGACTCGTCGTCGGAGTCCAACAACTCGCCCGCTAAGCTATAGATGCTAGCCGCAGACACCGCGCGGCTAGCCTCCGACGCCGATGCGCCCTCAGATTGGCCCTGAGAAGAGCCTTTGGGTGGGCCCTGAGAAGGGCCTTTGGGTTGGCCCTGAGAAGGGCCTTTGGGTTGGCCCTGAGAAGGGCCTTTGGGTTGGCCCTGAGAAGGGCCTTTGGGTTGGCCCTGAGAAGGGCCTTTGGGTTGGCCCTGAGAAGGGCCTTTGGGTTGGCCCTGAGAAGGGCCTTTTTGTTTTAAAAATCGCCCGCAGGCATCCCGCAAAGAGTTAGACATTTCCGCAGGTTCGTAGTCAACAAGGCAAATATAAATACTACGAAAGCACAGTGCACTTTGGCCAACCCAGTCTGCCACTCCGTTACGGTGGTCAGAACTGGGTCGTTTCCAGGGGACGCGACGTGGACGCAAGCACTGTGGGGTGGTCCCCCCCCCCAACCTAACCTAACCTTTTTTTTTTTTTTTTTTTTTGCGCTGGGAAAAAATGCATTACGCATACCCTCCCATCGGGGGATGGGGGGCTATGTGGGACTCCCCGGTCTGACCCGGTATACCCACTAAAAAGACCCAGCGGCATTCCCGCTTCGTCTGAGTGGCGAGGGACTGGGAAACTGGCACAGCCTTAACGACCAGTCCTCCGCCGACGATGGCCCCTCAGGGCGGACCCCTCACGCCCTCACCCCACGCCCGTAGGGGGGGGGAGGACGGGTCCGGGAATGCTTGACGAAGGTGGTGATGGGTGCAATGCGGGCGCAGGCACCCCCGTGCCTGCCACCCGCCCATCGCCACCATGAGGAGGGAGAGGACGGCGCCTTCTCCGACCCCTTCTTCGTCTGCGGAGTGGCGCAGCAAGAGGGTCGTCCTCCCGCGCGCGCTCCGCCTCCTCCTTTTGCGAGATTACATCCTCGCAAAAGGAGGCAACCGCTGTCCAGGCCTCCTCGCTCCCCAGCATGGCGTTGATTACGCCGGGAAGCGAGAGGTCCTGTCCAACCACCGCGGTCAGACCGCGGCGCAGCTCGGACCAAGCCGGGCACACCTCGAGGGTGTGCTGCGCCGTGTCCTCCGCCGCGCCACAGTCGTGGCACGCCGGCGTCTCCTCCCTTCGGATCCGGTGCAGGTACGATCCGAAACACCCATGGCCGGACAACACCTGCACCAGACGGAAAGAGAGGAAACCGTGGGACCGCTCGAGCCAGCCCTGCAGGACCGGACCGAGCGCGTCTAACGTCCGGCGGCCAAAAGCGGCTGCGGCGAGGTCCTCCGTCCAATGATGGACGATTGCGTCCTTCGCCTCTTGCCGCACGGCCTCTCGCTCTTCTGCGGCGGGGAGCTCCCCGAGCGCCTTACGCCGCGCCGTCCATTCGTACACTCTGGTCAGCACCCATGCCTCGAGCTCCCAAGGAGGGGTGCCGGCCAGAGCGCACGCCGCCGAGAACCCCACCGATCGGTAGGCCCTCGCCACCCGCAGTGCAATGGCCCTCTGTGGCCTGCGGATAGCAGTGGCGTTCTCCCTCCTGTGGAGGGAGTCCGCCCAGATTGGGGCCCCGTAAAGGGCCATGCTCTTAAGGATGCCGGCATACAAGCGCCGGCATCGCGCCTTCGGACCTCCCAGGTTCGGGAGGAGCCAGGACAGGGCGTTCGCGGTCTTCAGCAGGCGCGCCGACAGCCCGCTGAAGTGTGGGCCGAAGCGCCACCTGCTGTCGAGTACAAGGCCCAAATATTTCATCTGGGCCTTGACCCCGATCCTGACGCCCTCCACCACAATGTGGCCGTCAGGAGGGATGCGCTGCCGAGGCCCGTGGAAGTACACGGCCTCGGTTTTGTGCAGCGCAACCTTCAGCCCAAGGCGGCGGATCCTTCCCGCCACTAAGGATCCGCCAGCAGAGGCCAGACTGGCCGCCTCCCTGAAGTCCCTCCCCCGGGCAATGAGGAGGGTATCATCTGCGTAGCATATGATGCTCGTGCCTTGGAGGAGGTTCCCCCGCAGGAGCCAGTCGAATCCAATGTTCCACAGCGGTGGTCCTAAGACCGACCCCTGTGGAACACCGGACTCTGCGCCATATCGCCTCACTCTGGCCGTCTTGTCCTCAAGGAGGACCACCCGGTCCTCCAAGTAGCTGGCCAAGAGTTGGCGCAAGTACTGAGGCACGCCGTGGTACCGGAGTGCCTCCAAGATTGTCGAGTGGGGGACAGAGTTGAAGGCGTTTGCTATGTCGAATGACACCGCCAGCACTCCGTCACCCGCCTCGACTGCCTCCCTCACCTGGCCCTTGAGTAGGGCCAACGCGTCGACCGTCGAACGACCCCGTCGGAACCCGAATTGGGCGTCCGACAGGTCCGGCCCCACCGTCCCCAGCAGGCTATTCAGCCGGTCGGCGATTATCCCCTCGAATAACTTACCGACCTCGTCGAGCAAAACGATGGGCCGGTAAGCCGAGGGGGAGTCCGCCGGGCGTCCCTCCTTCCGGAGGAGGCATAACCGCCCCTCCTTCCAAGGTTTCGGGAACCTTCCAGTCGTGAAACACGCGCTAAAGAGGTCCCGAAACCTCTCCTCCATCAGTGAGGCGGCGATAGCCACCACCCGTGCGGGAACGCCGTCCGGCCCTGGGGCCGTGTTCTTAGCGCGGAGGCGGAGAGTCCCCGCGTAAAGTTCCGACGCCGTAACCGCGGGGACCTCCTCCTCCGCTTCCTCCGGCGGAATCGCCTCCCGCGGAGGGTCCATCGCTGGCGGGGTGAAGTCGGCCCTGGGCGGGAACAGGGACCGGACCACCCCATCCAGCAATGCCGGCTCGAGGGACTCCGTCAGTGGAGGACCACAGAGGCGCAGTTTATTCCGCGCCGCCTTGTATGGTCTACCATAGGGGTCCCTGTCGAGACCCTCCAGCATCTCGGCTCTCGCCGAGTCCTCGGCCGCGCGCATTGCCGCCTTGAGGACCGTCTTTGCCTCGACGTAAGAGGCATAGAGGCCCTCCTCGTTGGTGGGGTCTCGGGTCCTGCGCCTCCGACTCCGCGTGTAGGCCCTCCTGGCCGCTACGCAGGCGGATCGGAGCCCCGCCAGTTCCTCCGACCACCAATAGACGGCGCGGCGGGGAGGTGGGCGGCGAGACCGGGGCATGCTGGAGTTGCACACCTCGGTCAGGGACCCCCTCAGCTGGATCGCCGCGGCGTCCACGTCAAGGGCCTCGACAGGAGGCGCGAGCCAGTCTTGGACGAACGCCGCCTCCTCCGCAGCCTCACGGTCCAGGCGGGTGAGAGCCCACCGTGGGAACCTGGATTGGCTCGAGCGGTCCGTCCCCAGGGAGCTCTGGGTGGAGATGTCGAACCGCACATATCGGTGGTCCGACAAGGTCTCCACCATCTCCACCCGCCAGTTCGCGACGTGCGCGGCTAGCACGGGGGTGGCAAACGAGACGTCGACCACCGACCCTCCCCGCTGCCGCACACATGTGTGGACGGTCCCTCTGTTTAAGAGGGACACACCGCACGACGCCGCCCAAAATTCCACGGCGCGACCCCGGACGTTGCAGGAAACGGCCGGGTTGCCCCAGGCCGTCGACTTGGCGTTCAGGTCGCCCAATATTGCGACCTGGCGTGGCGCCGCCCTCCCGACCACTGCGGTGAGGATTTCTAGAAAATTCTCGAAATCCGAGAGAGGGCGGTTTGGTGAGAAATATACTCCCACCAGTGCCACATCCGCCCACGCGGCGGCCACGTATCCCGGTCCCCTCTCTAAGAGCGAGAGGGGAGGGGAGTCCGTGGAAGACCGCGAAACCAATGCCACCGAGCCATCCCGGTCACCCAGCCAACGGCCAGGGACCGAGTACGGCTCGGCAACCACCGCCACGTCCACCAACCACTCAGCCATGGTCTGCATCAGCAGATCCTGGGCTGCTCTGCAGTGGTTGGTGTTCACCTGGAGGATGCGATGTCTGACCCTATCCATCAATCAGACATCGCATCACCCTCCACGGCCGCCGAAGTCCCAGCCTCAGGGATGGCGGCGGCAGCGACAGGCCGGATCGACGCCTGCACTTTGCCCTTCTTTGGGGGGGGATTACACTTCCTCCCCATCGTCACGTGGCCCGCCGGGCAGCCACTGGCGGCACACACCGCGCAGTGCGGCGTGGCGGCCTCGCAGGAGGCGGACTTGTGCCCGTCCTTGCCACATCGGAAACAATTATCCGCCCTGTCGACCTCGGACGGACAAAGGGCCCGAGTGTGTCCGACTCCTAAGCACTTATAGCAGCGCAGGGGCTTGGCTGCGAGTGCCCGGACTACACCCGAGCTGAATCCGACAGAAAGCCGTCCCTTGGCGAGGACGGTTATAGCTGCGGCGACTGGGCACTCAAGGCGAATGGTGCCCATGCCGCCGCGGCCGGGCCTGATGGCCCGACCTTGCACCGCTGTGACGCCACAGCCCCCCATAGCTGCGACCGCCGCCACCACCTCCTCCTTTGTGACCGAGTCGTCGAGGTCGGTCACCTCCAAGGCTACAGACTTCTCGGGCCTGGCGACTTTTGCCACGTCCGCAATGACCTCTTGCAACTTGGTTGCGAAGAGGTCCGCGTTGGCGCTGCCCTGAGCCCCCGGGAACTCGAAAATTCGAGCCCCGGCCTGGGTCCGGCGGCACGACGGTGTACCGATCCCCAGTTGGGTAGGATCGGCGTTGGTACGCGCCCGCTTCATTACGGACGCGTACGTCTCCCCCCGTTCCACGGCCTCCGGGGTGATGGTCACCACGACGGCCGCGGTTTTGGGAGGAACCAGTTTTCTCCCGCCGGCTGAAGCCTTTTTGCCTGCTGGAGCAGTCGCAGCGGGCTTGGGCTTTGGCTTTTTCCCCTTTCCCCCCTTGACCACTTTTGTCCAGGGCTGGTTGGACGGGGTGTTGGAGGGAAGATGGGCGTCTTCCCCCTGCGAGTTCCGGGGGTCGGCTGGGGCGTCAGACGCTGCCTCCGCGCTCGTGGAGGGCGTTTGAGAGGCCTCCTTGGTCCTCTTGCCCTTGCCCTTCCCTTTGCCCTTGGGGGGCTTCGAGGCCTGGGGCTGGGCACCCGATGCCGGGCCTCCCAAAGGCGCAGGTTCCGGCTCCAGCTCGCGTGGCCTATTGTCCGCCGCGAGCGGCGGTCGGAGGCGCTTTTCAGGCAAGAGCCTGTCCTCTATGCCCGCAAGACAGGCTCTCGTGAAGGCCCTCTCCTCCATGATGACCTTGCGGATTATATCCTCAAGGTTGGAGGGAGGGACCTCAGCCGCTGGTCTCGGCTCGGCTTGGTTTGGCCGGGCCGTGGCATCAGCCAGCTTCTGGTGCAGCTGGCTGACCTCTGACTGCAGGCGATCGACTTTCGCCTGCAGTTGCCGCGTTTCGTCGGTCGCCTTCCGCTGCACCAGCTCCCCGACGATGCCGCGCATGCTCGCGGCCCTGCATTTAAGGGACTTTTGAAAAGTCCCCTTTAAATTAGAGGACTTAGAGGCGACTTCCACTATCTCCTCTTCGTCCTCCTCAGCCATCCGCTCCAGCTCCACCAGTGAGTGGTCCGCATAGACAACGCGGGACGCGCCGTATCCGGACTTGGCCCGGGCGGCGCGCGTCCGTTGCTCCTTAGCCGCAACCCGCTCCTCCAGGTCTTGCTGGAGCTGCGCCCGCCGAGACAGGTCCAACTGGTGTTGGGCCTCTGCCAGACCCACGTCGTGGGTGTCCGACACCGGCTTCCTGGCCTTCGCGTAGGATGGCCGCCTCGAGTCCGAGGAACCCCCGGACCCATTTCTGTGACGGGCCCGCTTCTCCGGCTCCCGGCGACCAATCCCCGAACTTGCGTCCGACTCGCAGATAATGGACTCGTTGTCGGAGTCCAACAACTCGTCCGCTAAGCTATAGATGCTAGCCGCAGACACCGCGCGGCTAGCCTCCGACGCCGATGCGCCCTCAGATTGGCCCTGAGAAGGGCCTTTTGGTTGGCCCTGAGAAGGGCCTTTGGGTGGGCCCTGAGAAGGGCCTTTTGGCTGGCCCTGAGAAGGGCCTTTGGGTTGGCCCTGAGAAGGGCCTTTGGGTTGGCCCTGAGAAGGGCCCTTGGGTTGGCCCTGAGAAGGGCCTTTTGGCTGGCCCTGAGAAGGGCCTTTTTGTTTTAAAAATCGCCCGCAGGCATCCCGCATAGAGCTCGACATGATAGTTCCGCAAATTCGTAGAAAACAAGGCAAATATAAAATGGTACTACGAATGCACAGTGCACTTTGGCCAACCCAGTCTGCCACTCCGTTACGGTGGTCAGAACTGGGTCGTTTCCAGGGGACGCGACGTGGACGCAAGCACTGTGGGGGGTCCCCCAACCTAACCTAACCTTTTTTTTTTTTTTTTTTTTTTTTTTTTGCGCTGGGAAAAAATGCATTACGCATACCCTCCCATCGGGGGATGGGGGGCTATGTGGGACTCCCCGGTCTGACCCGGTATACCCACTAAAAAGACCCAGCGGCATTCCCGCTTCGTCTGAGTGGCGAGGGACTGGGAAACTGGCACAGCCTTAACGACCAGTCCTCCGCCGACGATTGCCCTTCAGGGCGGACCCATCACGCCCTCACCCCACGCCCGTAGGGGGGGGGAGGACGGGTCCGGGAACCTAACCTAACCTAACCTAACCTAACCTAACCGAGTCTGGCTCCAACCACCGCCGTGAACGCCACGTTTTTTACTCGTCTCCGGCTATAAAAAATCAAAAAAGTGGTAAAAAGTGGTCCGATTTCAACAAATTTGGTGTCTAAGTGTGGGGCTAAGTGCTGGCTACAAGCCCAAGTGAAAGTTTTTACCCGGATTTCGGTGCAGTGACAGCTATAGCTGTAAAACCTTATTATTTTGAGGTTAAACAGTTAAGGAAAAACTTCGACTGCATACACTGCCGAAACCAGATCGACGACCCCCCTTTTTTATTGAAGGAAAAGGTGGGGATTGCCTGCGCACATCTCCTCGACCACCCAGAAGCTCCGAAAACCGAAAGTTCCAGGAGTTATTTAGGAAATATCAAAACCACGTGGTGCTGAAAACACCGAAGACGCAGAGCCAGACGCCTGAAATTTTGCAGCCGACATCCGCATTCATTGTTTAGACGGTAACTGCAAAAATTTTTAATTTTATTACCATACCCGATTTTTGAGAGCAGTTAGAAAGTGGAAAATTTGGACCAGTTTATCTTCGGCCCAAATCAAAATTTTGAAAATCTTCAACTGCAGCCTGCTGCGCGCTCATCGGCTCAATAGACATTTTAAGTTTTAGATTTTTAGGTTGACTAGTTTTTAAACTGTAGAGTAAATTGCTGAAAAACCATATTTTTGAAAAAAAATTGACTTAGTTTTTGGATTTCAAAATATTTTATTATTGATTATTGTAGCCCTATATTTAAGATATTTTAGCATATTTTTTCTATAATTTTGTGACGAAAGGTTCCAGAGATATCGATTTTTTAATGTTTTTTGGTCATAAATAGTAAACAAATAGTAAATTCACAAATTTAACTTCAGGATAGGGTCCAATACACCCATCCTGACCTCCTCAAGCCCAAACACGGGCCCCATTGCTCCCAATTTGGCGTTTTTGGAAAATCTGAGCCATCTGGGTTTTTAGGTTTTTATTTTCAAATTAAGATATCTCGGGAACCGCTGGCCCAATTGAACCCGATTTTTCAGTACGGCCATTAGAATATTGTTATCTTTAAGTTTTTCAGATTTTCAGCCTGTTTCAGGGCTATAAAATTTTTGCCGCTGAAACCACTTTCAGGACACACCTGAAGTGACGCCAAGCTGTGGGTCCAAAACCTCGTCTAACTGTGACGAAGGGTTTTGAAGTTACGGACGTTTCAGTGAGAACTTTGACAGCTCGGCGGCCATTTTGTTTAGCTTCAAGCCGCCATAACTCTTGAACCAGAGGTCGTGGGACACTGCGGTTTTTGGTTCTGTACTCAGGGACCTTTTGTCCCTTTTACCCCACGATTTCAGGCGGTTTGGGGCTGAAAATTTTCAGGACTCTGAAAGTTGTTTCAGCGGACAGCGGAGCTCGGGCCGAGTTGGGAGAGCCCAAACTCGGGGTGTCTGCGGCTTTTCAGAGGGAAGTTATCCGTTGTCAAAAATCAACCTTGACAGCACCGCGGCCATTTTGTAAAAACTTTAGACGGCCATAGCTTCCTAACGGAGAGTCGTAGAGGGCTGGGGTTTTCGCTGGACATACCAGTAGGGCTTGGAAAATAGCATAGGACTATTTTCAGGCGTTTTCAGGACATCAGGATTTTTCAGCCTGAAAACCGCTCTGGTGGATCGGTCTCGCCGAGCCAAGCTCGGAAAGCCCAAACACTGGGGTTTTTGGACCGGTGGTTCCGGAGATATCCTCTTGTAACCATTTTCGGTTTTTTATTTTGGCAAAAAACCAGATTTTTCGGGTTGGGATATCTCCGAAACCCTTTGGTGTAACCATACCGAGTTTGGGTTCATCTGAGAGGGCTCGGTGGGAGCTATCCACTGGACTTAACAGAACGGCTCTACATAGAGTATTTCCAGGAGTCACTCTATTTAACACATTTCTTGACCTTAGAAGCTTTCTCGCTACTGTTTTCAGTGCTTGAACCGTTCGTTGAACAAAGGATAGACTCTATCTAGACTATATTAGAGACAAGCTTAAGATTTTTTAATCTTAGAACGTCACAATTTTCTTTATTTTGATCATTTATTTTACTTTACTTTATTTATTTGACTGAGTCTGCAAAGGCTCACTTATTCTCACAAATCAAAGTGACTGTTGACTATTTTAATTGTAGTCCGATTTTTTCTATTATTATACTTTCTGTGTTCCCCCCTTTACAGGGACGCAGAATTTCCCGGTGTCCTCTGACAAATTTAGCCTCTCCGTCCCAAATATTGGCATTTCTGACCACCTCAAGACAGGGGTCAATTTAGAATATTTCTAAATCATAAAATTAAAATGTTCTGCACTCCCTCCGCTACCATGATGAAGCCGGGCTCCGGAAGCTCGCCGCGATCGACGGAGAAGTCGGGAACTACGCCAGATGGCGCGAGGAGGAGAATTTCCTTCGGAGACGAAACTCCGTCCGCGCTTCAAGAGGACCCTGCCACTTCGGCGACGCGCCGAGTTCCTGCGAGCGCCACCACACAGCTCAGGAAACCGGGGCCCGGGTCCCGCAGTCGTACTGTGGAGGCGCGAGCTTGCCTAAACAAGGCCAAGGTCAATTTGGGCAGCTCGCGCAACCTCAGAGCCGACATCAAGGCTGCGGTGCTCGAGGCTATAAACCGTCTCTTCGAGTTGGTGAAGGAGTCGGAGCAGGATAAGGCTCTTCCCGCACCTGTACCCGTACCGGAACCCGCGTCCAATGCTGACTGTGGTCCCCAGTCTCACCTGGATGCCCTTGTTAGCCAGACTGAGCTCGTACAGACCATGAAGGAGCACATCACTCTTATTAAGGAGAACTCCGAAGAGTTGGTGAGGCTGCGAGACAGTCTGGCTAGCAAAGAGTGTACCGCTCCCGTCGTCGGGGAGAAGACCTACGCGAGTGCCGCGTCTGTGAATATAAGCCACACTGGGGCACAAGCCCCGGAGCGAAGAACACTGCACTCCGTGGTTGTCTCCTCGACGAAAGTTGCGGATACAGGGGACGAGGTCCTGGAAAGAATCAGAAAAGTGGTGGACGCGAAGGAGGGCTGGGTGCGGGTCGAGAAAGTGCGGAAGGCCAAAGACAGAAAAATCATAATGGGGTGCGAGACAAAAGAAGAACGCACCAAACTGAAGGAGCGATTGACGGCAGCCGGAGGAAGCCTCGTCGTCGAGGAAGTGACGAACCGGGACCCGCTTCTGGTCCTTAGGGACGTGTTGTCGGTACATACCGACGACGAAATACTAAAAGCCCTTAAGAACCAGAACTGGGAGCACTTTCACGACCTCGGCGGCGCGGACCAACGGATGTCAGTCAAATACAGGAGAAGGACACGCAATCCGCACACGAACCACGTTGTGCTCAGTGTGTCCCCAGCAATCTGGAGGCGGGCAATTGACGCCGAGAGACTCCGCATTGACCTCCAGAGGATACGCGTTGAGGACCAAACGCCACTGGTGCAGTGCACCCGCTGCTTGGGTTACGGCCATGGGAAACGCCTCTGTAAAGAGCCCGCCGATCTGTGTAGCCACTGCGGCGGCCCACATCTCAGAGCGGACTGCCCTGACCGTTTGACTGGTGAAACAGCGGTGTGCATAAACTGCACCAAGTCCAAGCTGGGGAACAGTGGGCACAACGCGTTCAGTGACGATTGTCCCGTGCGTAGGAGGTGGGACGCACTAGCCCGAGCTTCCATAGCGTACTGCTAAGGGCGCCCCTGAAACCACCACTAGGTATAAAATGGTCCAGGCCAACCTGCAACGGAGCCAGCTAGCCACAAATGAGCTGCTGCTGGAGGCGACAAAGCGCAAACTTGCCATAGCGTTGCTCCAGGAGCCCTACGTGGGTGGGGTGAGAAGGATGAGAGGTCATCGGGGCGTAAGGGTCTTCCAGAGCTCTGAGGAAGGAGAAGGGACTGTAAAGGCGGCAATAGCTGTCTTTGACCAAGACTTAGATGTCCTACAGTACCCGCAACTCACCACAAACAACATCGTTGTGGTGAGAGTCCGAACCAGAGCCTGGACGATCACGCTGGTGTCCCTCTACTTCGAGCCCGACAAGCCCATGGAGCCATACCTGGAGCACCTCCGTCGCATAGAGCGAGAGCTGGGCTCTAGCAGGATGGTTATTGGAGGAGACGCGAATGCGAAAAGTACCTGGTAGGGTAGCAGCAGTGAAGACGTGAGAGGGGGGCAAATGTGCGGAGCGCTGGGGGAGCTGGGGCTACAGATCCTTAATACTGGAGATATCCCCACCTTTGACACCATTCGGGGAGGTGTCAGGTTTTGCAGCCACGTGGACGTGACGGCTTGTTCGGTGGACATGCTGGACCTGGTGGACGGCTGGCAGGTCGACGAGGGTCTTACGGGTTCCGACCATAACGGCATTACATTCGACATTAAACTTAAAAAATCAAAAGGCATTAGCATTGAGAGAACCACTAGGGTCTACAATACGAAAAAGGCTAATTGGGGCAAGTTTCGTGAGAAACTTAAACAAATTATGCAGGACAAGGGGTTGACCCTGGTGGACCTCTCAAATGTTACTGACGTACACAGTTTGGAAGACATAATAAACACATACACACAAGCTATTACACACGCATGCCAACACACAATTCCTTCAAAAAAACACACAGAAACACTTACCTTGCCGTGGTGGTCTGAGGAACTCGCAGAGATGAAGAAGCTGGTCGCCACTAGGAGGCGCAGAGTAAGGAATGCCGCGCCTGTCCGGAGAGCGATGGTTGTGGACCTGTATCTGAAAGAGAAAGAGAATTATGAGACAGCAGTGATAAAAGCAGCAACAGATAGCTGGATTGAGTTTTGCGGGAAACAGGATCGAGAGGGGGTCTGGGAAGGTATTTATAGGGTGATGGGAAGGGTAGGAAAAAGAGAGGAGGATCTGCCACTTCAGATGGGAGGGAAACCGCTGGACGCGAAGGGTTCCGTGGAGCTGTTGGCCGAGACGTTCTATCCCGAGGACCGAGACGAAGAGGATACCATGGACCATCGCCATATAAGGGAACGGGCAAAAATGGTAAACGAGTGGAGCCATGGTGAAAAACATGACCCACCGTTTACCCTAATCGAGTTTGATAGGTCCATGGGATCTTTCAACCCTAAAAAGGCCCCGGGTGCAGACGGCTTCACGGCTGACATCTGCAGCTGGGCGGTAAATTGTGACCGCGAATACTTCCTGGCACTGTTGAATAAGTGCCTGGCACTGCACCACTTTCCAAAGATCTGGAAGGAAGCGACAGTGGTGGTGCTTAGAAAGCCGGGCAAAGACTCGTACACCGTACCCAAGTCGTACAGGCCGATTGGGCTATTGCCGGTCCTAGGGAAAGTGTACGAGAAGATGTTGATTGCCCGTCTCAAGTTTTACTTATTACCCAGGATTAGTACTCGTCAATACGGCTTTATGCCCCAAAAAAGCACGGAAGACTCCCTTTATACTCTTGTGCAGCACATCCGCACTAAGCTGGCGGCAAAGAAAATTGTCACGCTTGTGTCGCTAGACATAGAGGGAGCCTTCGACAGTGCATGGTGGCCTGTTATTAAAGTACGATTGGCTGAGGAAAAGTGTCCTGTGAACTTGAGACGGGTAGTCGACAGCTACCTCAGTGACCGGGAGGTCACAGTAAGATACGCCGGTGAAGAATGCCGCAGGAAAACTAGCAAAGGATGCGTCCAGGGTTCATTAGGAGGTCCCATCTTTTGGAACCTTATACTGGACCCACTCCTTAAACAGCTGGAGAGCAGGGGTGACCACTGCCAGGCATTCGCGGACGATGTGGTGCTGGTATTTGACGGGGACACAGCGCTGGAAATCGAGGGACAGGCCAATGCCGCTCTCGAACATGTTCGGGCGTGGGGTGTCAGAAATCGGCTGAACTTCGCACCGCACAAAACCTGTGCGATGGTACTAACGCGAAGGCTGAAGTATGACACGCCGCGCTTGAGCATGGGTGGGATCGACATTGGGTTGTCCCAAGATGTAAAGATATTAGGGCTGACAATCGACGCCAAACTCACCTTCAACAGTCACGTAGCTCTCTATTGTCTGTAAAAAGGCGATAGCTATGTATAAACAGCTGGCTAGAGCGGCCCGGGTCAGTTGGGGCTTGCATCCGGAAGTGATAAGGGCAATATACACAGCAGCAATAGAGCCTACTGTTTTGTACGCCGCAAGCGCATGGGCACCTGCCGTCAACAAGCTGGGGATCAAAAAGCAGCTGAACGTGGTCCAGAGGGGGTTCGCCCAAAAGCTTTGTAGAGCCTACCGCACGGTCTCGCTAAACTCGGCACTAGTGCTGGCTGGGATACTCCCACTCGACCTTCGCATCCGAGAAGTGGCTGCATTGTACGAAGCCAAGAGGGGGGTGCCCCAGCCAGTGCTGGGAGGCAGGGAGATCGAGCGGATGGCTCCAGCGATAAAGGCTCCACACCCCGCGGACCAAATCAATCTGGAGTTCGGAAGCCTGGTAGACGAGGAACAATACCACAACCACAGCGATTTCGCTGTGCGGATATTCACGGATGGCAGCAAGATTGAGGGCAAGGTTGGGGCGGCGCTATCCCTGTGGAAGGGTGCTAATGAAACTAAGGCCCTCAAGCTTGCTTTGCCGTCCTACTGCACCGTCTACCAGGCGGAACTCTTGGCCCTTCAAAGGGCGGCCGGAGAAGTGCTCAAGAGCGGTGAAACCACGTTCGGCATCTTCAGCGACTCCATGGCTGCCCTCCAGTCGGTCGCGAACGTGAGCTCCCCCCATCCCCTGGCTGTGGAAACCAGGGACACCATACGACGCTGTAAGATCCAGAACAAGAGTGTCTCGTTGTTCTGGATAAAGGCCCACGCCGGGTTGGAGGGGAATGAAAGAGCCGACCAGCTCGCGAAGGAGGCCGCACTGAGGTCGAAGAAGAAGCCGGACTACGATCTGTGCCCCGTTTCATTCGTCAAGCGAAGAATCCGGTCAGAGACGCTCGACGAATGGAACGGGAGGTACGGATCGGGTGAAACTGCCTCGGGCAAGAAAATCTTTTTCCCGGACGCTGTTGCGGCGTACAAAACAGTGCGCAAAATGGTCCCCTCTAGCGTCACCACGCAAATACTAACGGGGCACGGTGGGTTCTCTGCATACTTGAGTCGTTTCAAGTGTAAAGAGCGCCTGCGAGCCTGGCAAGGAGGAAACAGTGCTCCATATACTGCTGGAGTGCCCTATAACCGCAAAAAATAGATTCGAGGTAGAGCAACACCTTGGTGTTGCGTTAGTGGCAAATAATCTCCCAACTATAATGTCGACAAACAAAACCCGTGAAAAATTTATAAAATATTGTATAGAAATAGGAAACATAGTAATAAATAGAAATAAGTAGCGTAAGTAAAAATAATACTTAATTATATAATAAGTATATAGTTTTAAGTATTGTAAACACAATAAGAATAATTAAATAAAAACAGTAAGAAGAAAAAGAAAAAGAGAAAAAAAAATAAAAAAATAAAAACAGGAGTGTTGCTGTAGCTAGAATAAGATTATTATAAGTATAGCGCGTATAAGTCTCTAAAAATAAGTAAAGCTGTTGTACTGAGAGAATGTTGTCTCTCCGGAATCATTTATTTATATCATGTTTGTCAAATATAAGAAGTCACCAATATACTAAAAAGCCCAAGAAGCGGCTCTGACCCTGTCAGAGGAACACCGGTGGGGCAGGAGTGTGGTTTTAGCCGGTTCGAGTCCGGCACTACCTCGACTATCTCACAGCCTGTGAGGTAGTCGAGGTGTCCGTGGGGATTTCCCACTCCTGCCAAAAAAAAAAAAAAAATAAAAAAAATAAAAAAAAAAAAAACATAACCTAACCTAACCTAACCAAAGTCCAAACCATACCTATGTCCATAAACCGAAAATGGGTAAAGAAAAATGTGTTATAAAACTTAGTACATGTTATAAAAAAAAACAACCGACTTCAAAAACACCAAAAAGAGAAAAATAAACTTAAAAAGAAAAATCTGCTTCTGAAGTCGGTGACTTTTGTTTGTTTGACTTCATGTTTTTGCCACCGACTTCAGAAGCAGATTTTTCTTTTTAAGTTTATTTTTCTCTTTTTGGTGTTTTTGAAGTCGGTTGTTTTTTTTGCAAAAAAGTTTTTTTATTTTTTCATTTTTAGTTGTATTAGGTACCTATATATTGTATATATATCCTATACAAATATTTACTATGCATTTAACATTCAACCAAGAAACCTAACCCTTAACCTTCAAGATTCAACTATTTTTGCTTTCAACTCGGAGTGGTACTACTCCTCAACGGTTAAGAGCATGAAGACAAGTGATGACTGCTAGATGCGAATACTTGAATAGCGTCACAAAAAGCACGAAACACGTAATACGTGTCTATGAAATTCATATATAACAACTAAAAAAATGTGTACCTATTGTACACATCTGCATACCCCTTCAGAGCATACAGGCGTGATGTTACGTCATGATAATGTATATTCAATAAACATCCAAGCGATTCCAGCAAATACGACAGATTTGTCGTCTATTTTTGAAGAGTTCCATTGTATATCTCCGAAGATCAGCACCAGATCTTCACCAAATTAAAATGGGACCACCTCAGGAGTATACTCTTTCAAATAAAAAAAGAATTTTGAGAATCGGTCCACAAATGGGGGAGAAATCAGGTAACATACATAAAAAAAAAAAACATACACACGAACATATAACCTCCTCCTTTTTCGAAGTCGGTTAAAAATAAGAGTTTATGCTAAAATACTATGTTAGAAAGTAAGACTATGACTGTATTAGAATAAACCTGTTATTGTTTAAACATAAAAAAAACTTTTTTACAAAAAATTAAACCGACTTCAACAAAAAATCAAACACAAAAAAGCGAAAAATAAACTTAAGAAGAAAATCAGCTTCTGAAGTCGGTGACTTTTGTTTGATTTATTTCATGATTTTGCCACCGACTTCTGAAGCTGATTTTCTTCTTAAGTTTATTTTTCGCTTTTTTGTGTTTGATTTTTTGTTGAAGTCGGTTTAATTTTTTGTAAAAAAGTTTTTATTTTTCACTTTTTAGTGGTTCACATGTGCTTACCCCTTCACAGCGTACTGGCGTGAAGTTATGTTATGATCTGGTCTAAACAATAGACAGACATGACATTTCAGCAATCCCAGTCCATTTGCTATCATTCGTTGAGGAGTTCCGTTGCCTATCTCCGAAGTTCTTCATCAGATCTTCACTAAATTGAAATGAAACCACTCCGAGAAAGTACTCTTCCAAAAACTACTCAAATCACTTCAAGTGTGCCTATAAAATTCGAAGAGTTCCCTCTATTTCTCCAGGATCCCATCATCAGATCCTGACTTGGTGATCATGGGACCACTTGGGAAGTATATCCTTTCCAACAAAAAAAAAAATTTTCAAATCGGTTAGCAAGCGACGGAGTTATGAGGTAACAAACATAAAAAAAAAAAAAAAAAAAAAAAAAATACAGTCGAATTGATAACCTCCTCCTTTTTTTGAAGTCGGTTAATAAGGAAATAACTGTAAAACTGAATGTGATGTAAGAAAATAAGTTGTTATATTAATTAGGAAGTAATAATGTGTTAAAAATAAGCTTGCACATTATAACATAGAAATAAGATAAACTGTCCTTAAGGCGCGTCCCCCAGCAAAACGTAGCTCTAGCCGTTTTTTATGCAGTTTTCTGGAGCTTATAACTCTTAAAAAAAAGATATATCAACCAACAAAAAATACATTAAATTTCTACATACTCTTACCTTCAAAATGGTACGTTTTGTTTTTTTCTTTTTTAAGTAAAATATTTAATTAATCCCCTCACAACGAAACCACAGAAATGAGAAATAATTATTGAAAACATGCTACTTCTCCAAAACTAACAATTGTTTTTATTTTGTTTTTACACTAATGGATAAGCAATTTCATAATGAACATTATGGTACGTTTTTTTTTTTCAAAAACCCAAAATTTGATTTTATAAAGATTTTTATGCAAAATTCTGAGCGTATTCGCAACCGTATCTATTGACATTCAGTATGCCGCCAGGCCTCGAAGGGGGAACCCGTGTCGCTCGTCACCGCGCCGCGTCGGCTCATGCGCTCGCTCGCTTACGTCACATTATCAACAGATCTAAGAAGTAATTTCAAGTAATAGATATGGCATTCAATGAAATATTTTTTTATGAAATATTTATTGGTGCGTCCAAATACTTTTGGTCATTATGAATTCAGTTATTATACTCACGTCGATAAATAGGTAGGTACTTTCAACTTTTACTGTGATACAAAATAATATTGGCACGATTACGAAAATGAGCTCAAAATTAAAATCCAAGATGGCGGCTAGGAAAATTTTAGGTTTTTCCGTCATGGGTGTCGTTTTCATGGTTTTTGGGGTCGCTGATTACGAAAATGAGGTCAAAATGAAAATCCAAGATGGCGCCGACGAAAAATTTTGGTTTCTCCGTCATGGGTGTCGTTTTCATGGTTTTTATGGTCGCTGATTACGAAAATGAGGTCAAAATGAAAATCCAAGATGGCGCCGACGAAGATTTTTGGATTTTCCGTCATGGGTGTCGTTTTCATGGTTTTTGGGGACGCTGATTACGAAAATGAGGTCAAAATGAAAATCCAAGATGGCGGCTAGGAAAATTTTAGGTTTTTCCGTCATGGGTGTCGTTTTCATGGTTTTTGGGGTCGCTGATTACGAAAATGAGGTCAAAATGAAAATCCAAGATGGCGCCGACGAAAATTTTTGGTTTTTCCGTCATGGGTGTCGTTTTCATGGTTTTTGGGGTCGCTGATTACGAAAATGAGGTCAAAATGAAAATCCAAGATGGCGCCGATGAAAATTTTTGGTTTTTCCGTCATGGGTGTCGTTTTCATGGTTTTTAGGGTCGCTGATTACGAAAGTGAGGTCAAAATGAAAATCCAAGATGGCGCCGACGAAGATTTTTGGTTTTTCCGTCATGGGTGTCGTTTTCATGGTTTTTAGGGTCGCTGATTACGAAAATGAGGTCAAAATGAAAATCCAAGATGGCGCCGACGAAGATTTTTGGTTTTTCCGTCATGGGTGTCGTTTTCATGGTTTTTGGGGACGCTGATTACGAAAATGAGGTCAAAATGAAAATCCAAGATGGCGGCTAGGAAAATTTTAGGTTTTTCCGTCATGGGTGTCGTTTTCATGGTTTTTGGAGTCGCTGATTACGAAAAGAGGTCAAAATGAAAACCCTAGGTGGCGGTCAGGAAAATGTTTGGTTTTTCTTTCACGGGTGTCGTTTTCATGGTTTTTGAGGTCAAAATGAAAATCCAAGATGGCGGCCAGGTAAATTTTTGATTTTTCCGTTATGGCTGTCGTTTTATATATATATATAGTCGAAAAACCAAAATTTTCGTCGGCGCCATCTTGGATTTTGATTTTGAGCTTATTTTCGTAATCAGCGACCCCAAAAACTATGAAAACGAAACCCATGACGGAAAAACCAAAAATTTTCGTCGGCGCCATCTTTGATTTTTATTTTGACCTCATTTTCGTAATCAGCGACCCCAAAAACCATGGAAACGACACCCATGACGGAAAAACCAAAAATTTTCGTCGGCGCCATCTTGGATTTTCATTTTGACCTCATTTTCGTAATCACCGACCCCAAAAACTATGAAAACGACACCCATGACGGAACATCCAAAAACCGTCGGCGCCATCTTGGATTTTCCTTTTGACCTCATTTTCGTAATCAGTGACCCCAAAAACCATGAAAACGACACCCATGACGGAAAACCTAAAATTTTCGTCGGCGCCATCTTGGATTTTCATTTTGATCTCATTTTCGTAATCAGCGACCCCAAAAACCATGAAAACGACACCCATGACGGAAAAACCAAAAATTTTCCTGGCCACCATCTTGGATTTTCATTTTGACCTCATTTTCGTATTCAGCGACCCCTAAAACCATGAAAACGACACCTATGACGGAAAAACCAAAAATTTTCATGGCCGCCATCTTGGATTTTCATTTTGACCTCATTTTCGTAATCAGCGACCCCTAAAACCATGAAAACGACACCCATGACGGAAAAACCAAAGATCTTCGTCAGCGCCATCTTGGATTTTCATTTTGACCTCATTTTCGTAATCAGCGACCCCGAAAACCATGAAAACGACACCCATGACGAATAAACCAAAAATTTTCATCGGCGCCATCTTGGATTTTAATTTTTAGCTCATTTTCGTAATCGTAATATTTGTATCACTGTAAAAGTTGAAAGTACCTACCTATTTATCGACGTGAGTATAGTAACTGAATTCATAATAACATTTCATAAAAAATATTTCTTTGAATGCCATATCTATTACTTCTTAGATCTGTGAATTTTACTTGTATTCGTATGAAGTTCGCCAGGTGGCGCAAGTAATAGTTTACGAAGTATTGTAGAGGTGGGGTGCGGCAAAGAGGGAGCAAATGCTCAAGGTTATTTGCTCAGGGTACCACCTTAAATTAGATGTGCAAAAACAGTACACCAGATGTATAGAATAGTATAATAACTTGGCATAATATAAAACACTTGTAACCTAACCTAAACTTTCGTAGAAATAAGAGAAAATGTCTACAAAGTAGAAAATCATTGTATTAGAAGTTAAGAATCCATAAAAACTAAGCTTATAAAAATGTATACTGTAAAGAAATAGAGTAAGGAACGAGAATGTAACCAACTATGTAATAAGCCAACAATGCTTGTAGGGGATCCCTGCACTTAGTGATGATACCGGGGCGATTCTATAGGGATGATGAAATAAAACCGACCACAGCGAATGTCCGTTGAACACTGATTTATTGATTTAATGTACTTACCCAAATTAACTAAGTAATAGGTACAAAATGCTGAGTGCACAGAATGCACGGCGCGTGAATATGAAAAGTAATGTGCGGTTCCGTACATCCTGCCCGCCCAAATGAGACAACTGACATGATAGATTAACAGATAATTAAAGTAAGAGACAAGCTAAAGTTTACAATGATATAGAATAGTAAAATGATAAGTTACACAAATTGCTAATACCTAACACAAATGTGATAAAACTAACTAACACGATTATTCTACGATACACATGGGCGAGGTAGCCCTGTCTACACCACTGATCGTGAACACTTCACTACACTTTTGCACTGACGCCGCTGCACTCGACGCCGGTGTGACCGTCGCCGGCCCCGCCCCGAGAGCCTCCTGGCCCTGGGGGGCCGGCGACGGTGGTGCCCTGCCCGTACTGCGTTGTCTTCTGACGAGGTAGACGACGACGCCAAACAAGATGATTACCGATGCTACACTGATGTACGACACAGTGTAGTGATGAATATCGTGAATACTCAGATCTGTAGATGACTGTTCCTTTACCTCGTCAATCTGAGCCCTTAATTTATTCCAAATGAGATGATGATCTTCAGCCTCACTGAAGTTCTCTGGCGCAGACGTTTTCATGATTTTGTTTAGTACGGACACCTCTGGGACTTCGATGTGATGATGAATATTTACGTGATTGATGAAATTGTTATGAGCATAAATACTAAAGGTCTCTCCTTTCAATGTGCAACCTTGACCTAGGGTAATAATCCCGTTGCCGACAAGGTTCACCATTGTGATACCGTTGGCGCAAATAATGCGAGTTTGGCATTCCGAACAACATGTATACAATTCGGCCTGTGCAATTTGATCCATTGCTCGTTACATGACGATTTTACGGAGTGGCATAATTGTTTTTTATTTAATATTTTCATCTCGCAGATGGATTGCTGCATGTTTAGATTGTAGATGGGCAAGTTTAGTGAGCATAACAAGATATCGTTAGGGACGTGGGTACATGATTGTAGGTCTTCTTCTGATAGTAGAAATGCTGTATCCTTGCGCAAATTATAGGCTATGAGCGGTACTGATGGAATGAGTTGATAATATTGTTCTTCTCTCTTTTGCGAAATAGATATGATTTTGTTCAACTCAAATAATTCGTTGCTTAGGAGTGGAACCTTGATCTCAATGATTAAGTAATTAGAGAAGACTCTAGCCGACACCTTTAGCAAACGGTACAAATCCTTGACATTCCTCAAGTCCACAGGTATTGTAAGTTTACCATTCAGTCGACTGGAGATAGTGCTCAGCTGATACGATAGTTGCTCCGGTGATAGCAAATGGCTGTCAATGCGTCCGTGTGAGATATCTGTTACAGTACCGATCAGCGTTTGCTGAATCCAACGAATATTTGAAAGAATGATTGATGCTGCTAGTGATGATGAGGTGATGTAAAGGCCATCTTCATTTGCGAAACGTACTTTGTTCACCTCAGATGTTATATTTTGCAGATGTTGTTTGATAAATGAAAATTGTTTATTCATGATATCCTCGTTACGGCGTACGATGTTGAACTCTGATTCTAAGATGCTTGTTTGATTTTTTAAAAGTTTCTGTAAATGTGCTTCATTATGACTGATTTTTTCGATGTCACCCTTATATTGCTCTGCGAACCTTTCGTCTAGTACACCGAATAACGAGCTGGCAATATAACCCACACCGTTTACTAGGCCTCTTTTCAGCCTCTTCGGGCTTTGATATTTAAGTAACATATCATAATGTTCAATGTCGCTTATTTCGTGCTCTAATTGATGAATGATACTCTGATATTGTTTACTTGACTGTGTTATGCACAATGACTTGATATGATTGACGTAACTCTTGATGTCAGCTAAGCCTTTCCAGTAGGTCGTCATATTGTAGTAGACAACTAGACGCCATTCGTCCTGGATGTACTGAAGATTGGATATTCTGTCGAAGTAAATGGCTTGATTCTGATCTAATGATGTCAGATTATACGATTCTGGATTGGGTATATTTTCCGCTGAAGTAGATGATAATAACATGAAAAATAGTAATAGGAAGCTGGTGAATAGATTCTTCAATGAAACGTTGTTGCGAGGAAGTCTCTTTCTCTTGCTTTGTTCGTCAGATTTGTTTTGATGATAAACATTTTGATCTTGTGTTGTACCCTCGTTTACTGGTAACAACACAAGTCTGGTGACAGGACGCTGAATGATGTGATTTTTGGTTTTTAAGCTGACTACCCTTACATAGCCATCCCTTCCAGGATGAACTGCTTGAATACGTCCTAGCGCCCACTTGCCGGGTGGCAAGTTTTCTTCTTTAATAAGAACGACATCATCGACTTCGAAATTCCTACTTGGCTTACGCCATTTTGATCTGGCCTGCAGTTGCTGTAGATACTCGCTTGACCACCTTTTCCAAAGTTGTTTGTTCATTGATTGAATGAGTTGCCACCGTGTTGTGTGGCTTATGTGATCTGGATCGGTCTGTGGTCTAGATAGAAGCGGGCCGCCAATCAAGAAGTGACCTGGCGTAAGAACGTCGTCCTCAGGGCTCTCGGTCAACTGACAGAGAGGTCTTGAGTTCAGACATGCCTCGATTTGATATAGGAGGGTAGTAAACTCCTCATAAGTGAGTTTCTGATCTCCGATGATGCGCTTCAGATGATACTTGAGGCTTTTCACCGCAGCCTCCCAAAAACCACCTGCACTTGGCCATGCAGGAGCGTTGAAGTAAACCAGCCAGCCAGCAACCAGTAGTATTAATGAAATAATATGATTTTGATGTATAACTGTGTTTACACAAGGTTTCTTGGTCTCCAAATCTGGTGATTGATATGAGGTGATAGGAAGGGTGCTTTGTTCGAAATTGGTTATCCATTTCGGACCCTGCCACCACAACGGATGGCTTGATAACTTCTGTGAAGTCAGACCCCGAGTAGCGCAATCAGCTGCATTCTCTTCGGATCTCACATGATGCCAACTTGATGATGGAATGATGTTAGTGATTTTGTTGATTCTGTTTGCCACGAATGGTTTCCACCTTTTCACGTCGCCTTGAATCCATCCTAAAACTATCATCGAGTCTGTCCAGACAAATATCTCCACATCTTGATTTGATAATGATTCCCTGACTTTCTTGATAAGTTCAGATAGTAGTAGCGCACCGCATAGCTCTAGTTGTGGCAACGATACCTTTTTTGTCAGAGGTGCCAACTTTGTTTTTGCTACAGCGAGCGTTGATTTGCGCTCGCCCTTATTGTCGTTTGCTACTACATACACAACACATGCGTAATGCTTTGTCGGATGCGTCACAAAATCCATGAAGTTGATATGTTTGGTTTGTGTTGCCGAGATAACGTGGTTTAGTAAATTGATCTATGATATTGAAATCATTCTTGATTTGAGCCCAGTCATCTTGAATCGGTTGTGGAACTTCTTCGTCCCATGATAAATGTAATGACCATGCATTTTGAAAAAGCAGTTTTGCTCTGATTGATAATGGTGACAGCCAGCCTAATGGGTCGAATATCTTTGAGATTTCCGAAAGTAGCTGTCTCTTTGTGACGCGTTTGTCGTGAGAATTGAATTGATTTTGAAAGCTAAAGCTATCTGTTGATGAGGTCCATCTTAGTCCAAGTGTTTTTCTTGTTTCCGAGCACTTGAAGTCTAAGGGGTTGTTGAGTTGATCTTGTGATAAGTCTACCAGTAGGTCCGGTACGTTACTAGACCATTTCCGGAGGTTCATACCAGCTCCCTTTAGCATCTCAATGAGTTGATGCTGAAGCTCCTTCGCTTGATGAATGGTATTTGCTCCACTAAACAGATCGTCCATATAAAATGATTGACTTAAGGCTGACGCTGCTAAAGGATACTTGTTGGCATCGTCTATTGCCAACTGTTTTAGCGTTCGCATCGCTAAGTAAGGAGCGGCCTTAGTACCGTACGTTATAGTTGTAAGATGATATTCGTTGAGTACTTCTTGAGATGATTGCCGCCAAATGATTGATTGAAGATGGCGGTCAGATTGCCTGATAAAGATTTGGCGAAACATTTTCTCTATGTCTGCCGTGATAACGTATGTATATGTTCTCCAGGATAGAATGAGTGTCATGAGGTCTTTTTGAAGATTTGGTCCGCAGCACATGAGGTCATTTAAGCTTTTTCCTGATGATGATTTCGCCGACGCATTGAAAACGACTCTAAGTTTTGTTGTTGTCGAGTCTAATTTCATTACGCCATGATGTGGTAAAAAGAAGGCACGGTTTGATTCGTCGACATTATTTGCTGTACACATGTGACCTAGTTGTTGATATTCACACATAAATGTTTTATAATTTTGTGCAAATGATTCGTTATTACACATTTTTCTTTCTAACTGTTTGAATTGTGCAATAGCCTTTGATTTAGATGTCCCCAGCTGATTTTCATATTCGGGTTTCATAGGTATGCCAACCTCGTATCTACCAGAAGCCAAACGACGAGTAGCCTGCTGACAAAACTCTTCACAGTACTGCTCCTCACTGGTTAGGAGGGATGATGATGATGTTTCAACGTCCTCTATCTCCCAATATTTTGAAAAATCTGAGATATCATTTGTTGCGATATGACAGTTAAATGTGCGAACATTGCCAGACAGGATCCATCCGAGTGCGGTCTGTTGTGCAATCGGAGCCTGCGCTGGTCCTTTGATGAGACCTTCCATGATGATTTGAGAATAGATACTGACATCCAAGAGAATATCTATTGGTTTAGACACGTTGTATTCCGGATCTGCCAATTGAAGATGCTGAAGATGAGGCCATGATTGTTTTTTGAATGGTGCACCTGGCAAGCAGTTAGCGACTTTAGACAGAACCAGTGCTTCTGTAGTAAAATGATAGTCACCATAGATTGATTGACAGTCGATTGATACCCGTCCTTTGCTTTGCTTAGTACCGGCACCTATTCCTGATACTGATGCGTTGTAACGTTGACGCTGCAACCCTAGTCGCTGAACAGCGTTTTCCGATATTAATGATATTTGTGAGCCCTGGTCTAGAAGTGCTCTAAGGGTCACGTAGCTGCCGTCAGTACATCTGACACAGATTGACAGCGTGGTTAGCAATAACTCTTCGTCATCCCCTGCGACATGATTAACGTTAGGGTGGTCGTTTGATGACGAAGCGGTCATTGAAGACGAGGATGATGATGAAGTGGCTTGAGAAGTTGATTTTGATGATGGGACACACGCTTCGTGGAGTACCGTATGATGATCACCTTGGCAGGTTTTGCAACGTTTCGTTGATGTGCATTTTTTTCCATCGTGACTAAATAAACAATTTCGACATATATTTGATTTCGACAATGTTTTCAATTGTACCTCTGATGACATTTTTATAAATTTTTGACACGATAGCAAATTGCGAGCATGATTTGAATTGCATACGGTGCATTTCGAAGTTTGCGTAATGATGGCCTGATAATTTTTATTTGCGAAACCTTTAATAAAGTTTTGCTTATTTTGCGATTGATTAGGGTTCCGTTTGCTTGATGATGAGGATTCCTTATTGGTTTTAATGGGCTCAAGAGCAGTGAATTTGCTCTCCAGATATGACATTAACTCCTCCAACTTTGGTAGGTCACGAGGATTCTTGCGTGCTTCTTTGTACCCAGCATATGTTTCTGGGTCCAGTTTTTTGCAGAGCAGGTGAACCAACAACGGGTCCCATGTATTCGTATCAACACCAAGATTGTGTATCGCGTGAATACATTCGGTTGAGGTATCATATAAACTTTTGATGTCTGATGATGTTTGCTTTTGGATGTTTGGTTGGTTTAGGAGGATTTCGATGTGATTGGTGAAAAGAAGTTGAGTGTTATTGTACCGATGTAATAAGATATCCCACGCTGTGTCGTAGTTATCTGATGATATGTGGAGATGATGAATGAGACGCTCTGCCTCACCCTTAAGTTTTCCCTTAAGGTGCTGCATCTTCTGAGCTTTCGTGATTGAGTTGTTGTTATGAATTGTCTCGGTGAATAAGTCATAAAATGTTGGCCATTGAGTGTAGTTTCCGCTAAATGACGGTATGTCAATGTGCGGGGTTGATCTTTCCAAATGAGATGTTGATGAGATTTTCTTATGAAGCTCTCTTTTGATGTTTTTGTACGCCAATTCATGACTGTTGAACTCCTCGTCGTATGATATGTCACCTCCTACTAAGATATGATCGATTTGCAAATGTTGCGTATCGATCATTGCCCACTTTGCTTGGATGTTTCTGAGCTCATCCTCAAGTTCCCATTTGTCCGATATCTGATCAATCTTGATACCTTTGACCAGTCGAGTAAATGCCCTAAAGTTTGTGCGTTGCAGTGATATTAGTTCGTCTAATTTGCCATCAGGTTGAGTTGATTTGTTTGCCTTGCCGTAAGACGAAAAGAGATTTCGTAAAGTTTGCTATAGATCTTTGCCGTTTTGAAACGTGTTGTCAAGAAAATAGTCGACCGCCGCATCTTTATGCTCCGATATTTTCCTATGATTTTGTTCGAACTCTCCCCAGAGGTTGTCTATCGCGTATAAACGTTTCTTAAGGTACTCGGATGTTTTACGGGAATCCGAGTCCTTGCTGAAGTTAACCTTGATGGTAGTGAAATTGGCGATGATTTCAGATTGACGGGCAATAATATCTTCCATGATGTTGGTAGGTAAAAGGAACAGTCTTACTTGGAAATCTGATGATCCACGTGCTGACGATGCTGATTGCGGACGCTGAAGCCACGCGCCGCCTGATGATGATGATGTCACGTCGTAATTTGATTACCACGACCGTGCTGTTGGCCTATGCTTAAGCCAAACGTGACTCAAGTCTAGGATGATTGCGTGAAAAGAGTTTCTCACTGGTTTGATCTCAGAACGACGTTCGCGTGAGATTGCCACCGAGCTCTCGAAGAATCTCGAAGGACCAAAATAAATGTAGGGGATCCCTGCACTTAGTGATGATACCGGGGCGATTCTATAGGGATGATGAAATAAAACCGACCACAGCGAATGTCCGTTGAACACTGATTTATTGATTTAATGTACTTACACAAATTAACTAAGTAATAGGTACAAAATGCTGAGTGCACAGAATGCACGGCGCGTGAATATGAAAAGTAATGTGCGGTTCCGTACAATGCTAATAAAACAAAGTTGTTTGTCTAAATAGGTACCGAAATAAAGAAAAATAACAGAAATTTAGTCAGTTGTCAGAATAGCGGGAGTTAAGTCCCACCCGGCTAAGAATGAAAGGATGAGTAAAAGAAAGATAAAGTATGAAGCTTGAAAGTGCGAGAGGAATAAATGATAGAACTGGAATGAATGAGTTACTAGAATAATAAGATCTCGTCAAACCGAAACGGGGAAAAAAAAAAAAAAAAACCTAACCTAACCTAACGTTTGCATATTCTATGGGCTTCATACTTTCGATTGGTATAGAATTTATCATATAATCATACCGGTGAAATGTTTAAAAAAATTTTTTTTTTAAATTATTAATTAAACATACTCTGGACTGAAATTTGCTGGGCAACCCATATGCATTATATTTATTGACATGTTAAATTAAATATAAAATAAGCATCTCGGTGAAGGTCGTTCTTAACGGGATCTTAGACTATAAATACCTATTATATCAGGAAATCTTGAAGGTTAAGGGTTAGGTGTCATAGTAAGTATTTCTAGATATTACAACTAAAAATAAAAAATAAAAAACTTTTTGCAAAAAAAACAACCGACTTCAAAAACACCAAAAAGTGAAAAATAAACTTCAGAAGAAAAATCAGCTTCTGTCTGAAGTCGGTGGCAAAAAAACTAAATTAAACAAAGAAATGTCACCTAAATAAACTTCAGAAGCTGATTTTTCTTCTGAAGTTTATTTTTCATTTTTCTCGCTCTGAGGTCGCAATCGCAACTGAACTTTTGCCCGCCACCGTACCACACAGTACCTATTAGACTGTGACCGTATACCTACACATGCAAATCCTACTAAACTAATTGGTTTGGTTCGTGCTCAAGTGCAACAACAAAATAGTTGGAGACGGCATTGTGTGCGGTACCGACGGCAGCTACAGTCGTGTGGGCGCGATGTGGGCGCTGTGGTGTCTCGTGTGCGTCGCCGTCGCGAGCATGGTGCGGGCGAGCGCGGTGGAGCGCGCGGTGGTGGGGGGCGCGGTGCGCTTCGGCGCGCTGTTCGCGGTGCACGGCGCGCCGGCGGAGGCACGCGCGGGCGCGACGTGCGGCGCCGTGCGCGAGCACTACGGCATCCAGCGCGTGGAGGCGACGCTGCTCGCGCTCGACCACATCAACGCCGACCAAAGCTTGCTGCCGCGCCTGCGCCTGGGTGCCGAGCTGCGCGACTCGTGCTGGGCGCCGCCGACGGCACTCCGCCAGACCATCGACCTGGTGCGCGACGCCATCGCGCCACCGCACTCGCAGCGCGCACGCCTTCCGCCCGCCGGGCACGCCGACACCTGCTCTGCGGTCAGTTGCCAACGTGCGCACTGAAAATATAGTTTCACACAACTGCAGCTTTCAAATTATTACAAAGATTGCAATGGTTTGACGGCACGGTTGGCGCAGTGGCTAAGCGATTGGACTGCTGCGCTACGTGTCGCGGGTTCGATCCCCGCACGGAACAAATATTTGTATGGCCTGCAGATAGTTGTTTCGGGTCTGGGTGTTTGTGTATGTGACTTTCTATGTTTGTGAAGGCACCCACGATACAGGAGAAATTCCTAGTGTAGGGCAACGTTTCTAAAAAAAAAAAATGGTTGACCCAAAACTGATTTAAAACTTTATTGGGGCAGAGTCCCCTTACAACTATTACAATCGAGTGCGACAAGACCGCGAAAATGAGCTTGCAGGGCTTAATCCCCACCGGAGGCGTCCGGTAGTTATGGCGGTGGCATGGCTCGGCTGTCATTGGGCCGGCTAGAGTGACTTGGCTATGGTGGCCCGGCTATGGTAGCTTGGCTATGGCGGGTTGGCTGTCTAGTGTGGAACGCTGTCAGTGGGCTGTTGTAACACTATGTAGTGATAGTGATTATCTAGGTACATAAGTGGTATAGGTAGAAAAGTCCCACAAACTACCAGGAGAACAGAAGTAGGAAGGAGGTATTGAAGACTGGAATGTTTTTTTTTTTAAATAACTTATTTAGTAAAGTCCCACGAACTACCAGGAGAACAGAAGTAGGCAGGAGGTATTAGAATCTTTAAATCAATTCTACTATGCCTTTCACCCCTTTCTAATATCGAAAATTCGTAATCACAAGCATGCGAGCGTACGAGGCAGTGAAAATGTTTTTCGAAACAGAGCGTCTTTCGCGACTACTTCATTCGAGTCCATGAGCTTTCGAACCTGTGAGGCAGTGGAAAAATTATTCGCAACAGCAGCGGCGTTCGAAACAACATAGGGGACCTCTTTAAAAAAGGTTGCGAGTTTGTTAAAATACTTTATACATAATGTATGGGAGCACAGATTTCAAAACTGCAATGTAAGTTTGTTTTATATTACAACAAAAATCATCGTTCGGAGGCAGGTAGGAAGGGAGGAGGAGGTATCGGTTTAGTAAATTCACATATTTTGATGGATAACTACGGGACCCTTTTTTTTTGGAAGGTGGGAAATCATCAAATGACTCCTCCCGCTCTGGGTGGTGTGGTATTTCGCTATTCTAAACCACGTATTTTATTTATTTCACTGAGTGAGCTGTAGTACATACTTACTAACACTTTATACATACTTACACTTCGCATCTATCATACGTTTTATTGGTTTTTGCATTACTATTCTGCGAATCGGTCTAAAACGATTCCTTTCCTTCTAAAATATCTAAAATAAAATAAATAATTTTCATATTTTTCATTGTTATGACACTTACGTCAGGTTGTCAAGCTGTCAATACTTTTTCTTATATTTTCTCTCATAGTTTCTTACTGGCTTAGTCTAAAGGTTACTTTTGATTTATGTAATTTAAATTCTTTTTATCAATATGTTAGCTTAAATATTATATTTTTTAACTTACATAGCTCAGATATTGTATTTTATAACTTACATATAATTAATTAACACGCTCTCAGAATTCTACGAAAAGGTTTTGGATTGAATATTACTGGCTGTTCTGAATACTGGCAAGTTGCATTTCTAAGACGAAGAAGTCACTATTTTAAATTCTGAAAAATAAACTGAAAATGACAAGCTGTGGATCTATAAAAGCTGAAATGATTTCACACGCGTGGACTTCTAATCTGAATCTGGTCGAGGAAACATCTCCAATACTCTAAGTTCTACACTGGTTCATTGTTGCTGCTGGTCCTCCTACTCAAGGTGACGCTGATACTGCTGCTGGTCCTCCTACTCAAGGTGACGCTGACACTAAAGAGGACCATCTTAATCACAACCAGAGTGACCTGCACTGCCGTGGAACCATAAAGCCAAGGATAACCACAACCGTAAAGTTCTTTAAAACCTCCTCCCTCCTCCCTTCTGAGAGTGTGCCCTTTTTTATAACTTGTTTTGTATTTTTTTACTTTCCCCTCAATATTATATTGTTCAAGTCTACTGTCACAACCCTTTTATTTCTTTTAAATCCAGTAGATTTGTTACAGTGGAGAGGAAGGGAGTGTCAGACTTCTACTGACTAAAAACCACCCATGTTCTTTCTTAGCCATTTGTGTCCGAAGCCGCGGTATCTCTTTCGAACAACCTGCAGCCTGCAGCATTACTCAGCGTCCACAGGCCCGCGCCTACGGTGGCCGGAAGCCATCATCAGGCCCCGAGCCCCCGACGACGCCTGGACCGCCTCCCGCGGCGGCTGAGACGAGAGGTTCTCTCTCTCTCACGTTCCGCCACCTCCTTTGCTAGCAATACTGTTTCGCAGAAGAAGACGGCGTGCCATTCTCTCTCGGCCCAAACCATGGACCATGACCAGGGGGTCTACTCGCTAACTCTGCCGACTAATTTACGGGCCGTACTAAAGTCGGCCCGAACTAAGATAGAAATTGACTCAGAATTGATAGAATGACTAGTCGATTTGACAGCTTGCCCTACTCCCGATGAGTTTTAGCCCGTCCGTAAATTTGAATTTGACACTTGTTTACGCGGATTTTTATGTCATTTGATACGATAACAAAATAGTTATCGTGCAGGCCCCGAAAGTTTAACTTTTTCAGAAAATCTATATCTATCTTCTTCTTCTATATACATATATATTATATATATATATAATATATATATATATATATATATACATATAATAAAACAGTAAAAAAACCGTGTCTGTACATTGAATATATTAAAAAAATAATAATTGAGGGGGGTTTAGAAACAGTAATAGAGCACGATTCGAAAAAAAAAAGTCTGTCTGTTTGTCTGTGTGTCTGTTTGTCTGTGTGTCTGTTTGTCTGTTTGTCTGTTTGTTTGTACACGCTAATCTTCGGAACTACTCGACGGATTTGAATGGTTTTTTTTTTTGTTGTATAGATATTAAGTCTGGCCAACATATAGGCTATAATTTATCTTGGAAACTTGAATACCTGATGCAGAACCGCAACAGACCAGCTTAACTATAAGAGATACAAAAATGGTACCATAGCAAAAATTGTTTCACGTGATGAGCATTTTCTGCAAAGAGAATAAATTCGAAGATCTGGAACACCTGATGTGGAACTCCAAGAGCCCAGCTACACTATAACATATATAGGAATGACGTCTTAACAAGAATTGTTCAGCCTGATGAGCACTCTCTGTTGTCGTATAAAATTTGAAGATCTGGAACAGCTGATGTGGAAGTCCAGGTGCCCAGCTACACTATAACATATATAGGAAGGAATGACGTCTTAGCAAGAGTTGTTCAGCCTGATAAGCACTCTCTGTTGTCGTATAAAATTTGAAGATCTGGAACAGCTGATGTGGAAGTCCAGGAGCCCAGCTACACTATACCATATATAGGAATGACGTCTTAGCAAGAGTTGTTCAGCCTGATAAGCACTCTCTGTTGTCGTATAAAATTTGAAGATCTGGAACAGCTGATGGCGAAGTCCAGGAGCCCAGCTACACTATAACATTATATAGGAATGATGTCTTTGCAAGAGTTGTTCAGCCTGATAAGCACTCTCTGTTGTCGTATAAAATTTGAAGATCTGGAACAGCTGATGTGGAAATCAAAGCTATCACTAATTTCACTGTCACTCAATCAACGAGACAGTCACTCATCAAAATTTCCACGTGAACGAAGTCGCGGGCATCAGCTAGTCAATCAATAATATGGCTGCTTTTTGAATGCTCGAAGGAGCTCTAAAAGTAGATTCGCCGGTTGTTTTCACGCTAAAACTTTCGGTTGTCGAGTATTCACCATTTTGAGTTTAAAGGAACTATAGGCTCACAAGGGAATTATTTGAAGACTAGTGGACGTCCCGCGGTTTCACCCGCGTAGTTCCCGTTGCCTTAGGAATACATGGATAAAAAACCTATGTTACTCAGGGTGAATGTAGCTTTCTAATGGTGAAAGAATTTTTGCAATCGACGCAGTAGTTTTTTGAGTTTATTCATTACAAACATACACACAAACAAGGAAGGAAGGTTCAAGGTTCCTGCGAGGAACTATTACCTTTTTTTTGCCTCAACAAAAGCAACAAAATGGTGTTGATTCAAGAATGAAGGTAGGTACCTAATGGTTTGGTTTGGCACTGGGACTGGCAGAAGATTCTGATATAAGTAACTAAAACAAAGATTTCTACTATAAAAGCATAATTTAATGTTGAATAGTTGTTTCTTTTATTTTGCACCAAAATTACTTATTTTCAAGCATTGAACCCTCCGGCCGTGATGGCAACTGAGTTTGGCAACCAGTTGATTAAAAATATTGGATATTCTTTTTACTCAACCAGTTGCCAAAGACGAATGTCGATTCTTGATACGCACCTAGTTGCCAACTAAGATTTTCTCAAAAGGTGTGGTTACTTAAGAAGAATTACCACTCTCAGTTCGTAACTAACATCAGTTGTGGAAATCAAAATAAGGACTAAGGTCTGTATTATATTAAATTAGGATGTTTTCAATCAGATGCATATAAAATTTGGTTTCTATTGAATTTGTTTGATTAAATTTCTTAAGAGTTGCGTCATCGAAAGGGAACAAGGGTAGGTACATTATGTTTTTTTATCGGGAAGAAGTGCGAAAAATTAATAAATAAATAAATAAATTAATTAATACATTATTTTTTTCTTTTATCGGGAAGAAGTGCGAAAAATAATGGAGTTATGATATTGTTAATTTCATCATAGCCATGAATGGTATACAACTGTTTAAAGGCTTTTGGGCAACTTCTGAAAGTGCCATCAGCAAAGAAATGATTGAAATTACTCATTTTTGTTGTCACATCACGAATACAAAATACAATGATTCTAAAATCTCCATCTTCATATTCACAAAGATAAAAATGTTGGTACTTCATGGGTATTTCAACGTCCGTAGAATTTGAGAAACGCATTTTTGTGGTACCAACTACTTTGTTTCGCCCATTGTAAAGGTCACTTTTCACACTGCTGAACTTTGGTATATCGCCGACGAAATTATATCCATCGTTTTTTAAATCACGAACCATATTGTCGTATTGTTTGGGGATTGATTCAAAATTGCAACTACTCACTCTCTTGAGATCATCCAATTTTTTCAAAAATGTGGTTTTCGCAAAATTACGTCTGCAATCGGTTTCGTGTGCTCTTTGCATTATTATCTCATTACGAGTATTTAAAGTAATATTACCTCTGCATCCTTTTGTAAGGCTACATTTCCAAAATGAGTTTTTATTTACATATATTTTTTTACGGCTGTAACGCCTACCATCGTACAACGCAGAAACACCTCCTCTTCTTGAACTAATGAATTCAATGTTAGATGTATTTGGGTATACATTTAAAGTAGACATGTTGATGTCTCCGGAACAGACTATTATACTGGTCTTAAATCGTACACATACTCGTGCAGTAAATACAGTAATCTAATGTGTATTACACATATATTGCAATTAATCGATAACCTCAAGAGGCAAATAAAATGATAGATGTCAACTACGTCAGTAACAAAAGAAAATTTATTCTGAACATCTGAAAAAAGTTTGAATTCTTAAGTCTGAAAAAAGTTTGAATTCTTAGCAGATTTGGTTGAGTAACAAGAAAGTTTTTACTCCTTCGGCAACTGGTTGCGAAACTGCAAAGGTAAAATATTATAGGTGCGTATCAAGAATCGACATTCGTCTTTGGCAACTGCTTGAGTAAAAAGAATATCCAATATTTTTAAGCAACTGGTTGCCAAACTCAGTTGCCATCACGGCCGGAGGGGCATTGAATGCCCTAAACAATACACAAAATAATCTTCAAGTACAATAATAAACTAATACATCAAACAAATTAACACCATTAACTATGTTTGGCGGGCTTCGAGTCAAGGTGCCATGTAGCTTTTCGCGAAACTGAGATCAATCGCGAAAACATTATTACACAATATCCTACGACCAAAACTCCTTCATATAATATGGGTCTCAAGATGATGACATGTGTCCTGCACCACTAAAAGACTTGAAATGAATCTTGTTGCTCCTTAAATACTCCATAACCTCTGGCATCATGATATGATGTGATATGTATAGCGGGACGCAGCAACATGTTGTCCATACAAATTAAGCCTTCCTCATCAGCCTGTCCTTGGCTTGTTACCGGTGGCAACGTGCTTTTAACTAGCTTGGGGGGCTCGTAGTTACTCCGTGTTTGTTTGTTTTTTGTTTCCGCTGATGTTTATTGTTGGGTTGGTAGGTACCAACTCGTTGTTTTCACTTATAAAATCGAGGAGTGCCTCTATTTGAGCGCGTGAGGGCCTACAAAAGCGTTTGAGGCAATTTTACAATTTATTAGGTACGAAAAGTTTCCGGGTCGTAACTCGTATTAATAGGTAATGCAAATTGTTTATTATTTATTGTAAATAAAAAACTGACATTTTGACATTTCCATTGACAAATCGGTATCCTTCAATCAAATACAAAGAAGGCAGAGGTTACAGCTTTAACCCGGACAAATATATTTAAATTATGTCTAAAAAGACTGAGAAAAAGACATAATAATATATTTTGTGCAAATGCAGTCTTTTTCTAACAATACCAATGATATTTTTAATTTAAATGCTTGAAAACCACGAAGTAAGAAAACCGGGAATCAACCGAAAGATTATAGCAAAAATAACAACTTTTATCATTCGTTCGTTAATCAAACTAATCTTGTCTATGACTCCGTTTTAAAGTCATTGGTCCGTGATCACAGAGTAGGGTTTACACACATTTACGGCGTAGAGTAAAAAAACCCGTTTATACGGCCGTATTTACGGGTTTGGTGCTTAGCGAGTAGACCCCCAGTGACGGGTGCGAGAGGCAAATAAAATTGTGGGTCGCGCGCCAAGCCTACCTACTTTCAATTCAACTGTTTTTTCTGCTCCGTGGTGGGAACGTAGATTCCTTGGCCTATAAAATAAGTCAACTCTTGAGTAAGGTAGAGGGTGCAAGGTGCCGCTCCGGGGTGCGGGGTACAGGTGCCGAGTGCACGGCCTGCGTGATTGAGAGGACAGCGGGAGCACTCGACCTCGTTTCGAGCTTTCGTCGGGCCCTGTGTACACGCTCTGTCTTGTTGTTAGTATCAGCTGTGGTATCAGAGTTGTACATGTTCGTTTTTAGGGTTCCGTAGTCAAACCCTTATAGTTTCACCATGTCCGTCTGTCTGTCAGTCTGTCCGTCCGTCCGCAGCTGTAATTTGGCATGAATATACAAAAGAGTTACGCAGACAAACCGCTAAAGTAAAATATTTTTTTTTTAGTTTATCTCGATAGAGTAAAGTAATATTACTTATCAAAAAACGAAAAGAAAATTAGTGAAAAAAACAATAAAATTAACAATTAAACTGAAAAAGAAAACTATTTAGATATCCAACTGAGTTATATGGTTAAAGAATTTTATTTCTCAAAAAGAAATTACAATATTTCACTTACTTGAGAACATTTTTAACTTAAAAATATGGTATAACATAAAACTTTGACTTACAAACTATGTGGGTAATATTTTTCTTTATAACAAAATCATTAATACGCTTAAAACTTATGTGCATAAAATTACATATTGCTAAAACATTCCAGAAGCACAAATCTTGCAATTTTTATCCATCCACCCGCAAAAGGAACAATATTAGGGTCAACACGGTGCCACAACAAAGCAACGCTGCAGAAGGACAAGTTTGGTTAAAATAACGTATGATCATTTAGAATGTGATTCTTTAGTTTAGATTTAAAAACGTTATATGAGTTCGCATTTTTTACCTCTTTAGGCAGCTTATTATATTGTTGCACTCCCGCAAAAATAATTGTTCTCTCACCATTGACTGTCCGCACCCGCGGCAGTAAAATGTGATCCTTCCTACGACTGCTACGATTATGTATAGTCGACCAAGAAATTGGTTTACCACTTTTGATGACATCTCCCAGTAACATAATTATTCGCTAAGGATGACAGATTGACAGATTCTGACGTGAAAATAGCACTTGATGTTTTGTACGTGCAAATGATATTCAACCTTAGAGTGGTAAACCAATTTCTTGGTCGACTATACCTGATGTATTTTAGTGAAGTGTATTTGTGTGTGAATGGTCTTGTTTAGTATTTTTCTTATAAGTATGCTGGTACAGTATGAATGGAGTTGTTTAACGTTCATGAGCTTCGTTTCCCTGTAAATTTTAGTTGTAGGTGTAAGGTAATCATAGTGGAAAAGCAATTTAATAATTTTATTTTGAGCAATTTGGAGGTCCTTTAAATTAGTTTTTGGCGCATTGCCCCAGATTTCAATGAGGTACATAAGATGAGGTTTTACTAGAGAGTTGTAAATGGTCTGGCGCACACGAAGAGGGAGACAATGGACAATATTGCGCAATGAGCCCAAAAGTGAGGAAAGCTTAGATCTAACGTGATCAATTTGTATTTTCCAGTTTAACTGACAATCTACTCTTAGTCCAAGGTATTTTTCGTACTCTTTTTGCTGTATTACTTCAAGATTAGTTAAAGAGCCACGAGTCGCGCTTCCAGGCGGGCGAGCCGGCGCGGGCGGTGGTGGCGCCACTGGTGGGCGTGCTGGGCCCGGGCGCCAGCTCCGCCGCCGTGCAGGTGCAGAACTTGCTGCAGCTGTTCTCCATCCCCCAGGTGTGTAGTACTCCCCCCCCCCCTCCCCCCCTCCGCCTCTCACCCCCCGGTGCGGTAGTGACACGTGTGTGTGCAGGTGTCGTACTCGGCCACGTCGCGCGAGCTGTCGGACCGCGCGCGCTTCTCGACGTTCTTCCGCGTGGTACCCTCGGACCGGCACCAAGCGCGCCTTCTGGTGGCGCTCTTGCGCGCGCACAACTGGACCTACGTGCACGCGCTTCACACTGACGGTGAGCGAGCGCGCACGTGCCCCTATGCCGTGCCCCGGCGCAGGTGACTTCTGGCCAGTAACGGTGTGCGTGTCGCAGAAAGCTACGGGCAGAGCGGCATGGCGGCGTTCCGCGAGGAGGCGGCGCGGGGCGGCGTGTGCGTGGCGCGCGAGGTGGCGCTGCGGGCGGCGCCGACGCAGGCGCAGGTGGACGCGGCGCTGGCGCGGCTGGCGGGCGGGCCGCGCGTGGCCGTGTGTTGGTGCGAGGGCCGCACGGCGCGCGCGCTGCTGGCGGGGCTGGCGCGGGCGCAGGCGCGGGGCGGTGCGGGGCGCGCGCTGCGCCTGGTGGCTAGCGACGGCTGGGCGGACCGACGCGACGTGGTGGAGGGCGTGGAGCGCGCCGCGCACCGCGCGCTCACGCTGCGCATACGCTCGCCCTACCTGAAGGAGTTCGACGCGCACTATCTCGCGCTCAAGCCGCATACCAATTCAAGGAATCCATGGTTTCAGGTGGAGTAACTAGAGTTGCTACTAAAAAAAACATTAAGCGCGACTTTGAATACAATGGTCTAAATCAGTGGTTCCCAACCTGGGGGTAATTACCCCCGCGGGTTTAAAACAGCTATCCTCTGAGGGTAGTAAAGAATCTAATAAAATACATAACTAAATAAAAATATAAAATTATAAATCGCGATTAGAATAATAATAAAAATTTCCTTTTCGAGGCAAGGGGCAAAAACTTTCGAGCTCGCTTCGCTCGCTCAAGCATTTTGGTGTTTCCTTATCTGAAGCTTCAGTTATGATAATGTATATTCAATAAACATCCAAGCGATTCCAGCAAATACGACAGATTTGTCGTCTATTTTTGAAGAGTTCCATTGTATATCTCTGAAGATCAGCACCAGATCTTCACCAAATTAAAATGGGACCACCTCAGGAGTATACTCTTTCTAATAAAAAAAAAATTGAGAATCGGTCCACTAATGGGGGAGAAATCAGGTAACATACATTAAAAAAAAAATACATACACACGAACATAGTAACCTCCTTTTTTGAAGTCGGTTTAAAACTGTCGGTTATGAAATATTAAGTTGGTGAGATCAAACAGCAATGCTTGTTTACCCGCAGGAATTCTGGGAGCAAAAGTTCAGCTGCTCGCTGTCGGCCAGTCCGCCGATGGGCGCGCGGCGCTGTACTGGTACGTCTCCTGTTATATACGTCTGTACGTCTTGTACGCGCTTTGTGTATGTTACGAAGCTGTTCTGTTACGTACACGCGATCATTTTACTTACTGACTACCTGCTGCAGGCGGATCGGTGCATCATACTCATACTCATTTCTGGAGCTACTTAAAATTGAAGAGAGGCGGTACCAGTAACTACCCTAGTTCCATGACAGATGGTATAAACACTTCTGATAATTTAAATGTTATATGTGATTATTTTGCATCCCATTATTCCCATTTCTCTAAGGTTTATACTAGTGATGGAATTGGAATGCATGCTCACGCAGATGTCATGGGTAGCTGCCTAAGCAATAGCATGTTAGGACAATTATCTATGTCACAAGATCAGATCCGCAAATAATTAAAAAAATTGGACATCTACAAAGGGGCTGGGCCTGATAATATACCTGCTTTGCTTTTAAATAAGCTGGCAGACGTTCTATCACTGCCCCTAAGTATCATATTTAATCATTCTATGCTTCGGGGTACTTTTCCAACCATCTGGAAGGAAACCAAAATTATGCCTATATTTAAAAACGGGGATCAGTCCGATGTGGGCAATTACAGGCCCATCGCTATTCTATACATACTTGCTAAGGTATTTGAAGCTCTGATATGCCCGGTGCTAGCGAGACATTTATCACAAATAATAATAGACAGCCAATATGGATTTATGAAGGGGAAATCGACAGCCACCAACTTGGTGACCTATGTTGAAAGCATTGTTGAGGCGGTTGATGCGCGTGTCCAGGTTGACGCCGTCTATACCGACTTCAGCAAGGCTTTTGACACAGTAAACCATGAAATACTCGTCAAGAAGCTCAAAATGTATGGCGTTTCGGACCCTCTCTTAAGTTGGTTCCAATCATATTTGTCTGGTCGGATACTCAAGGTTGTGGTAAATGGCTGCTCTTCAAGTTCGTATATTGCTACGTCGGGAATCCCTCAGGGATCTCATTTGGGTCCGCCTATGTTCACTCTTTTCATAAACGACATACACAAATGCTTCCCGAATTCGAATATATTCTTATTCGCTGATGACCTTAAAGCCTTTAAGTCTATAAGAAATCCTTCGGACTCGCTACTATTCCAAAGTGACTTGGACCGGCTGACTGAGTGGTGCGAGCATAAAAGAATGTCTCTCAATGTAAAAAAATGCCTCCATATCGGGGGGCACGGCAGTGCCCCCGCCGAGTCGAGCGCGAAGCAAACACTGCCGTACCATCCTTTACTGGAACCATTTCGCCGCATTTTCAGGCCCCTATTTGAGAACCTCTGGATAAGACCAGAACGCTGAAATTTTCGTCATCCAGTAAGCTATACAATCACACTTAAAATAAAAAGTTTCAAGTCTGTAGGTCATTTAGTTCCGAAGTTAAGCGAAAGCAAAGTTTCGCATTTATGAAACTCACTCACTCATGATCATCAAAATAGAACTAGTTCTTCCCATAAACTCAGAGAGCTGAAATTTGGTACAGAGTTAGGGTTTAATGGCCACTTAAAGGAAAAACTATAAAAACTAGGATAATCGAAAAAAAAAACTACAAAAAAAATTGTTTTCAATAAGAAAATCTAACAAAATAAATCAATATGCCCACGTTTCTACAAAAAGAAGTGAAATCCCAACAAAAACATTCTGTAAAAAACTAGCCAAGTCTCGATGGAGCTGCTTGTTTATCTCTAAAAAGTAATGAAATCTAGACAAAGTCGTGCCAAGTCTAAGGTTCCTTATTGTGATTTCTTTATTATTATAGTTAATGTTGTGTGACTTGGCCGTTTCGTTTAGTTCTGCTACTTTTTCTTCTTGGCGTCCAATTACCAATACCAGCATGGGTTATTATCTCGCTTAACAATCATAGGTAGTTACAACAGATATAACATTACGTATAAACTAAATTGACTTGTACCCACTAACGTATAAAGAATGTTCAACGGCCAAGACACACAACAATACTATAATAATAAAGAAATCGCAATAATGAACCTTAGACTTGGCACGACTTTGTCTAGATTTCATTACTTTTTACCCGACTACGGCAAAGTCAAAAGGAAGGGTAATGATTTTGATAGTCTACGTATGTATGTATGTATGTATGTTCCACCGTAGCGCCTAAACTACTGAACGGATTTTAATAAATTAGGTGTCAATAGATTCGTAAGAATAGCCCGGGTGACATAGGCTATATAAATTTTTACCCGACTACGGCGAAGCCAAAAGGAAGGGTAATGATTTTGGCAGTCTATGTATGTATGTTTCACCGTAGCGCCTAAACTACTGAACGGATTTTAATAAATTAGGTGTCAATAGATTCGTAAGAATAGCCCGGGTAACATAGGCTATATAAATTTTATAAATTATTTTTATGACGGAATTTAAATGTCAAAAACTTACCTAAAAAAATATTAAATTGAGATAATCATAGCAAGTTTGGTATCAAATGAAAGGTCTTGTCGAGCACATTACAAATATGTATGTGTGTGTACACGCAAAAACAAAATTCAAATAAAAAAACTAAGTTTAAAAATCTAAAACCCGACTACTAACAAAACCGCGGTCTTAAAAGTAGAAAACAAGAAAATAATTCTTGTCTGATATTCTTCGTAGTCGCATGCCACCTTGCTAATGGCAATTAGCAGCTGACTTCTGTATCAATGAGAACGCCATGAACGAGCTCAGGTTCAGGTATCAGTGGCATGCGACTACGAAGAATATCAGACAAGAATTATTTTCTTGTTTTCTACTTTTAAGACCGCGATTTTGTTAGTAGTCGGGTTTTAGATTTTTGAACTTAATTTTTTTATTAGAGATAAACAAGCAGCTCCATCGAGACTTGGCTAGTTTTTTACAGAATGTTTTTGTTGGGATATGTTTTTGCCAGGTAAGTCTTTTGTCTAAGTGCAATCCAAGATATCTCACATGATCTGCCTGTGGAACTTCAATGTTATTCAATTTGACTGGAGGACAAGATCCTCTTCTTAAAGTAAACGTTACATTGACTGATTTTGTTTCGTTCGCTTTTATCCGCCATTTTTTGAGCCACCGGGATATGCTATATTTAACCATTTTTGGAGAGTATGTGAGGCTATCTCCGGGTCACTATGCGCAGCTAGTACGGCAGTATCGTCAGCAAAAGTTCCAGTAGTTAAGGATTCAGATGTCGGCAAATCAGTCATCAAATACTTGTAGATAGGCTTGTAGGGATTAGGTTCGCGTGTGATGGCATATGGCACTGTGGCAGGTGGCGAGTCGCTGAGCACAAACTACACGCAGGAGCCGAAGCTGGCGCTGGTGGTGCGCGGCGTGTACGCGCTAGCGCACGCGCTGCACGCCATGCTGGCGGCGGAGTGTGGCCTGAGCGACGGGCTGTGCGCCGCCATGTTGCCGTTCAACGTGTCGCGCTACCGGCAGCAGCTGGCGCGTGTGCGCTTCCGCGCGCCCGACGGCGGCCAAGTCGCCTTCGACGACAACGGCGACCCGCCGCCCGAGTCAGTCTGTCTCACTCTCACCACATCATACTGTCTCGTTCAACGTTTCACGCTAGGGGTAAAGTTTCAGTCTCGTGTGATGTCCTCAGGCTGAGCGAGTACGACGTGATGAGCTTCGAGCGGCGCGGTGCGGGCGGTGCGGGGGGTGCAGGGGGTGCGGGGAGCACGTGGCGCTACGAGCGCGTGGGGCGCTGGAGGCGCGGCGCGCTGCTCCTGCGCGGGGGGGCTGACGCTGCGTACCGGCAAGTTCCTACCCCATCTACCGCTGTCGGAGATGACCATTTATATACTTCTGCTGGTCATATTATACAGTCTGACATCAAGACATCTCAAGCCCCACCCAAATGTTCATGTAGATACAATAAGAGTATTTATTTATTTATTTATTTTTAAACTAACAACTAACATTACAGGTCTTAAACCTAATGCGTTAGTATGGCAATGTATGATCTACATGAACATTTAAGAAATTAGAGCACCGAATGGTGATACTAATCTAATGTGGAAAGTGATTGGTGCTTTCATTATGAGACTACCACACGCTCACACTTCATCACGGACTTGCCTGCGCAAACTGGCTTGAACCAGGCGGGTACAACGAAGGGTGACCTTGGCTGAAAATGCCGTTTAAAAAATAAACTTTATGTCAAAGGAATAGAGTTTGTATTACTTTACTTTCCCTACGATTTTTCGAAGGGGGAGCAAAACTTAAGAGCGAGACAAAATTCAAGGGTTTGTCTGTTCTTGTCTTGCAATTGCCAGTGAAAAACGACAGGAAAATGTATAGTAATCGAAAATCACCTATATAGCTAAACTAGCCCATAAAATTTAACGGTATTAATTTAATATTCAAATACTTAATTTTCAATATTAAATACTTGCGAATTAAAATTTATTAGAGCCAAAATTCATAAAAATAGTATAGCCATATAAAAAAAAACGTAAAAAATATGGCGGAAACATTTTCGTGTTGAGATAATAATTTTCCTTTTTCAAGTGTTTTTAATTGTATTAGCGAAATATTTGTCTTCAAATATGGTGAAATGGTGTTGTCTGAAGGGTTGTGAAAGTGAGGGGGGCTTAGTACCCGTGGTCCCTCTCAGTAGTCCCTTGAAGGGACTACGGGCACAAAAGTACCCGTGGTCCCTTTTTCAGATATAACCATACCAAATTAAGAAGGCGATCAGTCACAAACTACCAGGAGGGCAGAAGCATCGGGAATAATGTAGCTTCCAGTTAAGGGGGGGGGGGGGGAAAGAACATAAATTGTGATAGGAACTAAATATGTCATAATGAAAAAAGTTAATGTGAATTTTTCTTTTTTTTATCTTTTTTTTCTTTTCATTTTCTACATTGTAAGGTTTTTTTTTTCTTTTCTTTTTCTTTATCTTCTTCTTCTTGTTCCTATACATTTTCGGCTAATGGCATATCTCCTGTTGTTTCTGTTATCTATGATATATATACCATCGCATCGCCACGGCATGCGTCGCCACGCCAGAAATCGGTTTTACGTGCGGCTATAGATTTTAGGCTATAGGAGCAGAGGGGTAAAGGGGGGTAAGTCACAAACTACCAGGAGGGCTGCACCGGGAATAATGTAGCTTTCTGTTAAGGGGGGGGGGGGGGGGGCTATATTTTTATTTTATTTTAAACAAAAATCAGATGCAACAGCGTACAAGCGGGGGAGTAGCAGAGGGGTAAAGGGGGTGAGGGGAGGGGAGAGGGGTTACTCCACCCCTAAAAAAAAGAAAAATGAAGAAAAAAAAAAACACATTAACTTTTTTCATTATGACATATTTAGTTCCTATCACAATTTATGTTTCCCCCCCCCCCTCAACAGGAAGCTACATTATTCCCGATGCTTCTGCCCTCCTGGTAGTTTGTGACTGATCGCCTTCTTAATTTGGTATGGTTATATCTGAAAAAGGGACCACGGGTACTTTTGTGCCCGTGGTCCCTTCAAGGGGACTACGAGAGGGACCACGGGTACTAAGCCGTGAGGGGTATCCAAGATGTGGGATTTCATTTTTCAGGTAAGTTCTTTTAACTTTGTTTACAAATAACGACTAGGGTGACTATGTTCAAGATCTATAAACGGGAATCATGAAATTATTGTAAAGAATACCCCTTTTCTATATCAATATCGGTATAAAATCTCATATCTCATCTTAATCTCAAACGTAACCAAAACAAACATTTGAATTCTTTCTTTACTTTTTGAAACTTTTCCATTTTGGTCTTAAATCAAATCCAACGTATCCAATCCATGAGCTGATGATGGATTCCGTAGCGGTTAGGAGTTAGAGGATAACTGTTTAATAAAATATTATGAGGACGTAGGTATATTGGTTGTAGTCTTTCAAGTTTCAGGTTATTTAGGTGAGCTGATTATGGAATGTAGGTACTACTCTTCAATGGTTAGGAGTTGAAAGCAATAATAAGGGAATCTTGATTGAAGGTTAAGGTTAATGCGACAAGGTATCCCGCGAAATTCGAATTTTCTTACGTTTTCTGCAATTTGCTTGTCAGTGTCAGGTTTTATGTTAAGGCACCGAAACTAGCGCCACCCACATCTTATTTCTTTTACTCTTAAATCACATTAAATTTGAAATATCCAAAACAATATCATGCTGGTAAATAACCTGTAGTATTTTTAAAATCACTTTTCATGATTATAGACTTGATAAATTAAGTGAATTACTGATTAAAGATAAAAGTGGCCACCTTCTATTCATCAAATAGTCACTCAAGGAACCTTTATGAACTGAGAGGGTTGTATTGGTGATTCTAATCATTATTACTCGGTAAAGTCACAATTTGTTACGGTCGCGAATCCTATTTCGAATTTCGCGGGCTACCTTGTCGCATTCACCTTAAGGGTTAGGTTTCTTGTCTTTCAATGTTAAATGCATAGTCAATATTTGTATTTGTAGTGGAAAAATAAAAAGACTTATTTGCAACTTTTTTTTTCTAAACTAAATAAAGCAGACAAAAGACACCGACTTTCGAATTAGTAAGTTTCCTTAGAGTACCTATATTTAAGTTAGGTGTGTATATATTCGTATGCCACCATTTTTTTGGAACAACTTTTTGCAAATATGAATAAATGTCTTTCTTTGTCAGTTTTTTTAATTATTACAAATGCCAAGCCAGGCCAGCCACATAATTATATCTGTCCCAAATGTAAGTACAAAATGTTTGGTCACCCTATTAGAAAGAGATGACATTCTCTTTCGAGGTAATCTCGCTCGGAACGCTTTTGAGCGGCACGTACACAGTCCAGATAGTATATAGCGTCCTTGGCTTGAACACGGAACACCGTGCGTGTGGTTGGGAAAACTGACGAACGCGCAAACCCCACGGCGCGGCCTGCGCAATATTCGACTAGCTAGAAATTCTACCTGCGAGCCAGGCCTGCGCGTAATTGTCTGTGCGTGTCGAGGCTAGTCGTCGGTCGATGAGGTACGTTTTGTCGTACATCAAAAATGTTATTAAAAAATGGTAGATCTACGTACTTATGATCGCGACTTTTTAACTGAATTTTTAAGTCATAGTAAATTTTAAAGAAATAGTTCTTCACTGGGAAACGTTGTTCACACGACAACGATTTCGACAAAAACGAGGCCTGCGCGTACTTAACTGAGCGTGTGGTAGCGCCGGGACCGTTCAGTTTTTTCGTGCGGTAAGCTCGCGCAGGCCGGGACTGTGCTTTGGTGAAGTGTGAGCGTGTAGTAGGCCCATTAAGGGAGCTCACGCGCTACGCAGGCCACATCACGCCTTATCGTATGACGCGCGCGATTTCTAAACAAAACTAGTGGAAGGGACGGTCGTGCGACCAAACTTTCTTTCTGGTTGAAGCTTCTGCCGCATAGTTCTACCGCCTATAGTCGTGGTCGTGGTCATGTCCGGGAGCTCCCTTACACATTAATTTTGTCTCTATCGCTCTAAGTATATTAGTGTGTGGTGTGTGTGTTGAAGGCGCGCACGCGGCGTGCAGGCGGCGTGCTCGGCGCCGTGCAGCGCTGGGCAGTGGGCGCGCCCAGGTGCGGGCGGCGGCGGGGGGCGCGCGCGCTGCTGCTGGGCGTGCGAGACGTGCGCGCCGCTGGCCGTTACGCTGCCGCCCCCAACACCCGGCTGCCGCCTGTGTCCGCCGGGACACCGCCCCGACGCGGACCGCATCAGTAACAAAACCCTTACTCTCATTTTCTGTAGAAAGCGTGAATTATTTTATTTGCGGATTTTCTCGAGCAGGTTCGAGACTAATAATAATAATTCTTTATTTATCAGACAACGTGATCCATAGTGTTAGTAAACAATAAAATAACTTATATCTAGTGTTAGTAATTGAAATATTATATTTAAGAGAGCACAGACTAAAGTACTGTGAAAAGGACATCCCCAAACTAATGTTCAGTGATTGTCCTTCTCACAAAACTTTTAATTATCGGAGAGCCGACACTCTCCGCCACAGTTTTTAGGATGCTGTTGCCACTCGCCCGCAACCTTGACAACAACGACGCGGTTTTCTTGCGAACGACGGCGTGGAAGCCGTCAGTTCGGTTTTGCGCAAACAAAGAAGAAGCACTGCACCATCGCGGTAGTCCCAACAGCATCCTAAAGATGTTATTATATTGTACGTGTAGGTCATCCAGCGCTCTTTTAGTATAGTTGACCCAAAGATTCCCCGTGTAAAAGCACTGGCAATATGCCTTAAACAGTGTTATTTTCACTAACGTGCTACACCGGGCAAATCTTCGGGCCAACATGTTACTTCGGACCGCCAGAGCCCTACGCTCCCTTTCAATATCAACATTGTCCTTAAGGTCGTCAGTGAGAATATGCCCTAGATATTTAAATGTTGTCACTCTTTTGACGTTCAAGCCATTTAGGGTAATATCAGGTGTAGTATCTGGGCATTCACCGCCGGCCTTAAAGACAATGTATTCACACTTCTTAATATTATAGATAAGCCCGTGCGAGGCAGCATACGTCTGACAAACCCGCAGCATTTTGTTAATCGCACCCGCCGTCGGCGCCAGCAACGCCATGTCATCAGCGTAGCTGATGCTATTTATTTTAACACCATGAATGCTACAACCCACCCGCATATTGCTGAATGCGCCTACCACACACTCACACTTCACCACGGACTTACCTGCGCAAACTGGCTTGAACACGGAACACCGTGCGTGTGGTTGGGAAAACTGAATCACGCGCAAACCCCACGGCGCGGCCTGAGCAATATTCGACTTGCTAGAAATTTTAACTGCGAGCCCGGCCTGCGCGTACTTGTCTGTGCGTGTGGTTGGGCGTTCATTGCTCACACCGCAGTCGAGGCTAGTCGTCCAAAATCAAATCTCGGAATTCGCTGCGCAAGGGGGCGCGGCAAGCGGTCTCGGGGCATTCGCCCCCTGGCCGCGGAAGCCATACCTGGGCCCGCTAATACGGGACCCGTCACTGGGATGCCATATAAGGCTAGGCTTGGTCCCGTCGGGGCTGTGGTTTGTCGAAAGGTTAACGCGGCTCCGACACAAGGGCGAAGAAGGAACATGGGTTTGGTTTTTAGTCAGTAGAAGTCTGACACTCCCCTTCGCTCTGCCCAAGAGCGGGGGGGGGTTATTCGATGATTTTCCACCCACCAAAAAAAAAAGGCTAGGCAAACTCAAATAGTTTATTTCAATTAAGCCATTACAGGCACTTTTGAATGTCAGAAGGACGGAAGAAGAACGAAACTACGAGTGCAATGCGTCATCCCGAAAGCCACCACGCCGAACCACACGCCACCGAATGCCCGCAACAACGAACACTGCGAGCACGAAAGCACGCAGCGACGCAAACCGCAACAACGAATGCTCGAGACCCCGAATCACGGAACAACGGATGCACGCCGCAACGTGCAACCGCCGCCCCGCGACCCGGAGGCTTGGTGGGCACGCGACAACAATGCGTGCCCATGTGAGTGGTTGTGGTGAGAGTGACTGTGGCGTGCCACAGCGCCGGTTGCGCGGCGCTGCTGTCTTCACAGCACCCCGGCGGCCCATCCCCGCCAGGTGAGACCCGCGGTTACCCGGAGGAGGCCCAGCGGAGGACGGCCAGCGACGGAGGTGCCGACTTACGACGCACCTACAGTAGATGTGTGGCTCCCGTCCGTCCCGTTCCCAGAGCTAGCCGGTTGCGGTCCGGACTAAGGGGCCATCGTGTGTGTGTGGGCGGTATTGTACTGTGTAACACCGCCCAGTGTAGCGTGCCGCCGCGCGCCGCGAGCAATTGCTAGTCGTCCGTCGATGAGGTACGTTTTTAGTGTAGGTATATCAAAAATGTAATTTAAAAATGGCAGACTTACATATATAATTATGATCGCAACTCCACCACAGTCCCGACCTGCGCGAGCTTCCCGCACGAAAAAACTGAACGCTCCCGGCGCTACCACACGCTGAGTTAAGTACGCACAGGCCTCATTTTTGTCGAAATCGTCGACGAGTAAACAACGTTTCCCAGTGAACAATAATTTCTTTAATCCTTCGATTTAATTTTCCAAATTGCAGGCAGAGATTTATATAGACTTAAAAAATCAGTTAAAAAGTCGCGATCTTACGTACGTAGGTCTGCCACTTTTAGGGTTCCTTAGTCAACTATAGGAACCCTTATAGTTTCGCCATCTGTCCGTCCGTCCGTCCGTCCATCCGTCCTCGCTTAATCTCTGTGACCGTTAGCACTAGAAAGCTGAAATTTGGTACCAATATGTGTATCAATCACGCCGACAAAGTGGTAAAATAAAAATTGGAAAAAAATTTTTGGGTAGCTCCCCTATATGTAAAGTGGGAAGTGATTCTTTTTTTTAATTTCAACCCTAACGTGTGATATATTCTTGGAAAGGTATTTAAAAATGAATAGGGGTTTACTAAAAACATTTTTTGATAATGTCAATAATTTCGGAAATAATCGCTCCAAAAGTAAAAAACAATGTGTGTCCCCCTCTAACTTTTGAACCATGTTTAGAAAATATGAAAAAAATCTGAAAAGTAGAACTTCATAAGGACTTTCTAGGAAAATCATTTAAAAAAAAAAACTCATAAGTGGGAACACTTATTGTGACGGACGGGAAACTACGGAACCCTACACTGAGCGTGGCCCGACACGCTCGGTAACTCGACAACTTAATAACATGTTTGATGGACAAAACGTACGTACCTCATCGGCCGACGACGACTAGCCTCGACTGCGGTGTGAACACTGAACTGAACGCCCAACCACACGACAGACAAGTACGCGCAGGCCGGGCTTGCGCAGGTGAAGTTAGTGTGAGTAAAAAAAAAATAGTTTATTAGTACATAAAAAACAACAGCAAAGTACATAGAATGTTGAAACAGTGGGCTACCAATTTTAAGAATAAGGTCATTATTCCGGGCTCCTAAACTAGGTACGCAGACCTGTATCTTAGGAGTCGGAAATTTTGCGGCATCTATTTATATACCTAATACAACCGTGACTTTTCTGTCTTTTACAGTATAGCTTCTAAAAGTAACACAGCAAATAGATTGAATGATTGTGCATGTGTGGGCTGTGTATATGAGTGTAATGTGTGTGTGTGTGTGTGTGTGTGTATTATTTTTAATTTCATATAAGTTATATCTATACAACGGGATGGTTTTATTTATTTTATTATAAATACGCGAACTTTGAGTCAAGAATTGTCGACTTGTAAAAGCAAAACGACAGGGGTTTGCTTTACATATAGGGAAACCATGGCGTCTTAATAGCAGATGTTTGTCTAAAGGGAAGGTTAGAGTGTCTCCGCAGGACTGAACGAAGACCATACAGTTGTCTCACTGAGAACTTCGGCCTCAGAATATAATTGATCAGTGGGGTAGTCTCTAGGTTTAAGTAGCATCACTTTAAGAACCGCTCGCTGTGCTCGTTCTGCCGGGAGTATTGCGGTTTTGTAGGTTCCGCCCCACACCGGGATGCAGTACATAATGATAGACTGGCAAGGTACACAAGAGTCAGAGTTTCGGAATTGGCGGAGTGCCTGAGTTCTTTAAAAATATGTATAAGTCTTCTGATTCTAGTGCAGAGTGCCTCTATATGCGCCTGCCAGTTGAGTTGCTCGTCTATTATCACTCCCAAGTACTTAATATTAGAGACTACACTGAGAGCAAGACAGTTACAATCTGCCGACTGATGAGGAAGACAAGTGTGAGCTTTAATTGTATGAGAGAAAGAGGATGGACTTATTGAATGTGGACGGGAGAATCTGATTAGTTTCGTCTTATTAAAGTTCAACGTCAGCAAGTTATTAGACAGCCATGCCATTATTAACCGAAGCGAGTACTCTGCTCTATCCCTGGCTTGCTCCCATGTTTTACCAGACACAAGAATTGCAGTATCGTCTGCATAGGAGAAAATTTCACAATCACAGATAGAGAGCTTGCATAGGTCATTGATGTATATTAGGAAAATGGTTGGTCCTAATATACTGCCTTGTGGAATACCTTAGGTGAGCTTTTTATGTGAACTAGCGACGGTATCGATGACAACACACTGGGATCTATCACAGAGGTAGTTCTCGAGTAGTTTGAGAGTCACTCCACGCACTCCCAAACTTTCCATCTTTGAAATTAGCCGAGGAACAGAGACCGTGTCTAAAGCCTTGGTTAAGTCCAAGAACACGCCATAGCAGTTTAGCCTATCATCTAGTTTACTTACCAGGCTATTAGCAAAAGCAGCAACGGCATCCTCCGTGGAAACTCCCGGTCTAAAGCCGTACTGGTTTGAAGCTATTAATTTATGCTTTTCCAGAAAATTTACTAAGCATTTGTTCAAAATTCTCTCCAGGATTTTTGAAAGCGTACTCAGAACGGAAATAGGTCGATAGTTTGTGACACTGTCTCTGCCCCCGCTTTTATAAATAGGGTGGACGACGGCTCTCTTAAATGCTTCAGGGAAGATTCCAGAGTCTATGGAGAGGTTACAAATATGAGTGATTCGGGGGTTAATTTAGTACGCGAACTCTTGACAACTCTGGCCGGAATATTATCCCACCCTGTAGCGCCATCGCTACGGAGGTCACGGATAATTCTACCAACTTGTTCCTCTTCCACTGGCAGGATTACAAGAGAGTTAGATAATTGACTGGCTGGTGGTAGTTGTGCAGTGATGGTGTTGGCACCAATTTTCAACGCTAGCTTTGTACCTATATTGACAAAAAAGTCATTGACTTTGTTTACCGATGTTTTAGTGTCAACTGAATCTCGTAGAAGTTCACGAGGAGAACAGGTTTGAACATTAGTATTAGTGATAGATTTAATCACTTTCCACGTTGCCTTTGGATTATTTTTGGCTTTAAGAAATTCTGCCTTTTCAAAAGCTCGTCTGTTGACTGTTTGATTAAAGTATTGCAAAAATTTCTATACCGTAAAAAAATGTTCCAAGTCTCTTAACTTCTAAGATCCGCCTGAAGGGGGGAGAAAGGGGGCAAATGGGGCAACTTTGAAAAAAGGTAGGAGGGGAAAAGGGGGCAAATGGGGCAAATGGGGGAGGTTTTTCACTTCTTAGCAACTCATGAGAGTTACTTATACGCTTCACCCACTCAACCTTCGTTACGCTATGGAGGTCGCCGGCTCGCTTCGCTCGCCACCTCCTCTCTTCGTTCCACTCAAGACCCGCCAACCACCGAGGAACAGCTATCGTGACCTTATCCCTACGCTACGAGTGTCACTTCCATTCCGGCCATTCACATAGGGTTCATAATATTATGATGAAGGTAACAGGGTGAAAGGTCTCCCTTTACAATAGGTATCTGTCCTGCTTCATGAAATGCTAAAATCCGGTCTGACTACAATGAATGCGCAGCGTGTTTGCCGTCACCGGTGGAGTGGGGCGGCGGGGGGCGCGGGGCGCGCGCTGTAGCTGCGGGCACGGGCGCGGCCGGGCTGCTGGCCGTGCTCACGTGCGCCGCCACGTTCTGGAGACACCGCGCCACGCCCGTCGTGAAGTCCGCGTCGCGCGAGCTGTGTGCGCTGCTGCTGTGCGCAGCGGCGGTGTGCCACGGCGCGGCGCTGGCGGCCGTGGCGCGCCCGGCGCCGCTGCCGTGCGCGCTGGTGCGGCTGGCACAGCCCGCGCTGGGCGGCGTGTACGCGGCCGTGCTAGCGCGCACAGTGCGCGTGGCGCGCCTCGTGGCTGCCAGCGAGCGCCGGCCGGCCGCGCGCCCCCGCCTTCTATCGTCGCGCGCACAGGTGTGGACTTGGCTGGCACTGAGCGCGCCGGGCGCTTGCGTGGCGGCGTGGAGCGCGGCTCACTGGCCGGCGGCGCCGCGCCTGCAGCACCCGGGGCGCGCGCGCTCCGTGCTGGCGTGCGGCGGTGAGCTGGCCCCGGCGCAGCTAGCGCCGCTGGTGCCGGCGCTGCTGCTGCTGGGCACGTGCGTGGTGCTGGCGGTGCGCACGCGCCGGCTGCCGCACAACTTCAACGAGACGCGGTTCGTGGGCGCGGCGGCGTACGCCACGTGCGTCATTTGGGTGGCGTTCTTCCCGCTGTACGCGGTGAGCGCGGCGCGCACGGCCACCTTGTGCGCGTGCGTGTCGCTGTCGGCAGGTGCGTGCGTGGCGCTGGCGCTGGGCCCGCGCGTGTGGGTGTGCGCGTGCCGCCCGGCGCGCAACACGCGTGCGCACTTCCTCACCGCTACCTCCATCCGCTGCCACCTCGGCAAGTACCGGCCGGGCCGGGAGCAGGGCGCGGGGGGCGCGGCTGAGCGGCGCGACGTGGCTAGTCAGACGGCGGCGGCGGCGGTGGCGGTGGCAACGGGGGCGGCGGGGGAGCGGTGCGCGGCTGCGGGCGCGTGCGCGCGCCTGGTGCGCACGACGCGCGGTGACTCGACCGACGTGCTGATCGTGCTGCTGCACCACCACCACTCGCTGCCCGCCGCGCTGTCGGCAGTAGACAGCTCACCAGAGCGGTTATGCGAGTGACTCGTACAAGTCACAGCTTATTAAGAATCAAACGAACTTACCTAGTGAAGTTTGATATATAACTAAACGAGTGTCTTGACCGAAGATGATTACAGTTTACATGCAGCAGTACGAGAATTGATGCTGTCCTTATCACACTTTTTAGAGAATTTATTTTTAAATAAATTAAAAAAATAGGATAAAAAGTAGTGTATTGACTATTTCCCCCCACTGTAGTGCAAGCCGCCATTGCGCTGCAACGACAATCCTTGACTCATTTTTTAGAGTTAGATTTTTTCGATAGGTGTCGGGATTATCAGGGAGGGAGGGAGTGTAATCATCTTCGGTCAAGACACTCGTATAATTAGATATCAAACTTCACTAGGTAAGTTCGTTTGATTCTTAATTATACTTCGTATCTCTCCCGAAGATGATTACAGTTTACATGCAGATGTTTAGAGCATCGAAAAAAAATTTACATTAAAGCGATCGATAAAATATTATGCTATTTATTTATTACGTTTTAATTACTGAAACGTAATGCTAATTACATTTGATTGTAATAATCATAAAACTAAGGTACAACAATAATAAATAATCATCTAAAGAGTGCATCTACAAATTCAGTTTAGTTATGGAGAGGTACATTCTTATTATAGTATTTTTGGAATACATGGGAATTGGGAAAATTTTACATCTATGCCACTTTTTTCTAGAACTTGTTTTACCCAGTGAGAAAAAGTTTGAGAACCCACTTTCTTATGTGGTTTGATAACTTCAAAATAAGGAATCTTCTTGACACATGACACGTAAGCAAACAGTTTTATCTATGTAGGTTGTTTGAAGGTTAAAGCTGGGCAAACATTAGGGTTTTTAGGGTTCCGTACCTCAAAAGGAAAAAACGGAACCCTTATAGGATCACTTTGTTGTCCGTCTGTCTGTCTGTCTGTCTGTCTGTCAAGACCTTTTTTCTCAGGAACGCGTGGAGGTATCAAGCTGAAATTCATATCAAATACTCAAGTCTATGGTCTCTTGGAGCTGTGAAAAAATCAAACTTCTAAGTCAACGCGATCAAAATATACTCCCGTTTATGCCGCAAATTTTCGACACTCGCAAGGGAATCAAAACCTACAGGGTACTTCCCGTGAACTCAGAATCTTGAAATTTGGTACGAAGCAACGTCTTATAGCATAGATAAAGGAATAATTACGAAAACCATAAATTTTTAGTTACATCAAGATACTCCCGTTTATGCCGCAAATTTTCGACACTCGCAAGGGAATCAAAACCTACAGGGTACTTCCCGTGAACTCAGAATCTTGAAATTTGGTACGAAGCAACGTCTTATAGCATAGATAAAGGAATAATTACGAAAACCATAAATTTTTAGTTACATCACATAATATTTTTTTTTTACGGAACCCTCGGTGCGCGAGTCCGACTCGCACTTGGCCGGTTTTTTTTCTAATATACCTATGGCAACAGAATCAATGGTACCTGGCCGGTTTATATTAAATCTTCGATTTTAATTAAGTATAATTTTGTCTGAATCAAAAGTAATATTTTTTATTAGGCATAAAGTTTGATGTCTCTGTGCAGATGCTAGTGCTAAAAGAGTTACAGTTTTTAATAAAATCTTTTAGTGTAATTGAATCATTAGGAAAGTACTTAATTGGTTTAATAACTTATTACAAGATTGTGATTCCAGGTGTGGAATTTTGGTTTAAACAATAGACCTCTTTGAAAAACCATCAAGACACACCCGTTTATGCCGCAAATTTTCGACACTCGCAAGGGAATCAAAACCTACAGGGTACTTCCCGTGAACTCAGAATCTTGAAATTTGGTACGAAGCAACGTCTTATAGCATAGATAAAGGAATAATTACGAAAACCATAAATTTTTAGTTACATCACATAATATATTTTTTTTACGGAACCCTCGGTGCGCGAGTCCGACTCGCACTTGGCCGGTTTTTTAATTTTATGAAAACTTTTGAGATAAGACTAAAAGGAGTAAAAGCATAGAAAATATACTAATCAACAATAAATATCATCTGCCTAGCCTTTTCCCAACTATATTGGGGTCGGCTTCCAGTCTAACCGGATGCAGCTGAATATCAGTATTTTACATGGAGCGACTGCCTATCTGACCTCCACAATCCAGTTAATACTAGGTAATACGATACCCTTTGGTAAGACTGGATGACAGAATTTCAGGTCACTGACTACCTGTAACGACTGCCAAAGATCTAAATATATTATGGCAGCCGGGACCAACAGCTTCCGAGGCACGGAGGAAACTCGGTATGTCGGGCGGTCACCCATCCACAGACCTACCTAGGCAAGCACAGCTTTACCTAAAGATCGACCCGAGTGGCAGTTCTTATTAAGCCACGAGCTCCTCCAACAACAATAATAATAACAATAATTTCGGAATTTGGATCCAATTTCCAGGAAGTACATCTGTAACATTTATGATTCTGGCTATTTGCAAATAAGTCGAACTGTGGAATACCGAGTGAAAGTGTTACTTTATTAAATGCGTAATCTGCTATTCCAATTCTGTATCTATATTAGCAATTGCTATAGTATTGTCTGTTCTGAGTATCTTCACACCATTGTGTGAAGTAAAGATTTTTAGACCATAAAAAGTTGCCAGTAACTCAAAAGTATTTAAGTATGATATTTATATGTGTTTATTGTAATTATTAGAATAGTTTAGTGCCAGAGATTTTGGACTTTGTGTATAGGTACCCAGCCGTATTGAATGGCGGAGCATGCTGATGTTAACAGACCTATAATAAGTCTATCAGGTTCCCTTTTCGGTAATGTTTTGGGCATGTTGCTTGCACAGAACAGGCACTTTTTACTTGGGTAAATTTTACTTTTGTCAGTGTTGATTAAAAATCCTAATCTTTATAATAATTCTTTTGTCGCTTCGACGTTATTATGACAGGTTAACCGATGCATAAAAAATCATATAATAGTTTACTGATAAATACCCCAGTGAACGTAAATAATTCAGTACAGGTTTTGTTAATTTAGTGAATGAATACGTAGGCACAGATAATACCTATTATAATACTTCGTAGGGTACGGGTGCGGTACAGAGTCCAAGCGGCAAAACGTTAAGCTTAACGTTAAGCTCAAATAATTGATTAGTAGGTAAATCTTTTTAAGTTCCAAGTAAGACTTAGGTACCTAAGTAATCTCGCTTTGGGCAACTGCAACCAAAAAATATACCTACGCGTATATTTGCCATAAAACAATTTTGATTTATAACTGTGCGGTAGTCTTCCATTTTAAAGTGGTCAACATGAACGGATTTAGTTAATCCTTTTAAATTAAGAAAATGTTTCCCGTTAGGCTTAGGTACTGTAAACAAAGGTGAAGGTGAAATACATCACACTATCACACTAATATTATAAAGGCGAAAGTTTGTAAGTGTGTATGTTTGTTACTTCCTCACGCAAACAATTACTGAACGCATTTCGATAAAATTTGGTACACAGATAATAATAATAATAATAATAAATTTTTATTCATAATTATAAGGTATATCGTTAAATACAATTTTCCTTAAATCTATAAAAAGTTCACCCGGAATTTGTGCCTGAACTAGGTGATCCTGTGTTTCAGGCGATTTGAGGTAACATTAATCTTACAAATAATCACATCATATTAAACTTACAATTTGGTACCTATGTAAACAAGTGTATAAAATTAAAGTTAAACTAATCTTAACTTAGTTAACTAATTTAACAAAACACTAATATTATTTTAAAACAAGTAATAACTTCTCTGTATCTTCATACGACATAGCTTGGAGAGCTTCCATAAGGTTTTTTTTACAGTCACTATAATTTAAGGAGAAGATGTTACCTTTTTTATTTAGCCTGTTATAGAGTAGCGGTCCGTTGTACATATAAAATTTTGCTGTAAAAGCATGTTTTGTACTTTTTTGTTTATATCTGATGTTTTAATCCCGATTTTATCTTCCCGTGGGATAATTTCTGAGTTGTAGGTGGCGAAGCCGCTATGGCAACAGCTAGTCATTGAGAAATAAAACCTGATTATAGCTCAGAATTACAATTATCAATTAAGTATGTTATTTTCTGTGACCATGAATAACCTTTTTGGTATGTCAGGCTGATGTGGTTCACAAATAAAAGGTATTTGTTCCAGATCTTATTAGAATCTCTGTATTCAAGACTGAGGGCGACATCTCGGGATCAAGAATTAAACTAACGTCTACGTCATAACACGTCATACGCCTTTCACTCGCGCAATTGGTTAAAATATTGTTCCCTATGACCCCTCTCCTCGAATCTTGTACATGACATCGTTATTACAATCAATTTTGCTTTTGAACTACACGCATCTTTTATTATATCCAAAAATCCTTCGATAATTCTTCGCATCTCATCAATCAGCTTGCTTGCCTGAAAAAGCCTTCACCGCTGCTGCACCATAATTTGGACCTTCTACGCCGCATCTAATAAATAATTTGAGCCATCTACAAGAGCGACGAGCGACCTTTGGACTGCAGACCCCTTGCACGTGGCGGATCGAAGAAAACGCTGATTTTCACCAATTGAGACGATATTTTGAAGAAAAAGCCTGCCTAACGGACAACTGCAACCATAAGAACAGTTTGGAGGCCAAGCGCACATTGGAACTAAAGTGATCGTTGAGTTTCATCGAACATCATACGCAAATCGGTGGGGCCAATCCTTACTTCTTTCCTTCACCTCCTATTCTATGGGTGCTATACTGTGTCTGTATTAAAATTTCAGTGCAATAGCTGCAGTGTATTCTCGGAATATTGCGATCTCCAGTCCGGTACGAATCTGGTGACGTTGCTTGCATCAGTGTCGTGTGATTGGGCTGAAGACTAACCGTGAGTACTCCTCCTTTCACTGATCACCAAAATGCCTACTGACTCTGCTAGATCTCGTGATAAATCTCCTAATTTGCTTGGTGTAGATAGTAGTGACGTGTTTCGTGATTTGGTTAGGAAGCGTGGAATAGTAAAGGGTAGGCTTACCAAATTCAGTACTTATTTGGATTCCTTAAATGATGATGACCTTTCAAATCAACAACGCATTGATTTGAAGTTAAGAATTCAAGGATGTGCTAGTTTATTTGCTGAATTTAATATTATTCAAACTAAAATAGAAGAAAGAGTTGAAGATAGTGAGTTAAATGCACAATTATCGCAACGAGAACTATTTGAAGACAGTTACTACGATTCAATATCTCGTGCTGAGTTAATGCTGAACGCTGGTGAGTTCGCTGACTGCTCCGGGTCATGTCATAATCATAGTCATATTAGCAATAACACAAAGTCCATCAAATTGCCCGTTATCTCGATGCCTACATTTGACGGTTCCTATGAGCGCTGGCTGGAGTTCAGAGATACATTTACCTCACTCGTTCATGATTCTAAAGATATTTCTACTATTCAGAAGTTCCACTATCTCAAATCTTCTCTAAAAGGTGACGCAGAACTAGTCATACATTCAATAGAATTTTCTGCTAGTAATTATCAGGTTGCGTGGGACTTATTGCTCAACCGATACAATAATTGCCATCTTTTAGTTCACAATCATGTCAAAGCTTTGTTTACTATATCCCCACTAACTAAAGAGTCCCCTTCTTTGATTAGGAATTTAATAGATACAATTTTGAAAAATTTACGCGCACTTAAGATCTTAGGGGAATGTACAGACACCTGGGATACTTTAATTATTTATATTATAGTTTCTAAATTGGATAAAGTTACCGAGAGAGAATGGGAAACTCACAAATACACATTGTTACCAAAGCCGAACGAAAACAATTCTAAAACGCGATTAAAAGTTACTGATATAATTGATTTTCTTCGTAACAAAGCTGACGTGCTGGAAGCATTGCAGCGTTCACATGGTAAAGACGTACAAAATACTGATTGTAAAAAACAACACACAAAATCTCACAACACGTCACACTGCAATGTTTCCAGCGAGCCTAAGAAAACGAGCGAGAAACACTTTAGATTATGTTATAAATGTAATGCAAAACATCGCCTGTATACATGCAAAAAGTTTATCGAGAGTAGTTTAGACAGTAAACTTAAACTTGTACGCGATCACAACTTATGCGAGAATTGTTTAAATTCGGGGCACTTGGTAAGCGAGTGTAAGTTTGGGCCATGTAGATACTGTAACCAAAAACATAACTCGTTATTGCATAATGATGCTAATAGCTCAGTCACTTGCCATTCTTCAACAAACACTGAGGCGTCAAGTAATAGTTGTGCGCCGGCGCATGCCCCCGCGGCCGCACTCCCCGCGGCCGCACCGGTCACCTCGGACCCCGCCCATTCAATTCAAGTAAACAAGGCACACGTGCAAACAGAATGTATTAAATCTGTAGATGTGCAATCTGTGTTATTGTCAACAGCTATCGTAGAAGTAGCCGATGTACATGGCACATACCATAAAGCGCGGGTCCTCCTTGACAATGGCAGCCAGCGTTGTTTTATTTCTAAAACATTATGCCAATTACTAAATTCACCACTCATACAGTCCATTAATGAAGTTCGAGGCGTAGGTGATTCGGTAATACATTGTTCACAAGCTTGTAATATCGTTATCAAATCCTGCGTCGATAAATCATTTACAACTCGCATTCATTGTTTTGTATTGTCTAGGATCACGGCTTCGATGCCTGCTGTATGTAAATTAAGCGCAAAGATCTGTATTCCAGATAACATACAGTTGGCCGATCCCGATTTCTTAGACTACAAAACTATTGATATTTTAATTGGTGCAGATAGGTTTTGGGATCTGTTAGAAGAGGGAAAAATTCGATTGTCTAGTGGTCCGTTTTTACATAATACCAAACTAGGATGGATTATTTCTGGACCTATCGTTACTAAACCGCGCAAAACTGCACCAATTCATTGCAATATTACTAATTCATTAGATACGCAACTTCGACTGTTCTGGGAGATTGAGGAACTGCCCAAGGCCAGAGACGCGCAGACTGAGGAAGAACGGGAATGCGAGAATCACTTTGTTCGCACAACTACGCGTAATAGTGAAGGGAGATTCTGCGTGCACATTCCACTTCGTCAGTCACCTGAGACCTTGGGAGACTCTTATATCCAGGCAGAGCGTAGATTTCTAGCACTAGAAAAACGCTTGCAGCGTTCGTCAGAATATAAAAGTCTTTACACAAATTTTATGCAGGAATACCTCGGCTTAGGCCACATGACACAGGTAGATTCCTTCGAATCCCCGTGTTATTTTATGCCACATCATGGCGTGTTCCGCGAGCTCAGCACCACCACCAAGTTGCGCGTGGTGTTTGATGCAAGCGCGACGTCGAGCTCCGGTAAGTCCCTGAATGATTTGCAGCTGGTTGGCCCTCCTATACAGGGTGACCTCATTGCTATTCTTCTCCGATTTCGGCAGCATAAGTACGTTGCATGCGCCGATGTGGAGAAGATGTATCGGCAGTGCCTAGTGGATGAGGGTCAACGTAGCTTGCAAATGATTCTGTGGCGTGACCATCCGTCGAAGCCTTTAGGTATTTTCAAATTGAATACCGTAACGTACGGAACTGCCTCCGCACCCTTTCTTAGTGTCAGGTGTCTAAAACAATTAGCTATCGAGTCTCCTGATGCTGATGTTGCCCGAGCAATAAAAGAAGACTTTTATGTTGATGATTTTATTACGGGTCTAGATAATAAATTAAATTTACTAGATTTATGCGATAAAACCCAGAAATCGTTGCAGTTAGGCTGTTTTCCACTCAGGAAATGGGTATTTAATTTTAAGCACGATGATGATAGTCATTCATCTAGTCTGTTTAAACCACTAAATTTAGATGACAATATTTGTTCTAAAACATTAGGTATAGGTTGGCACAATAAAAGTGACAACTTTTATTTTAATTCGCAAATTCAAATTGATAATAACAAACCGATAACTAAACGAGCTATTTTATCTAAAGTCTCTCAAATATTTGATCCCCTCGGTTTGTTAAGTCCCGCTATAATTGTGGTCAAAGTTCTTTTGCAACAATTATGGCTATTAAAAATAGGCTGGGACGACACCGTTCCTGACAACACGGCGCACGTGTGGAACCGGTTTGTTATCTCACTGCAAGCGCTCAACACAATTCGCATTCCTCGCCATGTTATAGGTACGCAGCCTATGTATATCGAGCTTCATGTTTTAGCGATGCGTCTCAAACGGCTTACGGCGCGTGCATTTATGTTCGCACAGTTAATTCTGATCTAACGGTAACGGTTAGATTATTATTTTCTAAATCTAAGGTCGCGCCGTTAAAACCTATTAGTATTCCTCGTCTTGAACTTTGTGGGAATTTATTAGCCGCCCGTCTGTATGACAAGGTACGCGACTCATTACGTTGTACGTTCAATAAAATCGTATTTTGGACCGATTCCACGATCGTCTTAGGTTGGCTACACATGAGGCCGAATCAACTTAAAACGTTTGTCCAAAATAGGGTCGCGGAAATTCATGACCTTACACTGAGGGTCCTGTGGCGTCACGTCAGGAGTGAAAACAATCCTGCTGATCTGGCGTCGCGCGGCATCCGGTTGGAAGAACTTTCATCTTCTACCCTATGGTGGGAGGGTCCTGAATTTCTTCGAGATCCTAACTTTTCAATAGACGATCACAGAAGTTCAGATTCATTCAAACATGTCGAGTTACCTGAGGTTAAATCATCTATCACCGCGGTTGTAGCCCAAGATTCTTGTGAATCGTCTTTGTTTCCGTTCCATCGGTTTTCTCAATTCAAACGTATGAGGCGTGCAGCGGCCTTTATGTTGCGTTTCATTCATAATATCAGACATAAAAAATCATAACCCTCCTTTGGCTTTGCCGTAGTCGGGTAAAAAAGAAAGACATGTAGGCAGTCTTAGTCTTGACGAGTTAGATTTTGCTGATAAAACATTGGCTCGATTATGCCAAATTGAATCTTATCCAATAGAATATAAGGCACTGTTTAATCATGGGACTATTAAAAATAAAAGTTGTTTGTCTAAATTAAACTTATTTATGGACGACTATAAAATATTGCATATACGGTAAAAAACATCCCATTGTAATTTCTAGTAAACATTACTTTGCAACTTTGTTGTTTCGTCATGAGCACATCCAGCTTCTCCACGCTGCTCCTCAGGCATTACTGTTTCACTTACGCGAATCTTGGTGGCCTGTAGGAGGCAGGAATTTAGCTCGTCAGGTAGTACACAGCTGTGTCACCTGTACGCGTATTCGCGGTAAGACGCTTACCCCTATGATGGGTAACTTACCTATGGAGCGAGTTACACCTAGTCTTCCATTCGTTCGGTGTGGGGTGGATTACGCTGGGCCGGTGCTCATTCTGAACCGCAGAGGTAGGGGCGCTAGGCTTATCAAGGGTTACATCTGTTTATTTATTTGCTTCGCGACACGTGCGATTCACCTTGAGTTAGTCAGTGACCTCTCCAGTGAAGCATATTTACTAACCTTAAAGCGATTCATTTCACGCCGCGGTAAACCGGCAGAAATTTATTCTGATAACGGTCGCAATTTCGTAGGTGTAATGAACGAATTTTCCAATTTTTTAAACAAATGTAGTTCAGATATTTTAGAGTTCGCTATGAGTCAAAATATTAAATTCCATTTCATTCCCCCTTATTCCCCGCATTTTGGTGGTCTGTGGGAGGCAGGAGTAAAGTCAAGTAAATACCATCTTCGACGTGTAATAGGTAACGCGCACCTTACCTTCGAAGAGTATAGCACAGTACTAGCACAAATAGAAGCCGTACTGAATTCCCGACCTCTGTCTCCTCTCTCTCCCGATCCACAGGATTTTTCCCCGCTCACTCCCGGCCATTTCTTAATTGGCCGACCACTGACTGCGCCAGCCTGTGATGACCTACGTGATGTGCCTGCCAGTCGTCTCCGGCGGTACCAGAGGGTGGAACAGCTTCGCCAACACTTCTGGAATCGGTGGACGAAAGAGTACATCTCTGAACTGCAGGTGCGGACAAAATGGACGACGAATAAGGGCGAGCTTCAACCAGACTCCTTAGTGGTTATTAAGGACAACAACCTCCCGCCGTTGAAGTGGCATTTGGGACGTGTTCTTCGTACTATCCCAGGAACGGATGGCATATCCCGTGTGGCCGACTTACAGACGTCATCGGGTGTGGTGAGACGCGCATTCGCCAAGATTTGTCCCTTACTACAAAACGTGGACCAGGATACTGCTACTGAAGACCATTGAAAGCCATTGCTTCCAAGGCCGGGGGCATGTTCCAGATCTTATTAGAATCTCTGTATTCAAGACTGAGGGCGACATCTCGGGATCAAGAATTAAACTAACGTCTACGTCATAACACGTCATACGCCTTTCACTCGCGCAATTGGTTAAAATATTGTTCCCTATGACCCCTCTCCTCGAATCTTGTACATGACATCGTTATTACAATCAATTTTGCTTTTGAACTACACGCTGATAGAGGAAATTATGGAATCTGACTTAGTAATAAAATAAATTCAGAGTAACAAACGTCTATTTAATTAATATGAGAAAATTATACTTTTTGCAAGATCATTGACACACACGTCAAGTGCATATATTTATTTTTAAATATATATATATCCTACAGATAAACTTGTGCCAGCATTATGATCATCCAACACCTTCTCCTAATGTGCACAGTGGCTGAACCGTCACTATCCACACATTAGTGTTGCACAGTGTCTTGCAAATTTCACCTTAGACAGTGGCTTCGTCATAATATCAGCTAACTGAGTCTCTGTTGGGCAATAGTTGACATTAACCAATCCTTTCACGAATTGTTCATGGATAAAATGATATCGCACATCTATGTGCTTCGATCTCTTGTTAAATGAGCCAGACTTAATTAGTTGTATTGAACTTTGGTTGTCAACATATAAGTGTATTTTCAAGTCCAAGTCTGTAATTTCCTTCAGCAGGGAATTGAGGTACATTGCCTCTTTGCAGCAGTCTGCAGCCGCTATGTACTCTGCCTCGGTCGATGACAGAGCAACAATTGGCTGTCTTTTGGATCCCCATGTTATAGGTCCATTTGCTATCATAAGAACGCTGCCAGATGTGCTTCGTCTTGTCAGAGGATCTCCAGCATAATCAGAGTCAGTGTAAGCATCAATTCTTTCAATGCGGCTATTTCTTTTGAAGAGTATACCTTTATCTTTAGTGCCAATCAAATATTTAAATATTTTCTTCACTTTCGTGACATCTTCTTTGCTGGGATTCTCTACTTTTCTGCTGACTTGATTAACAGCTTGGGCAATATCTGGTCTTGTTCGAGTGGACAAATACAGTAAACTCCCCACTGCTTCCCTATAAGGGTATTCCTTCTCCTGGGGAGTTTCCTGTGTCACCTTTGCATCGTTACTTCCAGGCGTCTCAGAAGGTTTAGCGTTTTCCATACTATATTTTTTCAGCATGTCATTTATATAATTCTTTTGAGTCAACTTGATTCCTTCTTGACAATTATTTATTTCTATACCCAGATAAGTTTTTGGGTTTTCATTTTTTTTTATTTCGAATTTTGTTTCAAGTTTTGACAGTATATGCTCTATCTCTTTCTTGTCTTTACCGATGACTAGTCCATCATCAACGAATACAGCAATAATAATGGTCTTATCTTTGTTAATAAAAACGCATCTGTCAGTCTTGATTGTCTTGAAACCTAGGTCAAACATTGCACGAGTAAAAGTTTTATTCCATGTGAATGGTGCTTGTTTTAAACCATATAACGACTTTTTCAGTCGGCATACTTTATTAGTACTATCACAGTTAGTTTTGTAGCCAACAGGTACTTTCATGTAAACTTTATCTGTCAGTTCGCCGTACAAGAAAGCGGTTTTGACGTCAAAAGTACAGAAATGATAATTTTTTTGATGCGGCAATTGCTAACAAGGTCTTAAGAACAGACTGACTTACAACTGGACTATATATTTCTTCAAAATCCAAGTTGCCTTTCTGCTCACAGCCGCGTACGACTAATCTGGCCTTGTAAGTTCCGTCATCTTTAATTCTAAATACCCATTTATTAGACAATACTTTGTGTCCTTTGGCTTCTTCTTTATCGACTAGTATCCAAGTATTATTTTTCTCGAGCGATTTCATTTCAGATTGTGTTGCCTTCTCCCAATTTTCTTTATCGTTGCCTGATACAGCTTCTTGAAAAGTAAGTAAACAGTCATTACTGTTCTCAGATATCAGCATATTTACACAACTGTTTACAGCTCCTAGCTCATAGTCTTTAGTCCAAGCTGGTAACCTTCTTTCTCTTATTTGCCTTTCACTTGTTGTGGACAATTCAGTTTCAATTTGCATGGGCTGTAACGAGTCTGAAGTAGACGGAGTTGGTTCCTGAAAAGTTAAATTATCGTCGATTGTTTTTTCTTGTAATTCAATTTCTATTTGTTCTTTTGCTTCAGGATCTAGTTGTTCCGGTTGGGAATCTTTGTATTCGACAGCAGGATTCTTGTCAAAATGCATCTTTTCAATTATTTTTACATCTCTGCTAATGATTACATCTTTCTTTTCCGGTACGTAAATTCTGAAAGCTTTTGCGTTTATTGCGTAGCCCATAAATACACCTTCCGTAGCTTTCGGAGACAGTTTTCCTTTACGCCTTTTGTTGAGAAAGAATGCTTTACTACCAAAAACATGTAGGTGGTTTCCACATGGTGTTTTTCCAACCCACTTTTCGTATGGTGTGCTACCATTTAGCGCCTTTGCTGGGCTTCTGTTAATAAGGTAGTTTGCAGTGTTCACTGCCTCTGCCCATAAGCTTGGAGGAGCGTTGGAGTCGATCATTAAGCATCTCGCTTTATCCATTAACGATCTGTTCTTTCTTTCGCTAACTCCGTTTTGCTGCGGTGTATATGGTGCTGTCAGTCTTCGTTTTACGCCATTTTCTTTTAGGAACTTATCGAACTCTTTGTTCCTGTACTCACCACCATTATCGGACTGCAGGTTTTGTATTTTCTTTTTTAAAAACATTTCCACTCTGGATTTATATTCTTTGAACTTTTCAAATACGTCATTTTTATTTTTAATAAAATAAATACAGCAATATCTCGTATAATCATCGACGAATGTCACATAATAGCGTGATCCGGCCAGTGATTCTACTTCGAATGGCCCACATACATCACTGTGTATGATTTCCAATGGCTCACTTGAGATACGACCATGGCTTGTAAATGGTAGGGCTGCCATTTTGCCTTTTATGCATGTTTCGCACGTATCCAACTTCACTTGTTTTAATACTAGCCCTCGCATCATCTGATTATCAACCATCATCTTCAGATCCTTTTCGTTAATGTGGCCTAATTTTCGGTGCCATGTCATAGTCTTATTTTCATTTGTAGGAGCCCAATTTGCTGTCTCGCATTGTTCAAAATCCAGGTAGTATAGTCCGTTTTTTCTTTCTGCACTAAGAACAGTTTTTTTCTTTTCCATGATGTAGGCTTTTTCTTTTGTGAATAATACATCGAAGCCATTATCAGTTATTTTGCTGACCGACATGAGATTTGTCGATATTTCTGGTACATATAGTGCATCATTTAGGTTATAATCTTGGTTCTCCTTGCAGACCACTTGTCTGCGCCATTCACATTATTTATCCGCATTTTTATTAATATCTATTTATCTAATTTGGAAATCACAAAACGCATACTTGCAACACTATACACGCTATACTCTTCTCTCATTGGTCAAAATGAAGGATCAGACGTTCATTCAAATCCCTTCCGCCCGCTCTCATCTTCCTTCATCCACCAGTCCTACCTCAGCGTCAATAACAAGCGCACGTGAAATTGCCCTGCGCCCGCGCTTCCGCGACCGCCATTAAAAGACTCAAAAATCAAGCTAGAAACTGTAAATAGAAATGTGTGTGTGATCCTCCTCATATCATCTTGTGACACTTGGTGGTTTTTCGCTGAATCAACGTGCTCCAGAAAGCTGTGCTATCGAAGACATTATATACGCTTTCCATATCCAAAAACCGTGAGTACCATATTTCCATCCAAGTGTTCTGGTCCTTCTTTCCAAATAAAAAACAAAAAATTACTTCGCATATACACTACACTCATCAATCACAACATATTTATCGCATTTATCTATTTAATCGCATAAAAACGCTCAAATACGCATCCGCTATTACTCTCGTCTATGTGACAAGCCCACGAGGGCACATTCCGCTAACATCTCATCAACGCTAAGTTATTTCTTTAAAAACGCATCATATTTACCGCATTTAGCTATTTATTCGCATAAAAATACGCTCATCCACGCATCCGCCATGACACTAACCTACGTGACTCGCTCACGAGGCATTTCCCGCTAACATCTCATCAACGCTAAGTTATTTATTCAAATACGCATCTTATTTCACGCTAAACACTCTATTGCTAAAATATTATAAATATATTTTAGTCATCGCACACATATTTCACAGGTTATCTCAACACATAACGCACACGGGCAAGTCCAATTTATTCTCGATATTTCGCATACATTCACTCATTTAAGTATTATTATTAACGATTATTAACTCGAATAGGCATTATCCCAACGCATAAAAATGGCTTCAAAGCATGGTAAATCCAAGGAGTCCGATAAGGAATCTTATGGCTCCGCAGAAAAAGATTCAAAAGTGCTTCTGTTTGAATCTAAGAAGGAAATTTTATTCAAAATGCTGCAATCAATTTATGACCTCGGTCGACAAGTTTCAGTAAATAGTTCATTAAAATCTCAATTTCTAGCTAGGATTAATTCCCTTGATCAAATTAGGACGAATTTTATTGAAACGCTTGATGCTTACAATTTAGCACTCTTGGAAGCTGGATCAGCTATTAATTACCAGCCGTTGTCAGCATTTGATGAAATTTATTGTGAAATAAAAGCAATCGAAGCTAACCTTCTCAGGTCTCAAAATAACGAAAACAGCAGTAGTAAATTCGAGTTTTTAAATCGTAAATTGCCACCTTTAAAACTTGCTTCATTTGACGGCACGCCCAGCAAATGGACAATTTTTCATGAAAACTTTAAAAGTCTTATTCATGATAATTCGCATCTAACTGACGCCGAGAAAGTACAATACTTAATAGGGTGTCTCTCTGATAAGGCATTAACTGTTTGTTCGGGCGTCGCGCCTACCGCTAATAATTACCTACTCATTTGGAATGCTTTAATAGAAAAATATCAAGATACCCGCGTACAAGCTTCCATGTACTTACATCAAATGATTCAGTTTAAGCCTTATCAATCTATAGACACATTTATTGAGCAGTTCCATGCATCGCAAGCCGCCCTACGGCGCTTAAACATAAAGGATTTGTCAGATTTTATAATAACGGATATTGCACTCAGCAAGCTTGATAAAGAGGTCGTTAACCTTTTCGAACGATCACATAATCATATTGAAATACCTACTTTCGATCATCTTTCGCAATTCTTAAAAGAACAAAGTAAAATAATAACACTTCGTAATCAATCTAACCCCTCTAAAGTCCGTAATTATAATAGTGAAAATAATAAATCCACTTCTAATAAATATAAAAATAGCCAAACATTCGCGATCACTACCCAGGACGCATCCGTGCGTGCCTGCAAGGTGTGTTCGTCACCTGATTCACACCCACTTTACAGATGTTCTCGTTTCATGAATCAAAACGCAAAAGAAAGATTAGATCTAGTAAACAAACATAAGTTTTGTCGTAACTGTTTAGGATTTCATGATATTAAAATGTGCAAGTCAACAAATACTTGTTCGGTTTGCCAACGTAAACATCATTCTCTAATACATTTGGACAACTATCGGGGAACCGGCAACTCGCCGCCGCATGTAACCGCGCCCCGCGCGCCCTCCGCCTCGCCCCCGCTGGTAGCCGCGCCCTCGCTAGCTGCCGCGACTGTGAGCACTGTGGGCTCGACGACGACGCCGCACGCGGAGCGCGTACATTCAGGCGCTTCGCATTTGTCAATGACTTCGGCTACCTCGTGCGTTGAAAATAATACAACTGTTTTGTTGCCCACCGCTTCCGTATACGCTTATAATAATAATAAACCTCATACTCTCCGCGTTTTCCTTGATACCGGCTCAATGAGTCATTTTATTACAAAGGCTTGCTGTAAACGTTTAAACTTAGAAATTACTCCTGACAAATCTTCCATTTTTGGGATCGGTCACGCTAAAATACCCTCGTTTGGAACTGCTACTTTTAAAATATTTTCCCGCTTTGATCACCGCTGCTATTATAAAATTCACGCTCGGGTTTTAGATCGTATTACAGACGACTTGCCCAACATATCTATAGATATCTCAAATCTCGCTTCATTACGCAATCTACCTATGGCTGATGACGCATTCCACGTTCCCGGTGAGATAGATTGCCTCCTTGGCAATGAACTTTTCCCGCTTTTGTTGGGCAGTGGAAAGGTAACTTTACCTGGCTCCTCGGTCGTCGCCGTAGAAACCACCCTTGGCTACATAGCCATGGGTCGGGCTGATTGTCAACCTAGTGTAACTCCGCGCGCTCGCCCCGCTCAAATAAATAAAAATAAAAGCGAGCAAACTTTTCTGTGTGCGGCTAGCACGCTTCGCTTAAATACGCTCACGCAACGCTTTTGGGAACTCGAAAGCGTCCCTAGTAAGGTTCACATGAGTCCTGACGATCAGGCGTGTGAACAAATATTTAAATCAACTTACTCTCGCGATGAAACAGGTAGATACACAGTGCAGCTACCATTTAAGGCTCCGTGTATAGACTTAGGAAATTCACACTCAACGGCGACGCGCCGTCTCCTTAATTTGGAGAAAAAGTTAGATTCTGATCCCGAGATCAGAACTAATTACAACGCTACGCTTCAAGATTATCTTGACAAAGGTTATTTAACCAAGGTCAACGACCCCTCTCTAACTATCCCGCATTTCTATATCCCTCACCGTGCAGTTTACCGCCCGGATAAACAGTCTAGTAAAACTCGCATCGTGCTTGACGCTAGCTGTAAAACTAGCTCAGGTAAATCACTAAATGATCTCCTTTATGTAGGTCCGAATCTACAAAGTAACATTTTCGATTTATTAATTAATCTTCGCATGTTTTCCGTTGCTGTAGTTGCAGATATCGAAAAAATGTATTTTCAACTTAATCTTTCCGCTGATCATCACGCATTTCAACGCATTTTATACAGATTCAATAAAGATTCTGAAATTTCAACTTTTGAATTTAACCGCGTTTCTTTCGGCGTCTCAAGCTCACCATACTTAGCTATGCGAGTAGTTCGCCAACTCGCATCTGACAGTCGGGAAAAATACCCACTCGCAGCTTACGAGGCTGAAAACCATATGTATATGGATGACTACGTATGTTCGCTAGATGGCGTTGAAATAGCTGAGCGGACATACCAAGAAATGGTCACCATGTTCAGGTCAGGCGGTTTCCACCTTGTAAAATGGATCTCGAATAGTTCCGAACTGTTAGATAAAATTCCTTCAACTCATTTAAATCCGCAAAATATTGAGTTTGACGCTGACGCGGATAATAATACAAAAATTATAGGTATGCAGTGGAATCCAGTAGAAGACTTTTTTCAATTTAAAATAAATGGTAATTCTCTTAAATGTACGAAACGTACCGTCTTATCAGCAACCGCACGGCTGTTTGACCCCTTAGGTCTTATAGGTCCAGTTACTGCATTCATGAAAACGTTAGTTCAGGAATGCTGGAAACTTGATCTTGATTGGGATGATCCTGTACCCGCTCACATTGAAAATAAATTTAGTCGGTTTCACAAAGAACTTCCCTATCTCGAAAAAATAAAGTTCCCGCGACATGTAGGTATCACCTCTGGTTCTCATGTCACTCTCCTCGGGTTCGCAGACGCCAGTGAGCGCTGTTATGGTGCCGCTGTTTACATAAGGGTTAGTTCTAACGATGAAGATAGCGGATCAGTCCTCTTATTAACTTCTAAATCTCGCGTCGCTCCGCTTAAAAATACGCCCTTAGCTCGCCTCGAGCTATGTGCGGCTCTCCTCTTAGCAAACTTGATCAATTCAGTTGTAGAAGTTTTAAGTAAACGCTGTAAAATTAATAAAATCTTTGCTTTTTCTGATTCAACAGTCACGCTCACCTGGATCCACTCGCCCTCGCACAAATTTCAAACTTTTGTCGCAAATCGCATTGTTGAAATTAATTCAAATTTACCCGCAAAACATTGGTTTCACATAGATGGAACTGAAAATCCCGCTGACGTAGTTTCTCGTCCTATAACGCCTAAACAATTATTAGATTTAACGCTCTGGTTTAACGCTCCGCATTGGTTTTCATTCCCCTTATCTCAGTGGCCAATCAAACCATTTAAAATCAATTTAAATAATAACAATTCAGAAATAATGGAAACTAAAAATATCGTTCTCTCTGTTAAAATAACGCAAGAAGGTTCACAACCTATTCAATCTTTAATTGATCGCATTTCTAAATATTCTATTTTACTTCGTAGCGTAGTTTTAATATTACGTTTCTGCAAGTTAATCAATTCGCGTGGTTGTATCACCGTTTCGGATTTGGATGCTGCGGAAATACACCTTATACGTTACGTACAAGGTAGATATTTCTCTGAAGAAATTAGCGCGTTAAAATCTAATAAACGTTTTAAAAATAAAAGTCTCGCTAAACTCAACCCATTTCTGGATTCAAATAATATTCTCAAAGTAGGTGGAAGGTTAACTCATTCTAAACTGGATTATGGTCAAAAACATCCCATTTTAATTCCAACTAAATCACGCTTTACTCAACTCTTAATTGACTTTTATCATGTAAGTAATTTGCATACGGGTCCCGCTCTTTTATTAGCTATAATTAGACAAAAATTCTGGATTTTAGCTGCTCGTAACATTATAAGACAACGCGTACATAGTTGTAATCAATGCTTTAAAATTAAACCTCGAAATACTTACCCTCCTATGGGCGATTTACCTGATTTCCGTGTGTCACAAGTGAAAGCGTTCGTAAATACCGCTGTAGACTACTGTGGTCCGTTCTACGTTACGCATATCCGAAAACGCGGAATTAAGAGCCACAAAGCTTACGTTTGTGTGTTTGTCTGTCTAACAACTAAGGCAGTACACTTAGAGTTAGTCTCTGACCTAAGTTCAGATTTATTTCTCGCCGCTTTCAAACGGTTTATTTCTCGGAGAGGTCCCGTTGCTATGATTTATAGTGATGGAGGCACAAACTTTATTGGCGCAAAGCGCAAATTGAACGAAATTTACGAATTAATTCAATCAAAATCTCATATAAACTACATAGGTGAACAGTTATCAGAACATCGTGTACAATTTAAACATAGTCCGCCTTACGGTCCGCATTTTAATGGACTCAGCGAAGTTAATGTTCGTTGTGTCAAAACTCATCTTTTTAAAGTAATTGGCTCTCAAATATTAACATACGAGGAGTTTAGTACCGTACTCGTTCAAATTGAATGTCTTTTAAATAATCGACCTCTAAGTATTTTAAGCTCAGACCCGTCTGATATTAGTGCTTTAACGCCTAATCATTTTCTCAACGTAACACCGCTTACATTTCTACCTGCTGAAGATGTCACAGACATTTCAGACAATCGCTTATCGCGCTATCAGCTTCTTAATAAGATAACTCATTCCTTCTGGCACCGTTGGAGTCAGGAGTACCTCACTTCCTTGCAACAGCGGGAGAAGTGGAACACACCGTCAAAGCCTGTTGAAGTAGGTACGATCGTTGTTATCAAAGACAACAACGCTCATCCGCTTTGTTGGCCTTTAGGTGTCATAGATGCGACTTATCCTGGCAAGGACAATATAATTAGAACTGTGAAGGTTAGAACTGCTTCCGGTACTTATATACGCCCAGTAGTGCGGCTCTGTCCCCTACCTACGCAATAAAATAGTATAAATTCCCTTTAACTCTATTTAAGTTTAAATTCATATGTTTAAGTTAAGTTTTTTTTCTCATAAATTTTCTAATAGAGGAAAACCTCTAGTCCGGGGGAGTTGTCTGCGCCATTCACATTATTTATCCGCATTTTTATTAATATCTATTTATCTAATTTGGAAATCACAAAACGCATACTTGCAACACTATACACGCTATACTCTTCTCTCATTGGTCAAAATGAAGGATCAGACGTTCATTCAAATCCCTTCCGCCCGCTCTCATCTTCCTTCATCCACCAGTCCTACCTCAGCGTCAATAACAAGCGCACGTGAAATTGCCCTGCGCCCGCGCTTCCGCGACCGCCATTAAAAGACTCAAAAATCAAGCTAGAAACTGTAAATAGAAATGTGTGTGTGATCCTCCTCATATCATCTTGTGACACTTGGTGGTTTTTCGCTGAATCAACGTGCTCCAGAAAGCTGTGCTATCGAAGACATTATATACGCTTTCCATATCCAAAAACCGTGAGTACCATATTTCCATCCACCACTACTTTCCCTTTTCCTTTAACTTGGGTAGTATATTTGTCTGAAGCCAATTTTAGTGTGTCTGATGTGGAATTTATGTTTAAAAACATACTTTTTTCCGCCGTCATATGAGAGGTGCAGCCACTATCCAAACACCACATTCCATCTTTTATATTGGAGTTGTCTAATGTTAAACATACATTAAAATTCTTTTCTGGCTTCTTGTTGTTTGAAGAATTCTGTTTCTTCTTTGACCAACATGCTTCAGCGGAATGACCCTTTTTGTTGCAATTTTTGCATGTTAAAGAATTATTAAACTTCTTTTTCTGCTTGACATACAATGCCTCTGAACTTTGTTCACTTTGACCTTGCTGTCTTGCGTCATTTTCTTCGGTAATTTTTATCTTTAAATCTTCGGGACTTGGCAGAATATCTCTCGACTCAATTGCTATACGGAAACTTTCGAAGGTAGTTGGCAAACTGTAAAGCATCATTATGCTAAGCAGCTCTGAATTTATTTTTACATCCATGTCTTCCAACTTTCCTACCACATCCATAAAATGGTTCAAATGGTCTCTTACATCTTCTTGTGGACTCATTTTTTTTAATACCAATTGCTTCAACAATGTAGCTTTTCTGGCAGGTCCAGTACTTTGATGTATAGATTTTAGTTTGTCCCATACCTCTTTCGACGTGTTACATCCTTTTATCTGTTTGAGTTCAGCAGGAGACATCAGAAGAAGTAACTCAGATCTGGCCTTCAAATCTTGCTTTTTGAAAAAAAATATCTCTTCAGCAGTGGCGGTCGCCGCCAGCTTAGTGTCACCGCTTGCGTAATCCCATAGCTCACATTTAATGAGAACAGCCTGTGCTTGTAGGCTCCAGGTGTCGTAATTACTTTTTGTTAGCAGTTCTATACATCGAGATGTCGACGTCATTTTTTTTCTTTTTTGTCACTTCGCGTTTTTTCTCCGGCAAATTTTATGAACTACATTTATTTATCACTAATTTAATTGCTCTGCTACCACTGATAGAGGAAATTATGGAATCTGACTTAGTAATAAAATAAATTCAGAGTAACAAACGTCTATTTAATTAATATGAGAAAATTATACTTTTTGCAAGATCATTGACACACACGTCAAGTGCATATATTTATTTTTAAATATATATATATCCTACAGATAAACTTGTGCCAGCATTATGATCATCCAACACACGCATCTTTTATTATATCCAAAAATCCTTCGATAATTCTTCGCATCTCATCAATCAGCTTGCTTGCCTGAAAAAGCCTTCACCGCTGCTGCACCAGTATTTATTATCCTTTAATTCAAGAAAGGATAGTTTTATCCTTTGTAATGAGTATGTATTCATTAAAGTAATGCTGTAACCAGCCAGCTATTGGAATATTGTTGTCTACCTGTGCCGAGGTGATTAGCGGCGTCAGGCTGCGTGGTTGGCCACCCGTGCACGCGTGGCCGTCTGTGCGCGGTGCGGCGGCGGCGGTGATCCCGCGGCGGTTGAGGCGGCTCGCGACTCAGCGGCTGGTGCCCGCACGCGGCACCCCCCATGCGTTTAAAGGACCGCTTAGATACCGTAGTTCAGCTGGATTCAAAGTCACGAGCCGGAATTTACGTAGCGCGTTCTTCTAAGTTTACAGTAACGTCTTTGGGTAACCTCATGACGCCGCACTGTGCCGTTGCGGAAGTCTCCTCGGCTTCCTATAAAGTTTACGTTGTGAGCTGTTACTTTCAATATTCAGACCCTGTTGGTCCTCACATACATAACCTCCGTCATGTCTTGCGGTCACTCGCTGGCTGTAAAATTATCGTTGGCGCGGATGTTAACGCGTCCTCGTCTCTGTGGTATGGCAAGGTTCGGTCTACGGATTCCGACCGACGTTCCGCTGTCGAAGATTTCATTGCTGAAATGAACCTATCGATTCATAATACCCCAGATGCACCACCTACTTTTTGCAGCCAAATGGGCGAATCTTGTATTGACGTCACACTTTCTAGTGCAGACGTTCGCTTGGATAGGTGGCGTGTCCCACCTGATGCGTCATGTAGCGATCATCGGCTTATCGTGTACGAATTTGTTCCGATGTTTACTCAAGGTCCGTCACATTCACATATCATTGGTAACTTTAGGTATAAAAGCAAAGGCGCGAATTGGTAATTCTTTAGCTTGCTTTTTGCGTCTAACACCAAAGACTTCACTCGAGACGGGCTATCAGCTGAAGAAAGTGCTGAAATTATGTCAGACGCCTTCACTTACTGTGCTGACATCGCCATTGGTCGCGGATCTATGACCAATATCCGCAGATGTGATTGGTGGTGTGACTACCTAATTGAACAACGTAAAAGTTATCGCCGAGCGCGTAGACATTTAAATAAGCTTAAAAAGCGAAAGGTCACCGGAGACCTCCTAACATCTGCTTTAAATGCGTTTAGAGTTGCCAAGTCCCGCTACAGAGCATCAGTAGAAAAATCTAAAGGTAATTTACTGCGGAAAATAGTAGAAAAATTAGATAAAGAAGGTCCGTGGTCTCCTTTGTATCACGAGTTCAAAGCAAATCGATCAGTCGATCTTGCGTTCGTCGAAAACATCAAAGTAAACAATAAACACACCACCGGTATTGAGGAGACAACCGAAGTTCTATTAAATACGTTGATACCTGATGATTTGCCTGATAATGACAATGACTACCACAAGCAGATCAGGGCGTGGGCGGCTGTGCCACCTGAATCACCAGCGTCAGACCTTCCATCCATTGACGAATTCATTAAAGTTGTCAGGAAACTCCCACTCAACAAATCGTCAGGTGAAGATAAAATATCTAATCGGATGATAATAGAAGCATGTAAAACAGCGGCCGACGCGATTTTAAGTGTTTACAACCGTTGTATCGCAGAAGGCGTTTTTCCTCGTATATGGCGACGCGGCTTTATACGAATAATTCCGAAAAGTGGCGACAAGCCTCCGGACGATCCTAAGTCTTACCGCCCTATAACACTGCTACCATCTTTGGGGAAACTCCTGGAGCGTCTTATCGTTCCACGTTTACTACCAGACGGACCGAAATTTCACAACAACCAATTCGGTTTTACCGTGGGAAAATCTACCGTAGACGCGGCACTTTCTGTCAGAAAAATTGTCAATACATCCGAACATAAGTACGTAGTTGGGATCTTTCTAGATATTTCTGGGGCTTTTGATAACGCATGGTGGCCGATGCTACTCCTTAAACTGAAAATTCGTGGTTGCCCTAAAAACATATACAATCTTGTTTGCTCGTACTTCTTAAATGGTTCCGCGAAACTCAAACTCGGACATCATTCTATGTCAAAGTCCCTTACCATGGGATGCCCTCAGCCTCAGGGTTCGGTTATGGGTCCGTATGTATGGAACGTAGGCTTCGATGACTTCCTCGCGATTCCACTTCCATGCGGCTGTTCATTAACCGGTTACGCGGACGACGGCCTGCTGCTCATTCAGTCAAGTACTCGGGCTGGACTCGAAAATTTGGCTGACACTTGCCTAAAATTAATATCCCAGTGGGGTGATCGTAACCGTCTGACCTTTGCACCACATAAAACTTATCAACTCCTTTTAAAAGGTAATCTTAAATCATGGCCTAGTATTAAATTTAATAACGTTCCCGTGAAAAAGAAGGAGTCTGTATGCTACCTTGGGTTTGTCTTAGAGAGGAATTTTTCATTCATTGAACACATAAAAACAGTCGGTGAAAAAGCTAAAAAGAACTTTTATGCTTTAACGAGAATATCCAAATCTACATGGGGTTTATCATTTTTTTACCCGACTGCGCAAAGCAAAGAAGGGTTATGTGTTTATCAGTCTATGTATGTATGTATGTATGTATGTATGTATGTATGTTTGTTCCTATGTGGCATTGTAGAGGCCAAACGCCTTGGCCGATTTTGATGATCCGTACGTCAATCGATTCGTCTTGACCTCGCGAGTGTCACTAAAAACATTACAATAAACAATACTCACTATAGTAACAACTAGTCGCCATATTGTCAAAATGAAAAAAAAAAAATGACTCACCATGTCAAGTGGGGTATCGTTGAATAGGTATTTGAAAATGAATATTAGGTTTCCTTTATCATTTTTCATTTTATAAAACCGTTTAGGATATATAACGATTTAAAGTTATTAGAACAAACAATTAAAAAAAAAAATTTCTTACTTATAACCGGATTCTTTTACGTGTACGGAATGAATATAAAATCGAATCGAAATCTACCGTCTTATAATAGTAATAACGAAGTTAATGAAAACTGACTAAAAAGTGTTAAATAAAAAAATGTAGTTAAAAAACTAAAAAACCCGACTGAAAAAACGGAAAAGCAAAAAACAAGCACATTTTAAATTAAACAAAACTTGGAAGCAGGCGGGGTTCATTTGAATATTAAATTATGAAATGAAAATAGAATGGACCCCGCCTGCTTACAAGTTTTGTTTAATTTAAAATGTGCTTGTTTTTTGCTTTTCCGTTTTTTCAGTCGGGTTTTTTAGTTTTTTAACTACATTTTTTGTCAATGTTCTACATCTGACTGCGAATTTGAACAAACTGCACATCACATTTTATGGGAGTGTAGTCTTTGGCAGAATGAACGTAATATTATGTTAAATAGTGTACAGGTTACATCCGGAGTTATCTAATATATAAAATTCTCGTGTCACAGTTTTCGATGCCAAACTCCTCCGAAACGGCTTGACCGATTTTGATGAAATTTTTTGTGCGTATCGGGTATCTATGAGAATCGGCCAACATCTATTTTTCATCTTTTTTTTTTTTCTGAAAATGGCAAAACAACGTTTGCCGGGAACAGCTAGTTTACTATACGGACCTTGTAGAAACTAGAACAAATTTCCGTGCGTTCAAGCAATTTTGTCATACCTATTATTGGAATCAAATATAACAGCTCACAACTTAGGACCCAGTAATATTAATGACAATAATATCCGTGGTGCTAGGCAACTGGGCTTATCTCAGTTGTATACGTCCCTGTGTGCCTATTGGCCTTGTTCTGTTCTGTCTCCTGCTGATATGGAGGGAAGTGGAAACTATGTTTTTTCCTACTCCTCCGCTATTCTTTTCTGATTAATTTCGTTGCGGGATCCAAGACAGTTAAATCATTTCTCTGGGACTTCGTCGAGCTTCATTGTCTCGGCGCTTTTTTTGTGGTCGCCACTGTTGATTCTGGCTAACAGGAGTTACAGTGGTTTGGGAATAGTGTGGCGGGCTTGTCCCAATAAAAAAAAAAATACCGTGGCTTAGACGATACGTACAGTACGCTCAAATTATCTTGGCAGCTCTGAACATAGGCTTTGCGAAATTTTACGCATGTAAACTTGGGAATAAAACTGTTATTGCCAGATAAACCAATACTTAAACGATCAGAAAATATCTAATTTAAACAGTGAGAAATACAAATAAAGTAAATATCATAACACTTTAATACATTCGTTGTAACAAAATGACCTGCACGAAGTTCGGAGCTGCCAAGATAATTTGAGCGTACTCTAGTACTCGACTGATTGCGCTGCTGATTGAATCTCGCATTATTTGCGGTGAATCTTAATAAAATTCTGAGGTAGGTAGTCGTTTTATAGCCTGGGTAGATTTTAGATGATCAGGCAAATTAGAACTGAATAGATAATCGTCTTTTGTAGCGTTTTTTTTTTTTTTACTACATCCCTTTTTCGTTTACTAGGATTGTAACAGTGAATCTTCTAGACAGAGATTCTGTGGTTTGCGTTGCGCGTTAGTCGCCCTGCATTATCACCGAGTGTCTTAATAATGTCTTGTGGTACTTATGTTTACGATTAGAGTTAAAGCTGTGCTTTGCAGATTGCTGAGAAACAGCTGGCCATTTGATTTTGCAGGTAATTTTAAAGTTTACCTTTATTATTAAATTGAATACTTAACCAACATTAATACCGGTTACCGAAATAAAAATTACCCCTATTTTACACGTGCCGTCGGCAATATTCAAAGGGCGCGCAGCGCCTGTGTGTGTGACAAAGAGTCGGGCAGACAAACAAACTTAGGCGAACGCGAACTTTTTTCTCGTAATCAAGGTCATTTTTAGGTAACCGGTATTAAAACGGTAACCTGAATAGAGGTTACATTTTTTTGTTCGGTCTGGTTACCCAGATAGCGGTAACCTAAATCATAAAAATAACCTAAATTCTTCAATACCTGTACCGTAATTTATAAAGGTTTTCGGTCCCTGGAGGTCAAGAGCAAGCCCATTCATGATAAAAAAAAGGGTGTGAGTAGGCCTATGATCGATCACTAATTACGTTCAAGTTCCCTTGCGAGTTGCACGGTTGAAGTGGTGGTAGTGGTGTGTCACGCTGGGGAGCCAGGTGTCACGCTGGGGAGCCAGGTGTCACGCTGGGGAGCCAGGTGTCACGGTTGGCAGATGTTTGCGCCGCGCGCCGGTATGCGGGGCGCGCGGACATCCGACTATGTAGGGTAACCTTAGCCGGCGCATGGCATAGGGTGCTATCTCAGCCGAACCTTGGAGGGCTTCTTCAGCCGGAACTTTGAACGGACCGTCACCAATGAGGTCAGTGTATGTCTCTCTAGGGCGTCCCCTCCCGGCGTTACCACTCACATGTGCCTTGTAAATACCTTTCACTCATCCTCTCTACATTACCAAACCACCTTAGCATACTCTTTTCAATTTGTGTCACTAATCTTCTTTTAAACCGCAACGTTCTCGTTTAACCTCATTCCTCAATGTAGGTATCATTCAGAGTAACACCTTACACCACACATGCTTCGCAACGAACGCATTTCCACCTTTGTAGATACATTCTTTACATAAAAAGAGTAGACTCGTGTTTCGGGTTTCGCATTTACTAAATCTAATGGTTGTTAGATTGTAAGATCACAAAATTGGAGTAGAAAACAAAAAAATATCAACAATTCACACAACCAATCATGTCACGTAGGTAAATATAGTGTGGCGTCTCGTACGCGTCTCGTCCCAAAATAGCCGTCGAATGAGGTCCACTGCGGCACGTGTTGCCGGCGCGCGTTCAGCGGGCAGCGGCTCAGTAGCGGCGCGACTCCAGTGCTGCGAGTGCGATGTGCAGTGTGTGGATACTGTGGGCGCTGCTGCTGGCGCGCTCGGCCGCGCAGGACCTCGTCATCGGTCAGTAGATCAGGACTGCGTCATCTCATTGTGTGTACGGTCAACGGTGTGCTGTACCGTGATGTATGTGTGCAGGCGTGGTGGAGCAGCCGATGCGCGCGCTGCAGCTGGCGGCGGCGGTGGATGCGGCGCTGAACGCGTCGGGCGCCGCCGTCGTGGCGCCGCTGGAGCCTGACGAGCCGCTGGCGCCGCCGGCCGCCGTGTGCGCGCAGGTACCACCAGCTGTTGCTGTGTGTGGGACTGGACTCTGCTATTCTATTGTGATTCATGTCGTTGTGGATCCAAGACAGTTACATCGTTTCTCTGGGAATCCGTCGAGCTTCATTGGACGGGTCTAGCCTTCGAGACGGTGTCGTATGACGTAGGTATCTAGCGATCTAGAGTTCATAAAGCCGAGATTGTTTTGAGCACTAGAAAGCTGTTTGATATGTGTATCAATTACGCCGACAAAGTGGTAAAATAAAAATTGGAAAATAATGTTTTATTAGTGTAGCCCCCCAGTGGGAAGTGATTTTTTTTTTAATTTCAACCCTAACGTAAGATACATTGTTGGAAAGGTATTTAAAAATGAATAGGGGTTTACTAAAATCATTTTTTGATAATGTCAATAATTTCAGAAAAAATCCAAAAGTAAAAAACAATGTGTGTCCCCCCCTCTAACTTTTGAACCATAAGTTTAGAAAATATGAAAAAAATCTGAAAAGTAGATCTTTAAAAGGACTTTCTAGGAAAATTATTTTAAACTTGGACGGAAACAGTTTTTGTACAAAAAAGACAAAAAGTTGTACAAAATAATTTCTGGACTAAGTTTGTAGTAAAAAAAATGCTTGCATACACGATTAGTATGCAAGCATTTTTTTTAACTTCGATTACATATTTTATTATCCTGAACGTACCTTTTTTCAAACAAAAAATAAGAATTATCACGGAACCCTACACTGAGCGTGGCCCGACACGCTCTTGGCCGGATTTTTAAGATGTATTCTGCTATTCTGTGCGGAGACAAATCCAACAAATCAAAAACCATGAAAATTGATCCAGCAGATCTCGAGTTATAAAGTCAAAAGTCAAAGTCAAAATTCATTTATTCAAACTAGGCTGATAATCAGCACTTTTCGAAGGTCAAAATTTACTTTACTTTACTTTACTACAGTGAAATTTGGCTAACTGGGACTTGGATAAGTGAGAAACTTCTATAACTTTACTGGAACTCATACTGAGACATGAGACAGGTTTGGATATCTGAGACACATTTAACCAGGTTTCACTGTATTTACATTTTTATAAGACAGTCCCCCAAAAACGCCCACCCATCGACACTTCCTAGTGTTTAGCTGGAAAGAAGAAGTGGCGGAACAAACTCCCCAGCGCACATATAAGTGTTGTAAGGTTGTAAGTGATATCGAAGGGACGTCACGACCCTCATCACTGAGGAATACGACGCAAGGAGGGGGGAAGGTTGTAACAAACACGATCCTGTTTTATATATAGTTAAGACAAAAATAAAAATTCAAATTAAAAAAATAAATTCAAAAATCTAAAACCCGACTACTAACAAAATCGCGGTCTTAAAAGTAGAAAATAATTCTTGTCTGATATTCTTCGCAGTCGCATGCATCCTTGCTTGCTAATGACAATTAGCAGCTGACTTCTGTATCAATGAGAACGCTATGAAGAATCAGTGGCATGCGACTACAAAGAATATCAGACTAGAATATTATTTTCTTGTTTTCTACTTTTAAGACCGCGATTTTGTTATTAGTCCTGTCGGGTTTTAGATTTTTGAACTTATTTTTTTTATTCAGGAAACATATCTATTTTGTGTAACGTGCCGTCTGAAAATCTGAGTCCAGTGTCCAATACTAGTACTTGGAGGTGTGACGTGTTCACGTTGCTGTGAGTTGCAGGCCGCGGGCAGCGAGGAGGGCGGCGCGGCCGTGGCGGCGCTGGGCGGCGGCGACGCGCGGGCGGCGCGGCTGGCTGCGGCCGGGGCGGCGCGCGCAGCCCTGCCGCTGCTGCTGGTGGAGCACGCGCCCGCCGACGCCTCCTGGGAGGCGCTCGAGCTGTACCCGCACCCGCAGGTGCTGGCGCAGGCGTGCGCAGAGCTGTGCCAGGCGAAGGGCTGGACGCGCGCCGTGCTGCTGCACGAGGGCGACGCGCGCGGCGCCGCGCTGCTCACCACCAGCGCCACACCGCTCGCGCTGCTGGCGCGCCAGCTGCCGCCCAGCCACGAGGACGCACTGCTGAGGTCGCGCACGCCACCACTCGCGAGTACGCTCCGGTGACGCGAGCTAACGCATGCTACTGGTGACGTTGTGTTTGTTGTGTGCAGGAACCTGCTGCTGGTTCTGAAGAAGTCCGGCTTGACGAAGTTCATCGTGTGGTGCTCGGCGGAGTGCAGCGTGCGCGTGCTGGACGCGGTGCAGCGCGTGGGGCTGCTGGCCGAGAAGCACTCCTACATCATGCTGTCGCTGGACCTGCACACGCAGCCGCTGCACGACTACAGCCACGGCGGCGCCAACGTCACAGGTGGGCCGCCAGCCCCTCCCGCCCCACACCACACCGCGACACATCCCGCACGCTAATCGCTAACTCGTCGTGTCCACAGCGTTCCGCCTGTTCGACCCCGAGTCCCCCGAGGTGGTGGAAGTGATGAGTCAGTGGCGCAAAATGTACACGGAGCGGCTGCGAGTGGCGCAGAGCTTGCAGGACGGCGAGGAGCCGGCGGAGCCCGAGGAGGCGGCGGCCATAGCGGCGGCGCCTCCCACCGCGCTACTGCTGGCGCACCTGGGCACGGGGCTGGTGGCGGAGGCCTGGCGCCGCCTGCAGCTGCCGCCCGCCGCGCCAGCCGACTGCGCCGCGGGCGCCGGCGCCTTCCACGCCGACACGCTGCTCAACTACCTGCGCTCGGCAAGTACCCGTCGCCGTCGCTCGGCTGTAACTGGTAACTAGCCGGCACATGTTATACAAAGTGCTCGTACGGATGCAGGAGGAGTGGAACAGCGAGGATGGCGCCGGGCGGCTGGTGGGCGGTGCCATCACGTGGGAGGTGGAGGGCGGGCGGCGCGAGGTGCAGTTGGAGGTGGCGGAGCTGATGCGGGGCGGGCGGCTGGAGCGCGTGGGGCTGTGGGCGCCGCGCGCGGGGCTGTCCTGGCAGCGCCACGACCCGCCCGCCGACACGCCGCCGCCCGAGTCCATGACCAATCGCACTTTCACCGTGCTCATCGCTCAGGTACGCGTCACGCTTCAGCTCCGTCACTCCATGGGGAACACTTCCACCTTGGATTTTGTGAATGGTCAACGTCCAACGAGCACAAAACGCAACGGTACAACTTGTACTTCTGTTTCAGAACAAACCGTATGTGATGATGCAAGAATCTATGAACCGTTTATCTGGGAATGATCGCTATGAAGGTATTTACAATTTCAATTATTGACTGTGTAGTTAATTGTTTAATTAATATTAAACTTTTAAAAATTCATATTACTTAACTTTCATACGAATCGGTGTTCGGTGTGGCTTGTGTGGCGCATATCGGGTGCAGGGTTCTGCATCGAGCTGATCGAGAAGCTGGCGGCCCTGCTGCAGTTCAACTACACGTTCGTGGAGCAGGAGGACCGCGACTACGGCGCGCGCGACAACGTCACGGGCAAGTGGTCCGGCATGCTGGGCCGCCTCATGGACGACAAGGTGTGCTCTACGCTCTACTGCTCCGTGTGTACGTGTGTAGTGAGTCACTATCACGTGTATGCGTGTAGTACCTACACACGTCACTACACCACACCCCGCTCTGTGCAGAACATCGACTTCGCGATCACGGACCTGACCATCACGGCGGAGCGCGAGCGCGCGGTGGACTTCACCACGCCCTTCATGAACCTCGGCATCAGCATCCTGTTCCGCACTCCCAAGCAGCCCGAGCCCAAGCTGTTCGCCTTCCTGCTGCCCTTCTCTAACGGCGTAAGTGTCAGATATCTACAGCATAGCACGTAGTACCTCTACTTGTATCTGGTACTGGTGAAGTCCACGGTTGCTGGCAGGTGTGGCTGTGCCTGGGCCTGGCGTACCTGGGCACGTCGCTGGTGCTGTACGTGGTGGGGCGGCTGTGCCACGAGGAGTGGCAGAACCCCTACCCCTGCATCGACGACCCGCCCGCGCTGGAGAACCAGTTCTCACTGTCCAACGCGCTGTGGTTCAACCTGGGTGCCGTGCTGCTGCAGGGCTCGGAGATCGCGCCGGTGTGAGTATACACATTACTACTTACTTTTGGAGTGCAGTAACTTAGCAACTGACTGCTTTTTTGCGTGTTACGGATACGAACCCCGCACGGAAAGAATCTTTGCATAGCGTTTAGTTGTTCCGGGTGACTCTTTATGTATGAGAATTTAAATGTTATTGATTGCTAGAACTTTGGTTTACATTGGGCTTACACCCGATTCGGAGACGTATGCACCCACGATACATAAAAAATCTAAATTAGGGCAACGATTACGTAAATTAATAGTTTAAAAAACACTAAAAAAAACGCTTTTACGTGCAAAAAAAAGTCAAAAATAAAATGTGCTTTTAATTATAATATGTATTTGATTGTAAAAGCGTGCAATGGGGCGCTGGAGCAGGAAAGACTTTCTTGTAAACAAATACACGAACAAGCCCCACGCTTTTACAATCAAATATTATAATTAAAAACACATTTTATTTTTGACTTTTTTTTGCACGTAAAAGCGTGTTTTTTAGTGTTTTTTAAACTATTAATTTATTTTATACTTTTTAGTCATTTTTTCTTTCATATCCATCATGAAGTTCCAGTTCAAATCTTCCGGCTCCATCATCATTACAAAATCTTTCTAACAAGTCCAAACACAGCTCTGATACGATATTTCATCATGGAATGCTAGTGCCTATCTTCCGACTTCATCATCAGACCTTGAAACCTAATCGTGTTCATTACAAGACCTTTCTAACAAGTCCAAACACGGCTATGATACGATCATCCATCATGAAGTTCCAGTTCATATCTTCCGGCTCCATCATCAGATCAGCTCGACAGTACCATGTTATTGTATTGTCATCAAAATCACATACAACTGCTAATTTTCATAACGCTACGATCTTCAGAAGATGGTTAAATTATTTTTCTTAGATTCCTTTACATACAGGTGAACCTAATAAAAGCGTGTTAAAAAAAGCACACGATTGGCGCAGTAGCTGAGCGATTGGATTGCTGCGTTGCGTGTCGCGGGTTCGATCCCCGCACGGAACAATTATTTGTATGGCCTACAGATAGTTATTTCTGGTCTTGGTGTGTTTGTGTACGTGAGTTTAAATGTTTGTAAACGCACCCACGATACAGCAGAAATTCCTAATGTGGGGCAACGTTATTTTTTTTTTTACCCGACTGCGCAAAGCAAAGAAGGGTTATGTGTTTATCAGTCTATGTATGTATGTATGTATGTATGTATGTATGTATGTTTTTAACTAAATTTAGTTATTTTTACCAGACTGCGGCGAAGCCCAAAAGGAGGGTTATGTGTTTGACGTGTATGTTTGTATACTGTCCGTTTCTTTGTTCCCTCATAACTCCTAAACGGATGAAGGGATTTGAATGAAATAGACGTCGTTAGATTTGTCTTGATGGGTAGTGTCTACATTAAATTTAAAAAACAAAGAAAAATTGTGGATTTTGGGGGCCAAATTGCGGAGTTAAAAAAAAATATTTTTCCAATACCATCGAGTAGGGTATCAAAATAAAGGGTTTTAAAAGGAGATTGCCAAAATATAAAACACTTATATGTTTAAAAGAAATTCAAAGTGACAAATACTATAAACAAACACAACTCCGATTGGTCATTGATGGCTGCTCCTCTGACCTCTGGCTATCGATTCCGGAGTTCCTCAGGGGTCTGTTCTCTCCGCGACACTTTTCCTGCTGCACATCAACGACCTCCTTGTTCCTGGAATTGTTGGGTACGCAGATGACAGCACTGTCATGGAGAGTTATACATCCAGCGCTAAAGCCAGTGGTGATGAAGTACGTTCATTAAGAGAGGCCATGGTAGAGCGAACGAATTCAGCCTTAAGACTTGTCTCCGAGTGACGAGAATCTGGTTGATTTAAAACGCAAGTGTGTCTGTTCAACGCCAAAAGGAGTCCGTTTAACCTGGCCCCTACTTTCCGGAGTGCGTCTGTACAAGTTACTGACAGTCTCGAGTTTCTTGGCACGAAGTTGAGCGCGAATCTGAACTTCGGCGCCTACATCGAGTCGAAAGCTCAAACTGCGGCAAAAAAGCTGGGCATCCCAAACAAGGTTAAGCGGTAGCTCAGCCAAATACCAACTTGCCACACTTAACTCTATAGAGCGCAGAGCCAGGAGGCTAATTGGTGACGATAAGCTGGTTATCAAGCTACATAGCCTGGCCCACCGTCGCAAAGTCGCATGTCTGTCGGTCTTCTACAGACTGTACTTCGGAGAGTGTGCGCAGGATCTCCACGAGCTGATCCCACCATCTCCCTTCTTCCATCGGGAGACTAGACGTACTGCAGGTTATCACAGATACCTAGTCGACATTCCACACATTCGAACGAAGCGCTTTGCCAAGTCCTTTATTATCCCGTCGGGGCTGTGGTTCGTCGAAAGGTTAACGCGGCTCCGACACAAGGGCGAAGAAGGAACATGGGTTTGGTTTTTAGTCAGTAGAAGTCTGACACTCCCCTTCGCTCTGCCCAAGAGCGAGGGGGGTTATTCGATGATTTTCCACCCACCAAAAAAAAAGTCCTTTATTATGCGCACAGCCAAGGACTGGAATTCCCTGCCTGAGTCGGTTTTTCCGAGTTCATATAACCCTAATCTATTTAAGTCGCGAGTAAACAGGCTTCTTCTGGGTAAGCTCGTTCCATCGTCGACATCATCTCTGCCCTTAGGGCAAGATTGAGGTCAAGAGCAAGCCCATTTATAATAAAAAAATAAAATGCGAAGAATCCTTTGTTCCCTCATAACTCCTAAACGGATGAACGTTCGTCGTTAGATTTGTCTTGATAGCGCGAGTGACACTAACAACATTAGAATAAATAAAAAACAAAAAAACACAAAAAAGTGAAAAATAAAAAATCAGCTTCTGAAGTCGGTGACTTTTGTTTGTTTGATTTCATGTTTTTGCCACCGACTTCTGAAGCTGATTTTTTATTTTTAACTTTTTTGTGTTTTTTTGTTTTATTTTTGTCGAAGTCGGTTTTATTTTTTTTTAATTTAAACGGTTTTATATTTAGCTCACCCCGTTTGTTTTTTTCTTGGATCAAATTTAGTAATTCAAATTTCACCCACTTCCAGTCAACCGATTAATCTGAAATTTTGTATACACTTTGGATTTTGGTGACAATACCTACAATTATGTTTATTCATTATCATTATAAATTCAAGATGGCCGCCGCTACAAAATGGCGGATAATTTATGTTTTATTAATCCCATCAATATGGGTATCAAATGAAAGGGCTCAACAAGCAGAATACAATATACTATAAAAAATTGAAATCCAAGATGGCGGCCGCTACAAAATGGCGGATAATTTATTTATGTTTTATTAATCCCATCAATATGGGTATCAAATGAAAGGGCTCAACAAGCAGAATACAATATACTATAAAAAATTGAAATCCAAGATGGCGGCCGCTACAAAATGGCGGATAACGTAGGTTTTATCAATCCCATCAATATGGGTATCAAATGAAAGGGCTCAACAAGCAGAATACAATATACTATAAAAAATTGAAATACAAGATGGCGGCCGCTACAAAATGGCGGATAACGTAGGTTTTATCGATCCCATCAATATGGGTATCAAATGAAAGTGCTCAACCAGTATAATACAATATACTATATAAAATTAAAATCCAAGATGGCGGCCCCTTTAAACAGAATGCGAAATAAAAACTAAAAACTAGAAAATAAAAAAATAGGTAAAAAAACTTTTTAAGTTAAACGGTTTTATGTTAAACATCAGGGTTGGCATGTTTAAAACAAGTTGTTTAAAACATGTGTTTTAAACAGAGTTTAAAACAGTTTCAAATAAAACATCGTTTTTTATTAGGTGTCAAACACCTAAGGTATCTAAAAACTGTGACAAGTTTTGCAGCTTTCTCGTTACCAAGTTTGTTTCGTATCGAAATGAATAAATCCAAATGTTTTTGTGTTATTGTGAAATCAAAAATCGGAAAGAAAGTCCGCTCTATTTATACACTCCATTCGGTAAAGTCCCCCGGGGAATTCCCAGAACTTCCGTAATTCGTGAATGTGATTATATTCAATAAATGATTTGGGTATTCCCCTTATTTTAAGCGAAGTTTAGGTGATTTCCCTACTAAAAATGAACGTCGAAACATACCGCATGTATTGAATTAAGATCAATTTTGGTCATGCAGTTTTTAAAATAGTATAAAAGTGAATTATATCAGGCTTAATCAATTAAAAATGGATGATAACTAACTTAGGAAAAAAAACAAAAAAAACAACTGTTTAAAACATTTTTAACTGTTTGTTTTATAAAATGTAAAAAAAACTGTTTTTTTTCCAACCCTGTTAAACATACATTGCAATGTTTAAGATAAATGTACTAAAAACCAAAAAATAATAAAATAGAAAACCGTGGGGCACGTCAATTGTCTACAATCGTTGATTAAAATCATATTAATAATAATTAAGTCGATAATTTGTACCTAGACAATTGACGTGCCCCACGGTTTTCTATTTTATTATTTTTTGGTTTTTAGTACATTTATCTTAAACATTGCAATGTATGTTTAACATAAAACCGTTTAACTTAAAAAGTTTTTTTACCTATTTTTTTGTAAAAAAGTTTTTATTTTTCACTTTTTAGTGGTTCACATGTGCTTACCCCTTCACAACGTACCGGCGTGATGTTATGTTATGAACTGGTGTAAACAATAGACAGTCATGAGATTTCAGCAATCCCAGTCCATTTGCTATCATTAATTGAGGAGTTCCGTTGCCTATCTCCGAAGTTCTTCATCAGATCGAGTACAGGCGTGATATTATGTTGTGTGATGGCGTAAACAATGCTTAGATATGCTATAGCAACAATCGCGGTTAATCTGCTGTTATTTACTGAAGAGTTCCCCCGATTTCTACAAGATCCCATCATCAGATATTGAAATGGTGACAATGGGACCACACGGGAAGCACCAGCTTTCAAATGAAAAAAGAATCATGAAAATCAGTTCACCCAGTCGCAAGTTATGAGCTAACAAACATAAAAAAAAAAAAAAAAAATACAGTCGAATTGATAACCTCCTCCTTTTTTTGAAGTCGGTTAAAAATATGAATAAATGTAGTAAGTATGGCGGACTTCGGGTTTCGATTGTTTTTTTGCTTCTAAACCCATCGAGTGGGGTATCAAAATAATATTATACGACTTAGATATTAACATTAGTTAGAAATGCCAAATCGTATAAAAATTAATAAAAGCTGCAACTATTTGTTCCTTGTTGCATAATATGTATTATTGGTTGACTGTATTTAAGATCAGTATCTATGTATTACATAATAACATAAGCTGGGAGTATGCGGTGAAGGCGGTAACAATTCGGTATGTAAAGTAAAAAATAACCTACGCTGATTCCAAAACCATTTGGAGATTTTGAGGTCTTATGTCTTATTTTTCTACTTTTAGCTCTCTATATCACAAGATTGTGTTTATTTTCACAATAATACTTGTAACGATTTGACTTTCATTTGACCTCTAAATGACGTCATAAAGTTTCCTGAATAGACTACTTCCTTCGTGCTTTTCAAGATAAACTTTAAAAAAACTGTTGTTGTCAGACTTGTCAGTCTGTCATTGTCAGTGTCAATACCTTTGGTCAATACTAGATGCTAGCTAAGGACGGATCGCGCGCTGCCTTAATTTCTCTTTCTCTACGTTTATTCTTTGTACACGACAGACCTTGCTTTCCCGTTGGACTTTGATACTTACTGCTGCACCATTGATCGACCATTGCACGCTTTACGGAACTGCCTGCCTATTGTTTGGATTAGTTAAATATGAATCAATTTGCGAAAAACATTACCAAACATTACAAAGCGAACATTATCCAATTTATGTTATATTTCTCATCATTTTTCATGAACTCCAGGATCATAACATTATCCAATTTGGGCAAGTTAGTGGAGACTAACTTGCCCAAATTGGATAATGTTATGATCCTGGAGTTCATGAAAAATGATGAGAAATATAACATCGCTAAAATCCGAGGAACTAAAGCTCTAATGTAAGTAACAATGTAACTACTGCTGTACCTACCTATATTTATAAATACCTTGCACCCATTTACATTAGTAATTTTACTACTTAACTAATATATTTTTGGTAATCCAGGTCGTCTCGCGCTTCCTATGTGGACTCTGCTGTTGGCTATGTTGAAGTCAAAAGAGACCAAGTCAAGTGCATCGTGAGGGCCAAAGTAGTTCCAGAACACCGAGTGTCAAATAAGCAGTACATGGTAAATGTAACTCTCAACGAAAAGGATGAAGTCATATTGCAAGCAACTTGTGATGGCTGTGCTGCTTCTGCCGGTGGATGCAAACATACACTGGTGTTTTTATTTTGGTTGGAAAAAAGGAGCAGTGAACCATCATCAATACAATAGGGACCTGATTGATAAAGCGTTGATATTTTGGAAAATGTTTATATACAAATAATAAGGTATTGTAATTTGTACAGGTCTATTAACTGCTCGTTTCTTGTAAATTCAGCAGTATTTACTGTTTAGTGCTTATTACAAATAAAACGATAATGTTATTTAATCAGTCTTTATTATTTCACTTTGTAAATTTATTAAACCACATGCAATTAACACTACAGCATCTAGGTATCCAACATGTTTGTGGCTGACTACTGAATGAGTAGGTACAGGTCTTCCTTTCATTAATTTGTAATATTGGTAGTTTTCTAGATCTTCTTCCAACTGCAAAAAGATTGAATGTTAAACATGGCTTGAAGTAAATTGAAAGCTGAAATTGTTCTAATATAAAAGTAGTTCACGAGATTTAATTTTCATTTCGAGAGCCCTGACCACCCGACATGTTCTCTGAATTTTGAGTAGGATTCTATCTCAGGATTCTATTACCTACTTTTCGCCTTCGTTATTACTTAAGTACTTTTTTGTAATATTTACGTTCAAATGATCTTCGCAACAAAAAAGACGACGCCCAGGCATGTATTCCATATTTACCTCCTCGCACCACTTCTTTTTTTAGCGTTTCTTTCACATTTACAAACAATTTGTGTCGGCTATTTGTTGTATTGTTTCTACATGACGGTACGAAGCATTTAGCAGTAGTTATCGATGACCGATTCATTGCACGGATACGCAGCACGGATGGAAATTAAAGCTAAAAATCGTAGGAAATCACAGCCACGATCACAGCATTAACATTTCACAACAAAATAAAAAATCGTATAACTGTCAAGTGTTAACTGTTGGCAATGTCAAGTTTGAAGTTATATGTGTTTTTTGTATGTACTGAAAACATGGCAAAGACATAAAGCTATTCAGGATACGAAATGACGTCATCACGAATATTACTTTAAAAATTAATAAAAAAATAACTGTTAATGGGAAAACAAAATGCTTCAAATTAGTGGCTTAAAATTAAATGTTTTACGAAATAAAAATAAAAAAAAAATACCTAAAAAATACTTTACATACCGATCCCAATTACATAAAATCGAATAGATGCCTTCGGGCTTATGTTATTTATAAACTCTACTCCATTAGAGACTTCCAGACTCTTATTTGGCACGGTAGCCTACCCGGTAACGCAGGGGAGCAGCCACTTAAGTGATCTAGGGATATTTAGGTTTTTATTGTTTGATAGGTTTCTTCAGATTTTGGTTTCGTAATCTATATAAATAAAGAGAGAAGTCCTGACTGACTGACTGATTGACTGACTGACTCATCAACAACGCCCAGCCCAAACCCTTGGACCTAAAAAGTTGAAATTTTGCACAGAGGTTCCTTTTATAATGTAGACAAGGAATAAGGAAGAATTTTTCGAAAATCAACCCATACGGGAGTTAAATAGGGGGGGGATGAAAGTTTGTATGGAAAATCGTCATTTTCACGCGGGCGAAGCCGCTGGCAAAAGCTAGTTATTTATAATTGTACTAAGTCTGCAACTAATAGTTTAGTTTTTTTTTAATCTAATTAGTTTAACTGAGTATAATTATATATTATTATTTTATAAAACTAATAAGCTAGGCTAGCTTTGTAGGAATGATGGCGCTCTCAAGGAAGCTCGTTCTCAAACAGAGAAAAGAAAAATCGAGTCACCAAAATAAAAAAAAGAGGTTACAAGTGTGTAAAGAAAAATTCATCTCATATTATACACAACTGTCCTCCGAAAATAAGAAAGAAATAAGTAATAGAAATAGTCAAAACGTTATCAAAAACAAAAAAAAGAACTTCGCATTGATAAAAAAAATCGACTTATGAAGGAAAGACAAAATAAAACAACAAACCGTAAAAATGAATCCGCCAGGTGGCGCTGTTAAGTAAACATTGCAATCAGCTGTGCTCTTACGAAAATTACTTTAATAATATAAAATCTAAGTTTACAACCGTGAAAAATATATAAAAGTTAAGCTTAATGTACTAAATAACAGTGATAGTGTTATTAGCGATAACTAGTGCCAGACTACAGAAAAAAACACAACTTTTAAAATAAGTGAACAGTGTCTTTCAAAACCGTGACATACTGTTTTTCAGGACTTTGGGTGATTTAAATGTGACCCTGGTGTATATATCGAAGTTGAAGTGAAATAACACCGAAGAGATTCAACGTATAAATAGTTGCAATTGGTTTTATACAAACATCGATCGCTAAAAAATCGTTTTTTTTTCATCACAACATTTGAAAAGTATTGTGTACACAACACCATCTACCACAAATCATACAAACAAATATGACAACCTGTGTTACCAATCTTCTAAGGGTGTTGTCAGACCAATAAACTATTTGATTGGTTTTATTATTGTTGAAACCGACATCTATCGCCATTAAAACTAACTAACATCGATTTGACGACATAAGATCTTTACTTTCGGCAAGTTAGCAACCGTACGGATGGCTTAGCGGCGTAAGACCCTGCCTGCATCATAGCATGCTTTGGAGTTGGGCGTTCGAATCCCACAAATTGAAATACTTTGTGTGTTGTTTTTAACTTCTAATTTATAATTTTAAACATCAAACAATAATAATCTATACATATAATAAATCTGTAGACAAAATATTTTTGTACATTGAAAATATTTAAAAAAAAAATTGTCAGGGTGCTAAAGTATAACCAACAGAACTCATTTCCAGCATTTTTGGAATTTTTGTCTGTTTGTCTGTTTGTCTGTTTATCTGTTTGTCTGTTTATCTGTTTGTCTGTTTGTCTGTTTCGATGACTAAGCATCACATGAAATTTACGTAACTAATGTAGGTAACTTTTATACATAAATATTGTGCGTAACTTGGGGTATTACTTAGTCTTTGTTTCATCTTAATCGGTGCTCTCTATCAAAAGATATTTCAATTTATAGTTTTCAAGAAGAACTTTATCATTATGATCAAGAATGAGACATGTAACGACATCTATTAAACGCATATGGTACTTATTAATAAATGCCTTCAAAAGATAACTTTAAAAAAGTTATGATAGATATAGGTACTCTGTAGATAGGTAGTCTAAATGATGCTGCTTTCAAAGTCTACATAGCCTAAACCCTATAGTGTGATTGATCCATAGATATAGAATTCCGTAGATTGGGCTTGAGAGTGAATGAGAGCTCCCGCTTTAGCGGAACTTTGCTGTGTTAGAAAGAGAGAGAAAGTGACGCTGTTAACAGGGCCAAAACACGTATTTGCTACCGGCCCATACCGGCCCCGGTAACTGTTTACGCGAGCGTTTCGGCAATTATTTAAGTGAACTACAGTGATAACCCGTGATTGAATTACCATAATACGATGGTTTCTTGTGCAGTACCAGGATGTGAATCTTCCAAAAAGAAAAATCCCGAGGATTACTCGTTTCACCAGTAAGTTTACAAGTTGTTTACATCGTTATTTCTGCAATAACAATGCACCTAATAAGCCGGCTTTAAGCAAAATATTATGAGAACATTATTTTATTTACGATCTAGATGAATTAGCATGCCTAAAACCGACGTATTTGAGAAATAACAAATAGAGAAATACGAAGGAGTTTTAACCTCACTTTTTAGTGATGCGATGGCCTAATTTTTGTTGATAACGACAGCTAAGATAGCGTCTTACAAATGCATAGTCTTAGAAAAATAGATTATATGTAGGTACTTATTGTAACAAACAAAATAAAATATAGATACACAGACTTAGATCAATAGTTTTTGGTCTCGTTTGATTGTTGACATTACCAATCTACGGAATTCTATATCTATGGATTGATCGCTTTCCATGCATTCAATTTTAGCAGTTTATCTTCGTCTTCGATAGATGGCGTTGTTCATTTACCGCGGTCACAGATATTAAAATACTAGCGTAGTACTAGGAAGCTGTAAGTTAGCTTGATTAAACAGATGAGTTACGCCGTAAAATAAAATCCCGCAAAAAATAGTTTTTTAGGGTACAATTAAAGAGGGGATGTTTTTCTTGCGAAGTCCATAGTGTGGGGTGTCGTTAGATAGGTCTTTGAAAAAGATTGTGAGTTTGCTCAAACACTTCGGATCAAGGGATTCGATTGTGAAATATAAAGTGCAAATTTTGTAAGACTCAAGTCAGGCTACCTAAACCACGCGGCTGCGGGTTGTTCGAAAGAGATACCGCGCCCTCGGCACAAGGGCTTTGAAGGAACCCGTCGGGGCGGCGATGAAGGAACATGGGTTTGGTTTTTAGTCTTCGCTCTGCCCAAGAGCGGGGGGGGGGGGGTTATTCGATGATTTTCCACCCACAAAAAAAAAAAGGGCTTTGAAGGAACATTCGTGGTTCGGCCGTTCTGACGGGGTTGATTAACAAAAATCCATACATCTTTGCATTACCCTATTCTTATTTTCTAAAGCGTCAGTAAGATAACGCAGGGCAATGATTTAATGTACTTTTGCGACGCATTTTAGTTTTCGACAACCACGCGAACGAAGTCGCGGGCACAGCTAGTTATGAATAATTTCTTGGAAAATATTACATTCCGACGAACACGCACTCAGTCGGAATCAAAGGATGACAACAGCCATGTAGTTTCGCAAACGTTGGATTGTACCACAAATTCCCTGCCAGAAATGTCTGAAGATGAAGATGGAGATAAAATAGGCATGTTAACGAAAGAGATAGAAAGTCTTAAAATTAAACTACAAAGTGCACATGAAGAAATAGATCTATTGTCTTTGAAAAATAGTACATTGAAACAAAATAATATAGAATTATTAGAAAAAAATAAAACTTTTAAAGCCATTTATAACAGTCCAGCTAGGCGCAAATGCAAAACTCCCAAGAAGAATACAAACAATTTAAAAGAAAAACAGACGCAGACTTTGGAAAGCATGAACAATACACAAAGCACACCTCAAGTTAATGTTGATATTGGAACCTCGGGAACTCAATACATCACGTCACAACGTAACAATTGTTTTGACAAACAGAAGAGTCCTACTAAATCGTCCCCACTTGTAAAGCATCAAATATGTGTCCTGAGCAGCGAAACATCAAACAGAATACATACAATGAGTGAGCAGTTAAAAAATTATAACATGTGTCACTATCGTACTCCTAAATGTGGAATAAAATATTTGTTAAATAACATCGACCAAAAAGTAAAAAACTTCACTCGTGCTGATTTTTGCATTATTTTTATTGGCGAAGAAGATTTTAGGAAAACTAATAATTATATAGACTTATAGTAACTTATATTCGTGATATGTTAATAACACTAACTCATACTAACTTTGTAATATGTCTGCCTACATTCAAGTATATGTACAATACCAATATTATGTTTAACAGTCGAGTTGATACTTTTAATAATTTAATGTATATGAATGTTGAAATGTACAATTACGCGATCATCTTGGACTCTTTAAACCTTCCATTCACATGGGATGATGGGATACATATAATCAGCGACATGGCCACCTGAATAACGAGGGTTTTAAGCAGATTATTTCCGATTTTCAAGACCTCATCCTAGAGCTAGAGGCAGTAAATACGTCTAACTTAAGCCTTTTAAGACATGAAATTTCTTACTGTACTGATTCAAATTCTAATCAATCAAAAAGTTCACCGAGTAATATTAATGAGACAAATGAGTCGTCAAACTGTTTTTTTCGCCTATAATAGCATAAATATCTTGCATCAAAACATTGCTGGTCTGTTAAATAAGGTTGACCTGCTCACAGTCCATCTCCAAGAATTATCTAAGCAACAAAAAGACATGGATGTGGTCTGCCTAACTGAACACTTTATTATGCAGGGCTATGAAAAGGCATTAAATATTCCGAATTATAAATTAGCTGCATGTTATGCGAGGCGAACCAAGAAACGAGGGGGATCTTGTGTTCTAGTAAAAATAGGCCTAGAGTATAAGGAACTAACAGAGATCTCACGCCACTCAATAACAAACATTTTTGAATGCTCCGGAATAGAACTAGTCCGGCAAAAATTAATCGTTATTTGTTTAGACAGGCCACCTAAAATTAATAACCTTAATATTTTCTATGAAAAACTCGAAACTGTCATGAGAATTTATTGTATAAACTCGAGTAAAACAGTTGTTTTGTGCGGGGACTTCAACATTGATATCTTAAAAAAAAATAGAATGTCCCTAGACTTTGAATGTTTTCTTTTGGGCTGCAACCTTAAACTGGAACTTAAGCAACCAACTAGATTGTGCAGTAATAGCTGCATTGATAACTTTGCTCACAACTCTCGCCAAAAATGTAAATGTGAAGTAATCGATTTAGCTCTTTCAGATCACACGGCACAAACTCTGCAAATTAAAGTAAATAAAACATATAGGTTAAAATCTTGGCGTATCAAGAAACGAGATTTGTCGTTAGAAAATCTGGTTAAATTTAATAGTCATCTGAGTTGCATTTCGTTCTCCGAAATATACAATACGGAGAATGTAAATGTAGCATATGACAGTTTCCTGGAAGAATTCCGTTTGTTGTATGACCTTTGCTTTCCCTTTAAGTTTGTTACTATACAACCATATAAAAAAGTTAAATGGGTCTCTCGAGGAATACGTGTGTGCAGCAAAAAGCAACGTCACTTATTATGGCAATACAGACTTAGGTCTACTAATGAAAATAAAAATATATTTAAAGACTACTCAAAAAAATTTCGAAAAATTATTAAATTGACTCAAAAATCGCAGAATAACTATTTTATACGAACTTCAAATAATAAATCGAAAGCATCATGGCAAGTCATACATGACAAAACACACTCTTACGACACAATTTCCCAAATTAGACTTGATGATAAAACAATTACAAATCCCCAAAAAATTGTTAATGTCTTTAATAACCATTTCATTGATCAGATTCAGCAGTCACCCCAAGTGTCATATGAAACTAATAATATTCCGAAAAACCTAAAATCAATGTTTATGGCACCAGTTATACCCCAAGATGTAATAAGAGCAATCAAATCATTAAAAAATAAAAACAGCGTTGGATATGACGGCATAGCAACGAGAGTTGTTAAATTTGTGGCGAACAATATCGCTGTACATCTTAGCCATATTATTAATCTCGGTATTAACTCTGGGGTTTTCCCAAATAGCTTAAAAACTGTTATAGTTAAACCACTTTACAAAAAGAATAAAAAAGATGAAATAACTAATTACAGACCAGTAGCCTTAATTCCGGTACTGTCTAAAGTAGTAGAGAAGTTAATTTCCGAATCACTAAACAGTTTCTTAGCTAAATATGACATTTTGTGTAATGAACAAAAAGGTTTTAGAAAAAACAAAAGTATTAATACAGCTATTTTCGATTTGCTCAATATTATCATAAGAAGCGTTGACAGCAAAGTACCTATTTGCGCAATTTTCACGGATATGTCAAAGGCTTTTGATTGTGTCGACCACGCTATTCTACTTAATAAGTTAAGCGCTTATGGAATAAGGGGGAATGTACACAAACTTATTAAAACATACCTTAGCGATCGTAAACAGTACACGGAAATATCTAAAATTTGCCCTAAGTTGAAAAGTGAAATAAAATACCGGTCCGAAGGAAGAACTATAAAATATGGCGTGCCACAGGGTAGCGTCCTTGGGCCACCCCTTTTCTTAACGTATATCAACGATTTACCACGCCATGTTGGAAATCCAATGGTATTATTTGCCGATGACAGCACCGCGGTAGTAAAATGTAAACATCCAGATAGTTATGAACAGGATATAAATAAGACTTTGGAAGATATCGTACAGTGGCTGGACAAAAACAACTTGGTGATAAATTTACAAAAAACCAACATAATGCACTTCCATCAACGCACAATTTTAAAAGAAGTATTTGTAAATTACAATAAACAAAAGATTAACCAAGTTGAAGTAGCCAAATTTTTAGGAATTTATATTGACAGACAACTGAATTGGCAAACACAAGCAGAGGATATTTGCAAAAGGTTGAACACAGCGGCATATGTCCTTTCAAAGTTGTCCAAGAAAGTAGACATTCAAACTATATTCGTAGCTTACCATGGTCTGGTTGCATCAGTTTTGAGGTTCGGCATTATTTTCTGGGGCAATTGCAGCTCAAGGGAGTACATATTCAAGGCGCAAAAGCGTTGCATTAGATCAATGTGTGGTTTAAAGACCACAGACAGTTGTGAACCAAAGTTTAAGTCCTTAAAAGTGCTTACATATTATATATATTCTGGAAATGGCCATGTTTGTAAAGACCAATAAAAACCTATTTTCCACGATGACAGAAACTAGAAAACGACCTGTCAGAAATCAGTACAAAAATTTATTGCATATTGATTCGTGTAACACAGCACTAATGCAGAAAAGCGTTATTTGTATGGCTCCTACTATATATAATAAATTGCCAGACATAATGAAAAATGATACAATTAAAAACTTTAAAAAGAAACTTATGGCCTTCCTAATCGAAAAATGCTATTATTCAATTAATGATTTTTTAATGGACAAAACGTTTTAAATAGCAATGTGAATAATTAATATAATTTTGAACTTATGTACCTTTATATATTTTCTCTGAGGTGACATTTTAATTTTACTCTTTAATTTGACATTTTATTTTGACATTTTATTTTGACATTTTAATTTGACATTTTTTCATGGATGTAAAGCATGCTGTATGTACAATAATTTTCGTATTGTACAATTGTAATAATTCTAATTGTACAATTGTAATAATTCTGTGACATTTTAATTTCAAGTAGCTTTCTTTTAGACACATTGTTAACATTTTTTATAAAATTTTGCGTGCCTATTTCCAGGCAGAATGTATATGGCTCACTTCTTTTTACAACACCTGTATTTTAATTTAACCTACATTCAGTGCAAATAAATTACTTGATTTGATTTGATTTGATTTTCAAACATCTCGAAATCAACGATTGACTCAATTGAAGATTCATGCATCTGAGGTGCGTGAAAAACTGAAAACGAGTCGCCTTCTTCTCGAGAAGAAAGACTTGAGTGGATGCGAGTTCATGCATCTGAGGTGCGTGAAAACGAGTCGTCTTCTTCTCGAGAAGAAAGACTTGAGTTGATGCGAGTTCATGCATCTGAGGTGCGTGAAAACGAGTCGTCTTCTTCTCGAGAAGAAAGACTTGAGTGGATGCGAGTTCATGCATCTGAGGTGCGTGAAAACGAGTCGCCTTCTTCTCGAGAAGAAAGACTTGAGTGGATGCGAGTTCATGCATCTGAGGTGCGTGAAAACGAGTCGCCTTCTTGTCGAGAAGAAAGACTTGAGTTGATGCGAGTTCATGCATCTGAGGTGCGTGAAAACGAGTCGCCTTCTTGTCGAGAAGAAAGACTTGAGTTGATGCGAGTTCATGCATCTGAGGTGCGTGAAAACGAGTCGCCTTCTACTCGAGAAGAAAGACTTGAGTTGATGCGAGTTCATGCATCTGAGGTGCGTGAAAACGAGTCGCCTTCTTGTCGAGAAGAGAGACTTGAGTTATTGCGAGTTCAATGTATCTGAGGTGCGTGAAAACGAACGTGCGTGAACGTGATACTCGTGAAAAACGTTTGACAAGGGCGAGAAACTACGTTTGCTGTCGTAGACTATTCACAGAGGATTCTGCATTCCAAGTCACAATAGTGGTTTGCAGACGTTGTTTGTTATGTTTGTAATAAATTATTATTCAAGAAGCAATCACGTTCTATGGCAACGCATAACAAGCCAACTCTCCCTGGCGACAAACCAGACTGCATAACATGCTGTAATAGATGTGCGAATTATATTTCCAAAAACAAAACACCACCAGCAGCTTTCTGGAACAATATGTCAGTTTCGTCTATACCAGAAGAGCTAGGTAACTTAAATGAAATTGAAATTAGACTTATTTCACGTTTGAAACCTTTCATTAAGTTAGTACGTTTAGGCGGACGATTTGGCCAGCAAGGTTTTAAAGGCCAAGCTATTCTTTTTGCCCAGCAAATAGAAGAAGTGGCAGAACAGTTGCCTATTTCTCTAACCAACACTGGCCTCACGATTGTTGCCGAATCATTACAGAACGTGGCAAGCACCAGAAGATATTCCATTGATTTAAGCAAAGTTTAAAAAGCTTTGGAGTGAATAATCACCTTTATGCTAATATTCGAATTGATTTCAATAGAACTCGTACTGAAATTGATAGTGGTATAATTAAACACATTATAACACAAAAAGACACTTTACAGCATACTCCAGAACAAATTATATCAAATCAAGGTCTTCAGAGCTATTTTAAAGAGTTAGACAATGAAAGAAGCATTTTGAGAGGTACATTTCATCAAGCTAATGAACGTTTTAACGAATCGAGGGGCCGGCAATGTACAGCAAAAGCGGCGACTGCTATTGCTTACTCTGCTTACAAGCCACCCGCTGAATGGTCACCACCAGGTGACTTAGATCGCTTATTATTGGCGGCTGATAATTACTTTTTGGAATGCTTATCCCATCTCGAATGCCCACCCGATATGTTAAACACAGAAGAACTGATTCCTTTAGTTTAGCAAATGTAGAGTTCAATCTAGAAATACTTGTAGATACTGTCGTTGGAGTAATTAAGCCTTTACTTCCATCCGAAATTCTCCCTGGATACTACAAAGACTTAGAATCGGGTATTGAATTCTTTTTCAGTGACCACGAACGCGGAATAGTAACATGTGAAACAAAAATTACAGTAGCAATAATGAAAGTAAATTCTACTTATTATCTGTTTGATTCACATTCTAGAGGCCCGAAAGGTTTTGTCGCTAGAGATAAAGGTACTACTTCTATGTTAATGAAGTTCTCAACATGTGCATTATTATGTAAACATCTTTACATTGTGTTGGGTGTGCAAAATCAAAGAGATTTGCAGTATTCTATAACAGCTGTCAAGACCTTTCGCGCCTACTGTAGACAATAGGCTTAATACCTCAACTGTATTTGAGTCACAATCTCTTGCCGAATATCTTTGTTAGACAACGTAACTTCGATTAATAACATACATAACACAGGACAATCCAGCTGAAGATTGTGTTTAAAATAGATTCAAAGGTGCTTTAAAAATGGAAATTTTTGCAGGTTTAGCTTTCCAAGACCTGCAACGGATACGACACGAATTTTAGATGATGAGCATGCGTTAAGAAATGGTGGAAGGTTATAAGTGTCAAAGCGCAAGGATAGTGAATGGATCTCGATGCCTATGATGGGAACAACGGGGACCCAACCCAACACAGTTCCCGTACGAACACAATAAATCACTTTACTGGACAATATGGGCCGAATGAAAAAACGAACTTGACCAGCTATCTTACGTACTCGTTACTTCACACCAACAGCTGACCCAGAATCATATTATTACTCTCTGCTCGTCACACATATTCCGTTTCGAGATGAGACAGATCTTATGCAAAACTTTGAATCAGCAAAAGAAGCATTTTTTAATAAAAGACAATAATTGTTAAGACCAATACAGGAGAACTATGATGCCGAGACTATGTGTCAATGGGAAAACGAAATTCAGCATGCTAACAGTCGTATCGTTGCTGAAAATATAACCTCAGTAATAAATTCGAATAATAATGAAGAGAACGAACAACCTGTTGATCGTATCCTTGGAGAAGAAGCTCACATCTTAATTGAGGAAGCAGAAGTCTACTTGGATACTCATGCTGGGATGACAGATCAACAGTATGAATCGGCTGTTTCATCTCTAAACTTACAACAACAACAATTGTTTAAAATAATATCAGCTCCTAATAAACTTTCATCAAATCAAGAAAACGACCCTTTGCGTGTTTTTATTACGGGAGGAGCAGGTATACAGGAAAAACTTTCACATTGAAGTTAATCGTGGAACAAATTCTAAGACTCACTCAACGTGAATGTCACAAAACTGTTTCAGTTACAGCACCAACAGGAGTTGCCGCTAGATTGATTGGAGGAAATACAATCCATTCTACGTTTGCTCTACCAATAGAGAAGGGAAAACCCGAGCCACTTCGTTCCTGAACTGGTGAGAGATTGGAAAGAGAGCGACAAAAATGGCATTATATTAATTGGTTAATTATAGATGAGGTCTCTATGGTACCATATTTAATTTTATCCCTACGTAATATTCATCTACGACTCCAGCAGCTTAAAAATAATCAAGAACCATTTGGAAAAAATAATATTCTTTTGTTTGGAGACCTGATGCAGTTACCCCCGGTTTCCAAAACAAGTGGTGGTGCTTATTGTTTTAAACAACCACAAACACTGTCTGCCGAAATTAATCTGTGGCATTTGTTTGATTTCTGCGAGCTGCCACAGAACATGCGACAAGCCGGGAAACAACGTTTGTTGATATTATAAATAGTTTGCGGGTAGGAGAGCTCACTATGCAGCAGCTGAGCGTACTCGGTAACCGTAGGGTTCCTTTAACAGGACCATTTAAAGACGGTGAAGCTGTTCGCATCTTTTCCACCACCAAACAAGTTCATTCATATAATGGAAGCATGACCGTAGAGTTGCAAAAAAATACCAAAACATTATGATATTAATGCTGTTGACACTTCCATGGAAGCAAAAACTTACGGTCAAAAACCGTAAGAAAACTTCATACCAGATGATCCGAATAAGACTGGAGGAATTTTATCAACAATTACCATATAGGAGAAGGGTCTCTCGAGTGATGTTGCGCAGTTTAACTTACGCTTGGTTTATCTCGCAAGCCGTCTCGCTTCAAAAATATTCAAAAGAAAGTGTCGGCATGCGAGATAAACCAAGCGTAAGTTAAAACCAGGTTTAACTATTTTTATTAATAAGGCGGATAGTGTTTTACTTTTTTAGTCCAGACTATAGTTTTTTTGTAAATCGCAAAATACCACTAATTTCGCACTATTCGGCCGCAGCGAAAGACGTAACAACCGCTTTGTAGTGGAAGCTGATTAGAACTTTATTCTAACAGTATTTCAAGCGAAGTTTGAACCGCCACAAATAGAGTTGCTTATCTGAGGTAGTATACGCTCTTAAGTTGTTTGGTAAACATAATATATATGTGTTACTATGATCACAGACACGAACGCGGACGTATTACGTAAATAGGTAAATGATTTTTTAATAATATGGTGGTCACTTTTGGGGAGCTTACCAGTTTTTAGGGTTCCGTTCCGTACCTCAAAAGGAAAAAACGGAACCCTTATAGGATCACTCGTGTGTCTTTCTGTCTGGCCGTCTGTCTGTCTGTCCGACCATTCCCCCCGCTTATCTCCGAAACTACTGAGCCAAAAATTCTTAAAAAAATACAGAAAATAGTTCAACACGTATAGATTACAGGAAAACTTATAAGAAGTCATGGTACGGAACCCTTCATGTGCAAGTCCGACTTGCACTTGGCCAGTTTTTTTTTTTAAGTTTTGCAATCTGTACCGTGTGACATATCAAATGTAAAGACTTATTGGGAGGATTGGAATTTTTTTTTTTTTTAATATATAATTTTAAGATACAGTGTATGTAACCAGTGCACGATGAAGGTGAGCGTTATACGGGAGCAGGTGAACGTGCCCACTCCCACTGTGTCTGGTCGTGCCCGCAGCGCCTACAGCACGCGCGCCGTGGCCAGCGTGTGGTGGCTGTTCGCGCTCGTCATCACCAGCTCGTACACCGCCAACCTGGCCAAGAACCACCTAAAATTAATAACCTTAATATTTTCTATGAAAAACTCGAAACTGTCATGAGAATTTATTGTATAAACTCGAGTAAAACAGTTGTTTTGTGCGGGGACTTCAACATTGATATCTTAAAAAAAAATAGAATGTCCCTAGACTTTGAATGTTTTCTTTTGGGCTGCAACCTTAAACTGGAACTTAAGCAACCAACTAGATTGTGCAGTAATAGCTGCATTGATAACTTTGCTCACAACTCTCGCCAAAAATGTAAATGTGAAGTAATCGATTTAGCTCTTTCAGATCACACGGCACAAACTCTGCAAATTAAAGTAAATAAAACATATAGGTTAAAATCTTGGCGTATCAAGAAACGAGATTTGTCGTTAGAAAATCTGGTTAAATTTAATAGTCATCTGAGTTGCATTTCGTTCTCCGAAATATACAATACGGAGAATGTAAATGTAGCATATGACAGTTTCCTGGAAGAATTCCGTTTGTTGTATGACCTTTGCTTTCCCTTTAAGTTTGTTACTATACAACCATATAAAAAAGTTAAATGGGTCTCTCGAGGAATACGTGTGTGCAGCAAAAAGCAACGTCACTTATTATGGCAATACAGACTTAGGTCTACTAATGAAAATAAAAATATATTTAAAGACTACTCAAAAAAATTTCGAAAAATTATTAAATTGACTCAAAAATCGCAGAATAACTATTTTATACGAACTTCAAATAATAAATCGAAAGCATCATGGCAAGTCATACATGACAAAACACACTCTTACGACACAATTTCCCAAATTAGACTTGATGATAAAACAATTACAAATCCCCAAAAAATTGTTAATGTCTTTAATAACCATTTCATTGATCAGATTCAGCAGTCACCCCAAGTGTCATATGAAACTAATAATATTCCGAAAAACCTAAAATCAATGTTTATGGCACCAGTTATACCCCAAGATGTAATAAGAGCAATCAAATCATTAAAAAATAAAAACAGCGTTGGATATGACGGCATAGCAACGAGAGTTGTTAAATTTGTGGCGAACAATATCGCTGTACATCTTAGCCATATTATTAATCTCGGTATTAACTCTGGGGTTTTCCCAAATAGCTTAAAAACTGTTATAGTTAAACCACTTTACAAAAAGAATAAAAAAGATGAAATAACTAATTACAGACCAGTAGCCTTAATTCCGGTACTGTCTAAAGTAGTAGAGAAGTTAATTTCCGAATCACTAAACAGTTTCTTAGCTAAATATGACATTTTGTGTAATGAACAAAAAGGTTTTAGAAAAAACAAAAGTATTAATACAGCTATTTTCGATTTGCTCAATATTATCATAAGAAGCGTTGACAGCAAAGTACCTATTTGCGCAATTTTCACGGATATGTCAAAGGCTTTTGATTGTGTCGACCACGCTATTCTACTTAATAAGTTAAGCGCTTATGGAATAAGGGGGAATGTACACAAACTTATTAAAACATACCTTAGCGATCGTAAACAGTACACGGAAATATCTAAAATTTGCCCTAAGTTGAAAAGTGAAATAAAATACCGGTCCGAAGGAAGAACTATAAAATATGGCGTGCCACAGGGTAGCGTCCTTGGGCCACCCCTTTTCTTAACGTATATCAACGATTTACCACGCCATGTTGGAAATCCAATGGTATTATTTGCCGATGACAGCACCGCGGTAGTAAAATGTAAACATCCAGATAGTTATGAACAGGATATAAATAAGACTTTGGAAGATATCGTACAGTGGCTGGACAAAAACAACTTGGTGATAAATTTACAAAAAACCAACATAATGCACTTCCATCAACGCACAATTTTAAAAGAAGTATTTGTAAATTACAATAAACAAAAGATTAACCAAGTTGAAGTAGCCAAATTTTTAGGAATTTATATTGACAGACAACTGAATTGGCAAACACAAGCAGAGGATATTTGCAAAAGGTTGAACACAGCGGCATATGTCCTTTCAAAGTTGTCCAAGAAAGTAGACATTCAAACTATATTCGTAGCTTACCATGGTCTGGTTGCATCAGTTTTGAGGTTCGGCATTATTTTCTGGGGCAATTGCAGCTCAAGGGAGTACATATTCAAGGCGCAAAAGCGTTGCATTAGATCAATGTGTGGTTTAAAGACCACAGACAGTTGTGAACCAAAGTTTAAGTCCTTAAAAGTGCTTACATATTATATATATTCTGGAAATGGCCATGTTTGTAAAGACCAATAAAAACCTATTTTCCACGATGACAGAAACTAGAAAACGACCTGTCAGAAATCAGTACAAAAATTTATTGCATATTGATTCGTGTAACACAGCACTAATGCAGAAAAGCGTTATTTGTATGGCTCCTACTATATATAATAAATTGCCAGACATAATGAAAAATGATACAATTAAAAACTTTAAAAAGAAACTTATGGCCTTCCTAATCGAAAAATGCTATTATTCAATTAATGATTTTTTAATGGACAAAACGTTTTAAATAGCAATGTGAATAATTAATATAATTTTGAACTTATGTACCTTTATATATTTTCTCTGAGGTGACATTTTAATTTTACTCTTTAATTTGACATTTTATTTTGACATTTTATTTTGACATTTTAATTTGACATTTTTTCATGGATGTAAAGCATGCTGTATGTACAATAATTTTCGTATTGTACAATTGTAATAATTCTAATTGTACAATTGTAATAATTCTGTGACATTTTAATTTCAAGTAGCTTTCTTTTAGACACATTGTTAACATTTTTTATAAAATTTTGCGTGCCTATTTCCAGGCAGAATGTATATGGCTCACTTCTTTTTACAACACCTGTATTTTAATTTAACCTACATTCAGTGCAAATAAATTACTTGATTTGATTTGATTTGATTTTCAAACATCTCGAAATCAACGATTGACTCAATTGAAGATTCATGCATCTGAGGTGCGTGAAAAACTGAAAACGAGTCGCCTTCTTCTCGAGAAGAAAGACTTGAGTGGATGCGAGTTCATGCATCTGAGGTGCGTGAAAACGAGTCGTCTTCTTCTCGAGAAGAAAGACTTGAGTTGATGCGAGTTCATGCATCTGAGGTGCGTGAAAACGAGTCGTCTTCTTCTCGAGAAGAAAGACTTGAGTGGATGCGAGTTCATGCATCTGAGGTGCGTGAAAACGAGTCGCCTTCTTCTCGAGAAGAAAGACTTGAGTGGATGCGAGTTCATGCATCTGAGGTGCGTGAAAACGAGTCGCCTTCTTGTCGAGAAGAAAGACTTGAGTTGATGCGAGTTCATGCATCTGAGGTGCGTGAAAACGAGTCGCCTTCTTGTCGAGAAGAAAGACTTGAGTTGATGCGAGTTCATGCATCTGAGGTGCGTGAAAACGAGTCGCCTTCTACTCGAGAAGAAAGACTTGAGTTGATGCGAGTTCATGCATCTGAGGTGCGTGAAAACGAGTCGCCTTCTTGTCGAGAAGAGAGACTTGAGTTATTGCGAGTTCAATGTATCTGAGGTGCGTGAAAACGAACGTGCGTGAACGTGATACTCGTGAAAAACGTTTGACAAGGGCGAGAAACTACGTTTGCTGTCGTAGACTATTCACAGAGGATTCTGCATTCCAAGTCACAATAGTGGTTTGCAGACGTTGTTTGTTATGTTTGTAATAAATTATTATTCAAGAAGCAATCACGTTCTATGGCAACGCATAACAAGCCAACTCTCCCTGGCGACAAACCAGACTGCATAACATGCTGTAATAGATGTGCGAATTATATTTCCAAAAACAAAACACCACCAGCAGCTTTCTGGAACAATATGTCAGTTTCGTCTATACCAGAAGAGCTAGGTAACTTAAATGAAATTGAAATTAGACTTATTTCACGTTTGAAACCTTTCATTAAGTTAGTACGTTTAGGCGGACGATTTGGCCAGCAAGGTTTTAAAGGCCAAGCTATTCTTTTTGCCCAGCAAATAGAAGAAGTGGCAGAACAGTTGCCTATTTCTCTAACCAACACTGGCCTCACGATTGTTGCCGAATCATTACAGAACGTGGCAAGCACCAGAAGATATTCCATTGATTTAAGCAAAGTTTAAAAAGCTTTGGAGTGAATAATCACCTTTATGCTAATATTCGAATTGATTTCAATAGAACTCGTACTGAAATTGATAGTGGTATAATTAAACACATTATAACACAAAAAGACACTTTACAGCATACTCCAGAACAAATTATATCAAATCAAGGTCTTCAGAGCTATTTTAAAGAGTTAGACAATGAAAGAAGCATTTTGAGAGGTACATTTCATCAAGCTAATGAACGTTTTAACGAATCGAGGGGCCGGCAATGTACAGCAAAAGCGGCGACTGCTATTGCTTACTCTGCTTACAAGCCACCCGCTGAATGGTCACCACCAGGTGACTTAGATCGCTTATTATTGGCGGCTGATAATTACTTTTTGGAATGCTTATCCCATCTCGAATGCCCACCCGATATGTTAAACACAGAAGAACTGATTCCTTTAGTTTAGCAAATGTAGAGTTCAATCTAGAAATACTTGTAGATACTGTCGTTGGAGTAATTAAGCCTTTACTTCCATCCGAAATTCTCCCTGGATACTACAAAGACTTAGAATCGGGTATTGAATTCTTTTTCAGTGACCACGAACGCGGAATAGTAACATGTGAAACAAAAATTACAGTAGCAATAATGAAAGTAAATTTAAAGTCAAGTCAAAGTCAAAATTCATTTATTCAAACTAGGCTGATAATCAGCACTTTTCGAAGGTCAAAATTTACTTTACTTTACTTTACTACAGTGAAATTTGGCTAACTGGGACTTGGATAAGTGAGAAACTTCTATAACTTTACTGGAACTCATACTGAGACATGAGACAGATTTGGACATCTGAGACACATTTAACCAGGTTTCACTGTATTTACATTTATATAAGACTTCTTATTAATTCTACTTATTATCTGTTTGATTCACATTCTAGAGGCCCGAAAGGTTTTGTCGCTAGAGATAAAGGTACTACTTCTATGTTAATGAAGTTCTCAACATGTGCATTATTATGTAAACATCTTTACATTGTGTTGGGTGTGCAAAATCAAAGAGATTTGCAGTATTCTATAACAGCTGTCAAGACCTTTCGCGCCTACTGTAGACAATAGGCTTAATACCTCAACTGTATTTGAGTCACAATCTCTTGCCGAATATCTTTGTTAGACAACGTAACTTCGATTAATAACATACATAACACAGGACAATCCAGCTGAAGATTGTGTTTAAAATAGATTCAAAGGTGCTTTAAAAATGGAAATTTTTGCAGGTTTAGCTTTCCAAGACCTGCAACGGATACGACACGAATTTTAGATGATGAGCATGCGTTAAGAAATGGTGGAAGGTTATAAGTGTCAAAGCGCAAGGATAGTGAATGGATCTCGATGCCTATGATGGGAACAACGGGGACCCAACCCAACACAGTTCCCGTACGAACACAATAAATCACTTTACTGGACAATATGGGCCGAATGAAAAAACGAACTTGACCAGCTATCTTACGTACTCGTTACTTCACACCAACAGCTGACCCAGAATCATATTATTACTCTCTGCTCGTCACACATATTCCGTTTCGAGATGAGACAGATCTTATGCAAAACTTTGAATCAGCAAAAGAAGCATTTTTTAATAAAAGACAATAATTGTTAAGACCAATACAGGAGAACTATGATGCCGAGACTATGTGTCAATGGGAAAACGAAATTCAGCATGCTAACAGTCGTATCGTTGCTGAAAATATAACCTCAGTAATAAATTCGAATAATAATGAAGAGAACGAACAACCTGTTGATCGTATCCTTGGAGAAGAAGCTCACATCTTAATTGAGGAAGCAGAAGTCTACTTGGATACTCATGCTGGGATGACAGATCAACAGTATGAATCGGCTGTTTCATCTCTAAACTTACAACAACAACAATTGTTTAAAATAATATCAGCTCCTAATAAACTTTCATCAAATCAAGAAAACGACCCTTTGCGTGTTTTTATTACGGGAGGAGCAGGTATACAGGAAAAACTTTCACATTGAAGTTAATCGTGGAACAAATTCTAAGACTCACTCAACGTGAATGTCACAAAACTGTTTCAGTTACAGCACCAACAGGAGTTGCCGCTAGATTGATTGGAGGAAATACAATCCATTCTACGTTTGCTCTACCAATAGAGAAGGGAAAACCCGAGCCACTTCGTTCCTGAACTGGTGAAAGATTGGAAAGAGAGCGACAAAAATGGCATTATATTAATTGGTTAATTATAGATGAGGTCTCTATGGTACCATATTTAATTTTATCCCTACGTAATATTCATCTACGACTCCAGCAGCTTAAAAATAATCAAGAACCATTTGGAAAAAATAATATTCTTTTGTTTGGAGACCTGATGCAGTTACCCCCGGTTTCCAAAACAAGTGGTGGTGCTTATTGTTTTAAACAACCACAAACACTGTCTGCCGAAATTAATCTGTGGCATTTGTTTGATTTCTGCGAGCTGCCACAGAACATGCGACAAGCCGGGAAACAACGTTTGTTGATATTATAAATAGTTTGCGGGTAGGAGAGCTCACTATGCAGCAGCTGAGCGTACTCGGTAACCGTAGGGTTCCTTTAACAGGACCATTTAAAGACGGTGAAGCTGTTCGCATCTTTTCCACCACCAAACAAGTTCATTCATATAATGGAAGCATGACCGTAGAGTTGCAAAAAAATACCAAAACATTATGATATTAATGCTGTTGACACTTCCATGGAAGCAAAAACTTACGGTCAAAAACCGTAAGAAAACTTCATACCAGATGATCCGAATAAGACTGGAGGAATTTTATCAACAATTACCATATAGGAGAAGGGTCTCTCGAGTGATGTTGCGCAGTTTAACTTACGCTTGGTTTATCTCGCAAGCCGTCTCGCTTCAAAAATATTCAAAAGAAAGTGTCGGCATGCGAGATAAACCAAGCGTAAGTTAAAACCAGGTTTAACTATTTTTATTAATAAGGCGGATAGTGTTTTACTTTTTTAGTCCAGACTATAGTTTTTTTGTAAATCGCAAAATACCACTAATTTCGCACTATTCGGCCGCAGCGAAAGACGTAACAACCGCTTTGTAGTGGAAGCTGATTAGAACTTTATTCTAACAGTATTTCAAGCGAAGTTTGAACCGCCACAAATAGAGTTGCTTATCTGAGGTAGTATACGCTCTTAAGTTGTTTGGTAAACATAATATATATGTGTTACTATGATCACAGACACGAACGCGGACGTATTACGTAAATAGGTAAGGTCAATGTGGGCAAATCCGTCATACTTTTTTGAAAGTCGAATTTGGTTAACTAAATCTGGTACACTTACTACTTTAATATAAATTTGATGGTTGTAAGCGATACAAAATTTTATTCTCTTGTATACACATCCATTTAAAACAACAAAACAGCCATCCACATGTAACTAACAAGGTTTTTTTAAAAGTCGGTCGTTAGACGGATTTTCCCGACGATTGGGGGCAAATCCGTCTGGTAACAAATTTGCCTCGAATTACGCCGTTTTATCAAAGTATGCAATTTGTAAACAAGTAAATGCAGATGATGAAGAAAAATGTTTTTTAACATCATAAAAATAAGGTTTATTTTACGTTTTACTCCCTAAAATCTTTTTTGGGGGCTAATCCGGCCTATTTTTATAACCAGGGACTTTAAGCCTTTCTAAAAAGTTTGAAAACTAAATATTTTTACCTAGAGTTTAATTTTTCAGGTACATTGAAACAATCCTATCTTATTATGACAATGGTATTTATGGTATTAACTTAAATAAACAGGGCTATTTTTAATGAATTCGGTTAGGTATAATAAAAATAATAAATTCTTTATTTGCAAAACATTTCTTTAAAATATTTGATAAGCCCTGACTCCAGAGCTAGATATTAAATATCTGTATTTCAGGAGTCAGTTTCTTCTTCCTAATAACGACACAGTCGCTGCCCCGGAGGAGTAGTGTCTCGTTCATAAAGCACATGAATTTAGTGTTTAAAAATTCTTTTTTGACGAAAACTGTAAAACGCCTTGATTAATAAGTATTATTAATTCATTCCTATAAGTTGAGTATTAGAAATTCCTTTAAGTTGTGAAACTGTTTTTGTAAAAATAATTACAAAAAAAATAATAGTTCAAACACCCAATTATTGTTAGTTACCAGTGGACTTTCAAAGTATAAACTAAAAATAGGAAGGATGAAAAGGTTGACGACATCTGCAATGGGGTAATTCCGGTATATGACGATTTAGCCCCTTAGAAATTAGACGGATTTTCCCACTTGAACATTTTGATGTTACGTATTTTTTTTAACAATTCTTTCTGTATCTACTGGTTTATAATCAAAACAAATAGAAAAATCCGTTGAAACACTTATTAAACTACATGTTACGCATACTCAGAAAGTCGTAACTTGTAAAATTTAATATTTATCTTATAAGAAACGGCGGCACGCAACACTTGAGTTTCGAGTTCGTAGCACAACTAAACTTCAAATGCATTTTTTGACAATTGTAGACAACCTTGCTCCATCTATGAATCATAGTTAGAACTAAAAACTGACCCTGTTTTATCGACCGAACCAGTAACAGCGTAACTATTCTGGAATGATTGTAAACGAATGTGTATGGAATAGCCCCGTAGACGGATTTGCACACATTGACCTTAAATGATTTTTTAATAATATGGTGGTCACTTTTGGGGAGCTTACCAGTTTTTAGGGTTCCGTTCCGTACCTCAAAAGGAAAAAACGGAACCCTTATAGGATCACTCGTGTGTCTTTCTGTCTGGCCGTCTGTCTGTCTGTCCGACCATTCCCCCCGCTTATCTCCGAAACTACTGAGCCAAAAATTCTTAAAAAAATACAGAAAATAGTTCAACACGTATAGATTACAGGAAAACTTATAAGAAGTCATGGTACGGAACCCTTCATGTGCAAGTCCGACTTGCACTTGGCCAGTTTTTTTTTTTAAGTTTTGCAATCTGTACCGTGTGACATATCAAATGTAAAGACTTATTGGGAGGATTGGATTTTTTTTTTTTTTTAATATATAATTTTAAGATACAGTGTATGTAACCAGTGCACGATGAAGGTGAGCGTTATACGGGAGCAGGTGAACGTGCCCACTCCCACTGTGTCTGGTCGTGCCCGCAGCGCCTACAGCACGCGCGCCGTGGCCAGCGTGTGGTGGCTGTTCGCGCTCGTCATCACCAGCTCGTACACCGCCAACCTGGCCACGCTGCTGGCCAAGAAGTCCTCCGACCAGGTCATCAGCAACGTGCAGGAGCTGGCCGACAACCAGCTCGGCATCGACTACGGCGCCAAGTTCAAGGGCTCCACCTACAACTTCTTCGAGGTAGATCATGTTGCACTTTAGCTTGTGTTCACGTTCACACGTTGAACTTGATGTTATTTCCTTACGTAAACGAATAGCAACCTTATAGTGTCATACATTATGCTATAACATGTAATCTTGCAAAAGACTTTGAAGTACCAACCAAGCACCAACAGGGGACAGTTATTATTTGAGTGATATGTGTGATTGCAGCACTCGCAGAGCGAGCTGTACCAGCGGATGTTCCAGCACATGCGCACGCGCAAGATGCCCATGTCCAACCCAGAAGGCATCCGCAAGTAACTTCCATCACTATTTACCTCTAATATATAAATAATGATATGCAACAACACCCACCCACCCACTTCGAACTATTGCCGCGGACTTTCAGATAGGTATCCTCCTCGTCGTGCATTAAAACTGGGCCTTACGAAATTGTATCAATCAATGAATATCTACGACTGATTGCAGAGTGGAGGGCGGGAAGTACGCGTTCTTGATGGAGTCGACCACCATCGACTACGAGACGGAGCGCAACTGCGGCATCACCAAGGTGAGTGTCACGCGATGACGCGACACAGTCGCACGCGGCAGTCGCACGCACTCACGACCGGCTCTGTCGCAGGTGGGCGCGCTGCTCGACAGTAAGGGCTACGGCATCGCCATGAAGAAGAGTAAGTGCCGAGCTGTTGCGAGCTTAGCTTGTTTGGTAGTGAAGTAGTGAAACACTGCTGGTTGTTTGTGCAGACTCGCAGTACCGGCAAGCCATGAACCTGGGCCTGCTGAGCCTGCAGGAGGCGGGCACGCTGCGCGAGATGCAGCACACCTGGTGGAAGGAGAAGCACGGCGGCGGCGCCTGCAAGGTACCGACTACCGCCCTATCCCTACACACACCCGGACACATCATACCATTATACTAATCATAATCCGGCTTCGAATCCATGAATACATACTTAAATAGATACCGGAAAGCTTTCATGGAAAACTTTAGGTCTTTTTTTAGGGTTCCGTAAATGAATGGCAAAAAACAACCGACTTCAAAAACACCAAAAAGAGAAAAATAAACTTCAGAAGAAAAATCAGCTTCTGAAGTCGGTGACATTTGTTTGTTTGATTTTATTTTTTTGCCACCGACCTCAGAAGCTGATTTTTCTTCTGAAGTTTATTTTTCTCTTTTTGGTGTTTTTGAAGTCGGTTGTTTTTTTTGCAAAAAAGATTTTTATTTTTTCATTTTTAGTTGTAATAAGTACCTATAATTCAACCAAGAAACCTTCCTTCCCCTATTTTTGCTTTCAACTCTTAACCGTTGAGGAGTACCTAGTACCTTCCATTATCAGCTCATCAACATGAAGACAAGTGATGACTGCTAGATGCGAATACTTGAATAGCGTCAGAAAAAGCACGCAACACGTAATACGTGTCTATATTTTTCATGGGTCCCCTATGTTGTTTCGAACGCCGCTGTTGCGACACACGCTGTTGCGAATTAATTTTCCACTGCCTCACAGGTTCGAAAGCTCATGGACTCGAATGAAGTAGTCGCGAAAGACGCTGTTTCGAAAAACATTCTCACTGCCTCATACGCTCGAATACTTGTGATTTCGATATTAGAAAGGGGTAAGCAGTAGCCGCGCCGCCGCCGCCGCGCTGCCCGCAAAATTCGAGGCTGAGGCCTTATAGTTTCGCCATGTCCGTCTGTCTGTCCGTCCGCACTATATCTCAAAGACTCTTAGTACTATAATATGTGTATATGTAAGACTCTTAGTACTATATATAGTAATTATAGAAAGCTGTAATTTTACATAAATGTACAAATGAGTTAGGTACTCCGACAAAGTGCTAAAGTAAAGTAGAATTATTTTGTTTGATGTTTTTTTCTCGCGAAGTCCATTGTGTGGGGTACCGTTGGATAGGTCTTGAAATAATATTGCGAGTTTTCTCAAAACAGTTTTTCGATTAAGGGATTCGTTTGTGAAATATTAAGCTATAAGGTGCTTTTTGTTAGACTCAAGTCTGGCAACCTATACGAGTATACCACCTAAGTATTACGCGTTGTGTCTGGGTATGAGAAAATTCATGGTAGTAGCATATATAACGAAAATAAAAGAAAAACTATCACAGCTAATTAAGTAGGCTTTACAAGCTTACGAGTAATAGTCGACCAACTTATAAAATGTCTTGTATGAAATATTATCCTATACATAATGTATGAGAGCACAGGTTTCAAAACTGCAAATGTAAGTTTGTTTTATTTTTACAACAAAAATCATCGTTGGAAGGTGAAATAAATTACAATCATCGTACAAGAATATGTTTTATTTAATATCGTAACTAAGTAAACATGAATGTCACAACCATAGAGGTAGGTATATAACATTCGTCCATTCCAACGAAGCTACGACATCTCCTCGACAAGACGTCGTGGCTTCGTGGTGGTGCGCCCACTGCGCCTTGCTGGTGCTCCCTGCAAGACAGCCGTGGCCAGCGGAAGACCAGGTGTCTCAGCGCTGACTTGTCGTGGAGTGCCCGCTTGATTCTGTGTGCCTGATGAACTTGGAACGATGTGCTCCATCACATTTGGATTTATATCAGGCGAGTCTTGAGTAGCCTGGCAGGAGGACCAAATTGATGGTTGGGTTAGTTGAGGCGTTGGGTGAGGCTGTCTGATAGGTGTGGAAAAAGTTAGTGAATGAGGCGTAGGTGTGGATCGAGGCAAAGGGCGAGAAAGAGATGTGGACGGAGGTGTTAGTGGGTGTCCAACAGGTGTTGACGAAGGTAGAGGAGGAAGATCAGTAACAGCTGGACTGATTGAGTCTGCTATGCGGGAACGCACATGATCTGCATGATATCTCCTCTCTACACCGTCTGAAGTTTTCACAGCGTAAGAATATCTGTGCGTACGCTTTGATATTGTAGCAGGTAGCCATCGCGATCCGTCTCGGGCGCGAACAAAAACACTGTCACCTGCTTTAAAAAATGGGATTCGATTCTCAGACTCAATGTTTGCCTGTATCTGCTTGTGTTGCAGAGTTCTTTTAGGGTTAGGCCGCGCGTTATCCAGAGCACAATGCAACCGACGCCCAAACAAAATTTCACCTGGGCTCTTTCCGGTGGCACTATGAGGTGTTATACGGTAGGAAAATAGGAAGTTTTCTAGCCTCCTTCTCAGGGTCATGCCATCGCTCGCACTTGAAGACATTCTAGTTTTGAAAGTACGAACCAGGCGTTCTGCCAAGCCATTAGTCCTCGGGTGATATGGAGATGACTTAATATGTAGAATACCCTTGTCTCTGCAATAATTTTGGAATTCCCGGGAGGTAAACTGTGTCCCGTTATCAGACACCAAAAATTGTGGCAAACCAAACGTTGTAAATATAGAGTCTAATTCTTCACACAGTTTGTTTGTAGTTATTTGGTTCATGGGCTTGATCTCAATCCATTTTGAGAGTGCATCTGCTAGAACAAACCAGTATTTTCCTTCAAAAGGTCCCGCAAAATCGACATGAAGTCTTTCCCATGGGTTGTCAGGAACGGACCAGGAGTACACAGGCAATTCAGAGTTATTTGGCCGGTTTTCTTGGCATTTACGACAATATTTGATGTACTCTTCAATATCATCGTCGATCGATGGCCACCATACGTAAAAACGTGCGAGTGCTTTCATTGCACAGGTTCCTGGGTGTCCTGTGTGCAGGTATTTCAATGTAGTCTTCCTGAGCGTATTCGGAACGACTATTCGACCCTGCCACATCATAATCTTATTTTCGATGGACAATTCGTTGCGTTTCCGAGCATAAGGTTTTAAGATATCTGAATATGAATTTTCCCGCCAACCTGTGTTCTCCGAAATTTGTTTGAAAATAGGATCATTCCTTGACACATCCCTTATTATTTCTTCTGTCAACGCTAAATCTGAAAAACTGTTATGATTTAGCTGAGCTATTATTCTGTGTACTGTCAATTCTGCACGGGACGGTTTCTCATCAGGATTGGGCATCCTAGTAAGATAATCAGCTATAAAATTAAGTTGTCCTTTTGTGAAGACGATGTCGTAGTCATAGCTACCAATGATCAAAGCCCAACGTATTAAGCGATTATTAACAAGCTTCGGTAAATTGCGCTGTGGGCCTAAAACGTGAATCAAGGGTTTATGATCAGTGACGAGTGTGAATTTTGTGCCACGTAAGTATTGGTCAAACTTTTTGATGCCGAAAAATATGGCTAATGCTTCTCGATCAATAACTGAATATTTAGATTCCGCTGATCTCAGTTTTCTTGACGCAAAAACGATAGGTTGAATATTTTGATCATTCGCTTTATGAAATAATACGGCACCCACGCCCTTTTCCGAGGCGTCACACGCTAAAAACAACGGACGCTTCTCGTCAAAAGCAACAAGTGGTTTTGATTCACAAATCAGCATTTTAGTATTTTCAAACGCTGTGTTTTCTTTCTGTCCATCGCCACTTTTAGCGCGCGCCAGTTAGTGCATGCAGGTCCGCACAGAAACTGTGCAGATGAGGTATGAATCTTTCGTAGAAATTTACGAGGCCAAGAAATGACCGTAGTTCTTGAGCGTTAGTAGGCGGTGTCGCTTTTGTTATTGCTTCAATCTTCGATTTAGTTGGTCGTATTCCTTCCTTGCTGATTGTGTGACCCAAGTACTCGATATCTGTTTGGAAGAATGAGCATTTTGTTAAGTTGACTTTTAAGCCAGCTCGTTGTAATTTGTCAAACACAGTAGACAGTGTTTCGAGATGTTCAGCGTCATCCTTCCCTGTTAAGGCGATGTCATCGAAATAAATCGCTACGTTTGGAATACCACCGAGTAGATCATCAAGGTAGTGTTGAAAAATCGAGGGTGCTGTTGATATTCCAAAAGGCATCCTATTCCTATTGTATTGGTAATATCCTTTGTGAGTAGATATTGCCAGGTACTTTTTTGACTCTGGAGAGATCTCGAATTGTAAGTAAGCATCTTTTAAGTCGATTTTCGAAAACTTAACTCCGTTTGCAAGGTTTTGACGTAACTGGTCAAATAGCGGGACTGGATGAGCGTGTGTTACCATGGCAGGGTTAATAGTGCTACGAAAATCACCGCAAATTCTGATTTGGCCATTTGTTTTGACCACGTTGACTGTGGGTGTTGCCCATTCCAAGGGCGTCATATTTGGATCAACTTTGGTAATTATTCCCTCGTCCACTAAACGCTGAAGTTCTCTTTCTATGTTTTTGCACAAAGCGAACTTAACGGGTCGGGCAGGAACGTGTTTCGGTACGGTACCATGTTTAATATGGATGTTAACTGCGTAATTTTTAACTTTTCCTAGTTTGTTGTCAAAAAGAGGCGAGAAAGTGTCTAATACCTGTTTAAGTGTTCTGGTATCTCGTTGAGTAGGTTTAATCGAATAGACGGGTTCTGGAAAAGTCATGTCGTACATCTCGCTCCACTGGAGACCAAAAAGCATGGGGTTGGCGTCTTCCATAACTACAACTTGTAAAATTTTCTGTCTTCCAAGCATTTCAACTGTTACGTCCGTAAGTCCTTTTGGTTTGAGTTTGAGGTTCCCATAGGCACGTAGTTTCGGTGCCTTTGTTAAAGGGGGTGCTCCAATACGTTTCCAAAACTCTGTGCTAATGATGGAGTATACCGATCCCGGGTCCCAGTCCAACGTACATTTGACACCATTGAGTGTGACGTCAATGCGCTTGCTGTCCTTGTTCCTTTTGCGTTCAATCTTGTAGACATCTTCACTATCGTATGAGGATGTAGAAGATTCTGATAAACACTCGTCGCTGTCAGTGTTCCTAATTTTATGTAATTTGTTTTCGTTTTTGATTGCTCGTTTCTTCCCTGACTTGGTGTTCGTTAAATATGCTCTTCCAGTCTTGATACAGCAATCTTCAAAATGTCCTAGTGTTTGACATTCCTTGCAAATATAGTCTTTTGCCTTACAATCGCCCACCTTATGTCTATCATATGCACCGCATCGACGGCATTGATCTGGACCAATCCTGCGTAAAGACGTACTCTGTTTGTTGTGATGCGCCATGTTGGTTTTTGCTCTGACTTTGTTTGTGGCAGCAGGTAAAACGACGTGAATGTCACCTTCAGCAAGCTCTCTAGACTGAGTTACTGCAAAGAATTTGGCAAATGTAACTTCCACAGTCTTTCCATCGTAATGTTCTTGTAAATCGGGCCATTTCTGTTTCAGATCCACTTCTAGCTGCGGGTGGTTTATGCCGGTCGCAAATCGATCACGCAGTAGACGCTCGAACAAGTCGTCCTTGTAGCCACAGTTGGTGGCGAGTTTTTTGAGCCTGTTAGCGTAGTGTTCCATAGTCTCATTGCAGTCTCTTACGCAATTCCAAAACTCAGTCAAAGCTTTGAATTTCGTTGTCTTAGGTCGATGTAAGTCGAGTAGTTTAGACTTTACGTCTTTGTATAGACTTTTTTCAAAAACGGGTATGAGTGCTACTTTCAGATCGTGAAAGACTTCTGGAGTTAAGCAAGAAAATAATAGTTCTTTCCTGATGTCGTCTTCGCTTACGTCCCAGATATCGCATTTTTTTTCAAAAAAATCTAAAAAATATTCTACCGACGTAGTAGAAGGGTTAAACGTATCGCACTTGAAATTTTTAATAATTGTGAGTTTATATATGATCAAACGAAATTCGCAAGTGAAGTTCGATCGATATTATATTAATCGCTTCATTCGAAGATATAACATTCACAACGTAGTTCCTCTAACCTACAAGGCAACTTCACACTTTTTTTAAAATACCCCCTTTTTAATTTACTTTTTTTTATTTTTTGGTATCTGCGGTCAGTGTATCAAGTCTCATTCTTTTTAGAGTACATACAGTTATAGTTTAGCAAAAGCTTCGTTATAGGGAAATAGGGTGGGTGGGTGTTATATCTTCGAATGAAGCGATTAATATAATATCGATCGAACTTCACTTGCGAAGTTCGTTTGATCATATATTATATTGCATCGCTTCATTCTTCAGATATAACATTCACAACGTAGATGTTTAGAGATGAAGTTTTGGTAATAATAATAGATAAGTTGTTATTTAGTTTGTATATTTAACATAAGCCTTCGTTATTTTAATATATAATTTTTAATCAGTAATCAATTGTAAATAATACATTGGTATTTATCTTAATCTAGAATCAACTACAATCCTAATAATATAGTGCAATAATGTATACACTAATCAGTCTCTTCTACAGTAATGCATACACAATAATAATTATAGACACTAATCAGTCTTTTTTTTTTTTTTTTTTAATTTGTGTTCGGTGGAAAACAAACCGAACTTGCGAAAGAACTTTCTTCGCGTATAGCCCGACAATAATATTTGGCGAACGTTTGAGAAGAGGCTGTCCAGCCAGCCGCCTTCCTGATGGCGTCTATGGACAGGCCAGCGCGGTGCGCCGAGGACGTGGCGGCATGGCGGGTGCTATGCGCGCTGAATGTCGTCACGTCCACGCCGCTCGCACACAATACTTGTTTTATCCAGCGGCTGATTGACTGCGCCGTGGCGCCTCTATAGGGCCTTTTAAACGTCAGGAATAAATTAGGTACGTTCTCGGGTCTAATTTCCTTAGTAATTTCAAGGTAATCTTTTAATGTCGTAGCCGGGCAAATACTTGGTTTATCTAAGAAGTATGGTAGATATAAAATTGGTTGATCTCGGCCAGGTGCCGATGTCTTAATAATATCAGTTACGATTATTTCGATGCCTCTAGAATTTATTTTTATGTTTGAGGTCTTGATAAGAGCAAACGTTTGAACTCTGTGAGCTGTACAAATAGCTAACAAAATTGCTAATTTCTTAGTGATATTTTTTATTGTTAGATCTTCATTTGGAAACCAATTAGAGATAAAATTGAGTACCACCTGGGGATCCCAAGTACTCGTGTACTTCGGTACACACGGTCTCAATTTGTACGCGCCTTTTAGTAACCTTTTTATACAGTCGTCTGCTCCTATACTGCTTCCTAGAAGTAGCGATAGGGCAGAGCGATGACTATTAAGTGAACCGTATGATGCTCCCTTATTAAATTGATCGGATAAAAAGGTCATGACCCGTGGAATTGACACCTCAAACGTGTTATAATGATTAAGTATACAGAATTCCCACCATAATTTAAAGGTGACATTATACTGCTGTACGGTGTTTTGGGACAAAGAAGCTAACATTAAGTCGAGAGCGGTTGGAGGCGTCCCTCGCTGCGTGAACGCAAGCCCGAGAGCACCGCGGCACCCAGGGTAAGCGACTTGTAAAGTGGATGGTGGATTCTGAAACGGGAAGATAAAAGACTTTTATTGGCTTTCAGAATAACTATTTCGGTTACAAGCATACTCTTTAACTGAGGATACCAGGCTTGTGATGGCCATATGGGAAAAACAAAAATACCTTCGGCTTGGTCTAAAACTAATTTTTGTAAGCATTTTAATATTACTGAAAATGGCGGGAAGGCATAAAAGTGTTTATCGCGCCAGCTTACTGTAAACGCATCAATTGCGATGGCATCGGGGTCTGGTCGCCAAGACACATAGTCCTCACATTTTGCATTAGTGCGAGAGGCGAATCAATCTATTTCTGGTTGACCTAATTCTTGTGTTATCAATTGGAATGCTGAATTTGATAACTCCCATTCTGTGTCCATGTTAATTTTTCTAGACTGTTCGTCGGCTATAAAGTTATCGTGTGTGTTTATATAAGAAGCTACTAGCCAGATATTTTTCCTCTCGCACCACTGCCAAATAGATCGAGATAAGTCGTTCAAATGTGGGAATTGTATTCCGCCCATACGATTGACATAACTAATGGCTGTTGTATTATCGATGCGTAATGCGTAAGAACCATTTTAATGCTAAAAATACCGCTAAGAGTTCAAGATAATTAATGTGAAACTTTAATTCTGAATTTTTCCAAGAACCGTTAATGCGTTCGTTGTTGCAACAGGCGCCCCACCCGGTTCTGGATGCATCAGTGAATACTTCTAATGTAAATGCTTGAGCCCTTATGGAATTGGAAGTTGTTGAAATATTTTTTGACCACCGATTCAGGTTATTCAAAATTATATTAGATAATTTAATTTTCGTATCAAAATCATTGTTAATTTTTAAAGCCAAGTATTTTTGTCGTTCTAAGATTTTGGTGTAAATCCATCCATATTTTGCTGCGGGACAAGCCGCAGTAAGAATTCCAATTAATTGTGCAAATTCTCTTATTGTGCAGCGTGGTAAGCGTACAAATTTATTTAATAAACTAGCTATGTGAGCGCGTTTCTCGTCTGGTAAGTACATAATTAAACTTTTTGAATCATACATGAAACCTAAATATTTACAAGTTTGTTTTGGTTCTAATGAACTTTTATTGAAATTAATAACGAAACCAAGGGATTCTAATAATTTCAAAGTTTCTGTTATGTTTTTACGACATTCAGAATATGTATCACCTATACATAATACGTCATCAAGGTATTGAACGGATTTATAACCCCGCTTCCTAAGATGCGTCATCACCTCTTTCATAATCTTAGTAAAGGTTCTAGGTGCTATAGATAAGCCATAAGGCATAGCATTAAACTCATACAAAATGTTTTGTCCTTTATCATTCTCGAAATAAAAGCGCAAGTATTTTCGGTGATATTTAGCGATAGGAATTAAAAGATATGCTTCCTTTAAGTCTATATTAGCCATGTAACCGTTTTGAGGTATTAATTTAGTAACGGTCCTGTAATCTTCCATTTTAAAATGAAATTTGGAGATAAACTTGTTGAGTGGTTTTAAATTCAAAATAAACCGCTTGTCGCCGTTTGGTTTGGCAGTAAGAAATATCTTTGATATGAATTGATTATCGATAGGTGAACATGTTGTTATTGCACCTAAATCGATTAACTTTTTGATGGCCACATTCATATCCTCTTTATCTGTCGTTGAAAGAACATTATAAGGTGGAAAAGTTTGCACCGGAGTTTCAGAAAATGGTTACGAATCCATTCGAGAACGATGTCATTGGAAGATATATTAAGCCAGTGAGAATAAAAATGACGTATTCGTCCAGAGTGTACCTGTTCTATTGTTGAGGTTGAGCACGCGTTTTGTTCGTGTTCGAGTACCTCGGTTGCGCCGCTGTCTGAGCCTTGCGCGTTGCCGGGGCTTGTCTCCTCTGGCCTCCGCGCCCCCCCCTGTTCGACAGGTAACGCGAAGGACCTTGCCAGTTTTCCTGGTAGCGAGGTCGTGCGACTGCCGATTGGACTGTCTGTGGAGGTTTTTGAGGCCCAGAGGGCTTTTTAATTTGCAGGCCCTGCTTTTCAATAGCTTTTGAAGCTTTGATTTTTTCGGATAGTTTTATCCCGAATAAAGTGCTATCCCTCTCGTTATCCTTGATAACATTTAGGAATGATTTTTCTTAGCCAGGTGTCACTAATTTGATGCGTGCTTCAGTATCCATATTGTGAAGATGGGTTAAGATGCGACAACTGTCGCTTAGCATTTTTATGGCTTGGATTTTTTCTTCGCCAGTAATAAGAAGAGTCATCGCCCTATTCACGGCTGTGATTCCAGCGCCAAGAAGTTGTTGCGACAACTCCATCTTCTTATCGCGATTACGTGCCATGTCTGTAATGGCTGCCGAAATTTCAGCATTAAGTTTTGGTGCTTGTAAAAGAATACAATTGGAGGGGACAAGATATTCTTTTAATAATTTGTCCTTAGCTTCCTTGGGCAGTCCCTTTTTTAATATGGGCTGCCATCTTTGGGCCAAATCTTCGTGTATGGCTTCCCCAAACTCAGGAGCGTCGTCAGATTGCTCCCCTAATGCTGACAAAATTTCTGGGTCCAGTTCATGTGCAATCGAAGGTACTTCGGTTTCTGGTATTCCTGAATCGGGAACCGGAACCGGGACCGGAACCGGAATTTCGGGAATGTCAGTAACCTCCAAGGCTGGTGGATTGGCAGGTCCGTTGTTGTCCACTTTATCGGCATCTAATAATAAAATTATTTATTTTATATGTGTGGAACTTGACAAAAATACCTTCGTTCTATCTCTCGGATAGACCCCAGGCTATGTCTAATTTCGCAAATATGTTAAGCTACCTCATGTAAGATATGCTTATTTTTTGCTTATATGCCCTCGTGTTGACTCACGGCCAACCCCCAGGCTTGCCACGTTCGATTTCGAATCAAGGCAACAAAGACTTTTTAGGTTAAGAAACCAAATGAATCGGTTAATTAAGAAAAGGAACAGGTCACGAACGTCAAATTTTTCAGGAGATGCAAAAAACTTTCAATATCTTTTAATATGAATAGAATGTTATATTTTTTTATCCTATATGTTTAATTAGTATAAAATACGTAATTTACAATACTTTTCTTCTTGTTTTGATATTTAATAGTTTACTAAATAATGGTTCAAAAGTCGTTGACTTGTTCCTTTTCTTACTCAACTGGATAAAAGTAAGGAAAAATAAAGAAAAATATACTGCTAATCTGTATTACTTTATTCATTATCATTGTTTGTGCTAGTATTAGGCCAGTTTTCGACAATGTTGACAAAATAGTCCGAGTATGTGGAATATACTGCAGAGTGCGTCTCAAATCTTCAATCTTTTTGATCTTTTCTACTGGTAAAGCTGGAATAACCGATCGGTTCCTTCGTAAATCGAATGTGTTAACTCAGCCCATATTTTGAATGAATGGGCGACATACCACACATCCTTTCTGATCTGTAGTATACTCAAACTCCATGAATTGGGACACCAAGAAATGCTGCTTTTGATTCCGTGGAACCTGACGCGATTGTGTTTCAACAGATATGGCATATAATCTAATCTAATAAAAAGTTTCTTTAGTTTTTAAATTTTACATAGTTTCAGGCATACCTACCCTCCATCCCTGCGCTTTTGGCCGCGTTCCGTGGTCCTGGGTTCAGATTGGGGTTGTTTTTCTAAATTTTTTGCCCCAAAAACTGGTTTTTGTGGGAAAATCCAAAATTTTTCTTCCCGACTACCTATTTTTTATTCTTTATTTGGCTAGCCCGCGCGGAGCCCGTTATCTGGACGTGCCGCACGTGCGACTAGCTCGCAATTTTTTTTAATTTATTAATCAGTGTTACTCATCATTGAAATTATCGTTTGAGTAAGAAAGGGAATAAGTCGGTGACTTGTTCGGTTTCTTACTTACACGGTAATTTCATGTGCCCTACATTTTCCTAACGAATAGACTGACTTATTCCTTTTCCTAACTGATTTGTAGGTCTTGCCATAAACAATTGAAATTCATTAAAATTGCCACACTGAAAAAAACCTTACCTGTTCTCTTTCTTAAATAACCGATTCAAATTGAAGCACTTATTCACCAAAATGTGATAATATAAATTAGGTACTTACGGTTACCGGCGTCGTTACCGACGCTTACATCTGAGTCCGAAGATTCAACGACTCGCATCACACGACGACGATTTTGTCGTTCCTTTTCTTCGAGTTTACGAATCTTTTTATGATAACGGTCAATTTTATCTTTAGCACTGCGCTTAGGCATTATTTCTAACTTTATAATGACAAAAAACTAAACTCAATATTAAAACTTTTCCGAATCGGGAAATTTTATCGCAGAACTTGTGTTATCGTTGCCTCGCACGGAAAAAGAATGAGACTTGATACACTGACCGCAGATACCAAAAAATAAAAATAAAAGTAAATTAAAAAGGGGGTATTTTAAAAAAAAGTGCGAAGTTGCCTTGTAGGTTAGAGGAACTACGTTGTGAATGTTATATCTGAAGAATGAAGCGATGCAATATAATTACAGTTGTTGTTGGTGTTCGCCGAGCTGGTAGACTCCGTACCAGGTGTTGCTGGTGTGGGGGCCGCCGCTGTCGGTTGCTGTTGTTGTAACACGAGTTGCTGCAAAACGTCTGTTATTTGCTGTTGTTGTTCCCGTTGAATTTGTATAAATTCTTTAAATTGTTCCGCGTCCATTTTATCACTTTTAATCCTCGTCGCCAATGAAATAAATTACAATCATCGTACAAGAATATGTTTTATTTAATATCGTAACTAAGTAAACATGAATGTCACAACCATAGAGGTAGGTATATAACAGAAGGCAGATAGGCAGGGTCAAGGGTGGCTAATCAGTTTAGTAAGTTCACATATTTTGATAGGCAACTACGGAACCCTACATTGTGCGTGGTCCGATATGCACTTGGCCGGGTTTTTGAGGATGGATGGATGGATGTTTGTTACTCTTTCGACAATTATCGAAAACCATGCAGGCGAAGCCGCGGGCATAAGCTAGTACGAAATAAAAAAGGTGGTCGCTTGTGTTGCAGGTGGACGACGAGCACGAGAGCGAGGAGCTGTCCATGCGGAACTTCCTGGGGCTGTGGCTGGTGCTGGTGGTGGGCTGCGCGCTGGGCATCGTGCTGTCGTGCTGCGACCTGGCGTGGGCGGCGGCGCGGCGTGCCAGGGCGCAGGGCGGACGCTTCCACAGCCACTTCTGGGCGGAGCTGCGCTTCGTGTTCCGCTTCGAGCAGTCCGTCAAGCCTCTACAGGTACGCTATCATTACTAGCGAGTACTGCTGCGCGTGCTGGGCCTCATGTGTGACGCCGTGCTTGCAGGGCCCGCTGAGCGGCTCGTCCAGCGAGTCGGCGGACACGGCGCGCTCGGCGGAGGAGCCGGGCGAGGCGGACGAGGCAGGCAAGGCCGGCGAGGCGGACGACGCGGGCTCGCTCGAGGCACGCGCGCGCTCGGGCTCGGGCGCGGTGGGCGCGCGCCGGCGCCGCTCCTCCATGCACGCCGCCAGCCTGCGCGTGGCGCGCCACACCGCCCGCGACTCCGCCACGCCAGCGCGACGATAACCCACTGCATGTACCACGCCACGCCATGCACCTGACGCACCTGATGTCTTAATCATTTGCTTCCGCGTAGGTTTTCTCTGCATGTATTTAGTTCTAGATTTACTTAAGTAATCTTTTCAGCTTTCTTCAACGTTTTGTAGGCGCATATAAGCCTATTTGAAATAAAATATTTTGATTGTTGAAAATTATCTTTTGACTTTTCCTTTAATTGTAAAAAATAAAACCGATTTCAAATCAGTTTCTGAAGTCGGTGACTTTTGTTTGTTAACCGACTTCCCAAAAAGGCGGAGGTTCTCAATTCGATTGGTATGTTTTTTTTATTTCTTTTTCTATGTATGTACACCGATTACGCTGCGATTTATGATCCGATTTACGTGATTCTTTTTAGTTTGATGCTGAATAGTTGCCATTTGGTCCCATAAAAATTTAGCATGGTTTGGCCCAGTACTTTTAATTTTATGATCATTTTTTAACCGACTTCTAAAAAAGAAGGAGGTTCTCAATTCGGATGTTTGTATTTTTTTTTTTTTATGTTTGTTCGGGCATAACTCCGTCACTTGCTAACCGATTTGAAAAATTCTTTCTTTGTTGGAAAGGGTATACTTCCGAAATGGTCCCATAATTTTTTTTTTCGAAATCGGACAAGCGGTTTTTTAAAAATCAACAAAATTCCAAAAAAAAAACTACATTGTCCACATTGACCCATGAACATGTGAACCACTAAAAAGCGAAAAAAATAAAACCGACTTAAAAAAAAACACAAAAAAGTTAAAAATAAACTTTAGAAGAAAAACCAGTCTCTGAAGTCGGTGGCAAAAAAATTAAATCAAACAAATAAAAGTCACCGACTTCAGAGACTGGTTTTTCTTCTAAAGTTTATTTTTAACTTTTTTGTGTTTTTTTTTTGAAGTCGATTTTATTTTTTGTTAAAAAGTTTTTTTTTAAATTATCATTTTTCGTTTATGTGTATCGTGAAAAACTTCGTCGTTAATGAACCAATTTGATGATTATTTTTTTATTGGAATGTAGATACTTCAAGGGTGCTACCATGATATGGAAACCAGGACCTGGTGATGGAATCCCAAAGAAATCGAGGGCAAATTCATAGGCACCTGTTTCGTGCTTTTTCTGACGCTATACCTACAAGTATTCGCATCTAGCAGTCATCACTTCATGTTGATGAGCTTATGATGGAAGGTACTACTCCTCAATGGTTAGGAATTGAAAGCAATAATGAGGGAATTTGAAGGTTAAGGGCCAGGTTTCTTAGTCAAATGTTAAATTAATGTACCTACTTATAGTAAATATTTCTATAGGATATTACAACTAAAAATGAAAAAATAAAAAAACTTTATTGCAAAAAAAGCAACCGACTTCAAAAACACCAAAAAGTGAAAAATAAAACTTCAGAAGAAAAATCAATTTCTGAAGTCGGTGACATTTGTTTGTTTCATTTCGTTTTTTTGCCACCGACTTCAGAAATTGATTTTTCTTCTGAAGTTTTATTTTTCACTTTTTGGTGTTTTTTTGCAATACTTAAAGTTTTTTTATTTTTTCATTTTTAGTTGTAATATCCTTGTTCAAAACCATGCATGTAAGAAACCCGCTTACCAAGGGCTTAGTTCAAAAATGTCAAAACAAATTCTGACAAGAGTTGTTTTTTGCCTAACTAGATGGCGTTGACGTCGAATTAGAAGTCGGTGTTAAGATTCTCCGCCATTTAGTTAGGCTACCTGTCTTTAGGGTTCAAGTTCAAAGCAAAAAACACAGAACAAAATACTAGTTCAAATTAGTTCAAATAGATCAGTATACAGTATTTACGTGTTTCATTGTACAATGAAACACGTAAATACTGTATACTGACATTCGACACTTTACTAGTATACGCCTATAGCTCATTTTAACACAAGTACCGGGTGACCATCCTCGGCGTCCGGTACTAAACACCAGGGCCCCGAGTCTGCTATTCAATAGTGTCAGAATGGTCGATCATTGATCTCATAATGGTTGATTGATGACAAGCCAAAAAGTACCTTATGCCTGTCGACTTAAGGTACTTTTTGGCTTGTCGTAAATCAACCATTATGAGATCAATGATCGACCATTCTGACACTATTGAATAGCAGACTCGGGGCCCTGATGTTGCTAATGTTTCATTTTAATTCAGGGCATTCAGGCTACTATTTTTGAAATAAAATTAATATTTTATCATTTAATGAAATTAGGTTTATTTGTACAAGTATAACTTATTTATTTTGGTTGACCGTACTTTTTAAAGGCGTAAGGTTTGTTTATTTTATTTTTGGGCCCGAAATAACACTAAAACAAAGGGGAATCCTGGATCGCGGTCCCGGTCCCGAAAGCCCCACGACCCGACAGTGGCCCGTTTCAAAATACCAGATGACCACTCGTAAACCATCATTTTCATCTGCCTAGCCTTTCCCCAATTATGTTGGGATCGACTTGCATTCTAACCGGATGCAGCTGAATACCTAATTACCTACCTACCTGTATTTTACACGGATTAATTGTCTGTAAACTGGAAAGGTCATTGTAATAAATTAGGTAAGTACCTACTCACAAAATGCGATCTCAAGAGACGGGGACGGAAAACAACAAAACTCAGTTCCGGACAGTTCCGGTATCGAGTGTGAACTCGTCCCTGACGTCTGGCGAGGCAGCGCGCCTGCGTCAGCCGCGCGGCGACATTGACACCACTGCCACAGATAACTGCACGAGCACTCGCCACGTCAGCTCACGTCGTCCCTCGGCCAGCACGCAGCGCGCGCACACAGCGGCGCCTCTCCGCGCGACCCACTCTGCCGTCCTAACGAAAAGTGCAATAACTCGAGTTTTGCCCAAATTGAGTTCAGTACATATTCGGAATCTGCAGAACGAGATCTACATATTTTTTTAAGACACTTTTTACGTATCTATGACGTAGCCGGTTTTAATACTAAGCATAACTGAAATATCTAGGTCGGTGCTTTATGATTTACATATCAAGACCGAAATAACTATAGATAGGAATAACTTACTTAAGGTATTAAGTAGTTTTACTAACTATATCTGCAATAAGTTTGAGTTATTGCAGATATGATACGGAACCTTATTTGCGCTATTAAATAATGTACTAAATATTTCTGAAATATGTAGAGTTATTGCATTTATAATTACCATATTTCGTTACTGTGATTCTCATTTACAAGTTAAAAGTACAATAAGCTTGAATTATTGCAGTTATGTTAAGGAATATTATGCGAAGAATACTAAAATTTATGTAGTAAGTAGATTTATTGCATTTATTTGTAGGAAGATTAAACGAATACAGTATACCTACGCGAAATAAACTGCAATAAATTCACCATTTATTGCGTTTATAACTAGCACCAGGGGCTGAGGGGGTACGAGGATTTACAGAGACTCAAAATAACTTTGCTAGGACAGTTTTAGCTGATTGAACTGCCCTAAGTTATAATACAAGTATATAATTAATACTACGATTTCTATGCTCGTATTGATATAGTAATTATAAATGCTGTGATTATATATGACTGACTTTGATAGTCTCTAATTAAGAAGAATTTTAAGTGTTTTGTTTACTACATCTATCTATTTACATAAAAAGAGAAGTCCTGACTGACTGACTCATCAACGCCCTGCCCAAACTCTTGGACCTAGAAAGCTGAAATTTTGCACAGAGGTTCCCTTTATAGTGTAGACAAGGCATAAGGAAGGATTTTTCGAAATTCAACCCCTAAAGGAGTTAAATAGGGGATGAAAGTTTGTATGGAAAATCGTCATTTTCACGCGGGCGATGCCGCTGGCAAAAGCTAGTTCATAATGAATGGAGGTGACTCCAGATGTTTATTCTTAAATATTATATTTTAAGTTTAAAATATTCAGATTTTATTGTATAAGATCAGCAATGATTGAGACCTAAGTATGATTAAATAAATAAACAATTTGTTTGCAACATCAAAGTTTATTAGTTCATGTTCTCTAAACATCTGCTAGTATATATTATATAGCAGGTATATAATATATACCTCGGACTAATTTCAAATTTAATAAATTGATTAAACGAACTTACCCAGTGAAGTTCTATCCTTATTATATGAAGAAATTAGTCCGAGATATGACACTCCCACCCTCCCAAGATTAACCGTTGATTAATTCTTCCCGTAGGTGGGTAACCTTGTACCACTGCTCTAAACTGAATGACAAGTAACAGCAGTGTTGCCAGGTGCCGCTTTTATTTTTCATCTAAGATCTAAAAAATCGCGTCAAAGAGCACCAGAAGACGGCAGCTGCTGTATTAATCTGGGGGTACGAGGAGTTATGTAAAGCCAAAATGGCGGAGCTTGATCGTAAGCATTTTTCACCGAAAAAATATACTAATAAAGTAAATTATGGTACTATGTGTTACATTTTACCTACTTCTCGTTGAGAAATTCATACTGAGACTGATTCCCTCATCAAACAGTTGGAAGTGAGAGCTCAAGTTCATGCCGAGGAGCCAGAAGTTGTTCCAGTTGCTGATACTGATGATATAGAGGATATGGAGCTATCCAGCGACATTGTTTCTGCTTTAGGTGAGGTGATTGGCACTCAAAAGGACTATGGTGATGACATACACCCTAACATATTAAAGATCATTGAAAACATTTTAACGAAATATTAGTATTAATAAATATACTTCATCATCATCATCATCAGCCTATAATTGTTCCCACTGCAGGGACTCAGGCCTCCTCTCTAGGAGAGGGATGGGCTATAATCCACCACGCGGGCCCAGTGCGGATTGGTGGATGTTATAAATATACTTGTATTATAATAACTTAGAGCAGTTTAATCAGCTAAAACTGCCCTAGCAAAGTTATTTTGAGTGGTAAACCCTCCTAATTTTTTAAACACATCTGAACATAGCTATAATGAGTAGATTTGGCTTTACCGAACACAGTTTCATAGTAGATCGGTGAGAGGAAGAAAAGTAAAGTTTTGCAAGCTTCTATTCATTCAGATTTGACATAAAATGTAACACCTGTTTTTCTAATAGTAGGTAACAAATTACAACTTCTTCGAATTAAACTGGTCTCTTACTAATGAAAACCGCAATAAATAAGATAATTAATGCATCTTTGGTTAGGAAACAGTTCTTAAAACAAATACACAAAAACAAACAAACTAACAAATAAACAAATATATTCATTGCTACTTAAAAATGCATCATGTTGGTTCCTAACCATTAGTGCAATAAATAGGTTACTTATTGCGGTTATGACTAGTAAACATTATTTCTAAATAGTAAAAATACTTAACATTATAGTATTTATTGTTTTTAATAATGGAAATAAATGCGGGAACAAACATTGAGGTATCACGTAATATTCTCTACATTGTTATCTATCATATAGTGAAAGATTCAAGTCGATATTATGTATAGTGATGGAGATACAGACAAAACAAAAAAAAATCTTTAACCGCGTTTTTCTCGAAATCATGTTTAACCTAGTTATTGCACTTTTCGTTATGACGGCAGCACTTTATCGGGGAGAGGCGGGCACGGCTCTACAGCAGCATGCAACCTTGGGCCGCTGCATGTGTGCGTGGAGCGGCGGTGGGCGCGGGCAGTGCGCGCCGGGTTGCGGTGCGCGAGGCGCATGCGCGGCGCCATCGAGCGGCGGCGGCAGCAGCGCTGCGGCTCAGTCCGCCGCCGCCGCGCCATGGAGCTGCCGCAGGAAGCTCCGCCGGCCGCCGCGGCCCCGGGCGCGCGCCCGCTCGTCAACCCCGACGAGTACGGCGAGGTGGACACCTCCAGGTGCGCTCACCCCCACACCACACACCCCACGCCCCAGCCCCACGCGCCATGTGCCGCAGGATATCACACGATTCACTAGCTTTTACATAACATGTTACCCTCTGCACGGTGCTAAGTAGGTACTAACACGATCAAGCACAGTGTTGTGAACTGTTTACCTAGCTAGGCCAAACTATTCTATCAATGAACTAATATTTTTGATATTTAAAGGAAATCTAAATGAACTAAGTCAATAACTAAGCAAGTCTGTGAAACAAACATACATCTAATCCAAATGAATAAAAATAAGGAGCATAATAAGTGGTGACTGGCACGAACGGTGCGCGGTGGTTGTAGTTATTGGTGACCGAGCGCTGAGCACTGACTCACTGAGCTGAGCTCGTCGGTCGGCGTCGATGGCGACCGCTCGATGGCCGTCCGGGGCGGGGCGCCGCGCGCCGCCGCTGCCGCGCTCGACGCGCTCGCCGGACCACCACAGCTTCTCCTCTTTTCCTCAATTTAATTATTTACTCCGTATAACGTGTGTTTCACAAGATCTTATAATAATCCAGCAGGTTCACATGACCCTGTCCGGCACAATTTATTATATACTTAACATGAATAAATAATGTCACAGAAAAAATAAAATAGGTACCTAAGTAATAAAATAGAGATCAAAAATCGAATAAAATAAAAAAAATTGGCAAATACCTACATCATGTTGTCATTAAAATAATAATCAAAACTTAAACTATTTTGATGATCAAACATTGAAGTATTTTCAATATTAGAGCACAAATACTAGTGACCCGCCCCGGCTTCGCACGGGTGCAAAAAAGGTATTAAACCCTTCCTCTTGAATCACTCTATCTATTAAAAAAAACCGCATCAAAATCCGTTGCGTAGTTTTAAAGATTTAAGCATACAGACAAACAAACAGACAAAAAAGTAAGAAAGTAAGTAAAGTTTTACACTGTTTTAAGTAAAGTTTTACACTGACAAAAAAGTAAGTAAAGTTTTATACTATATGTAAGGATTTTGTAATTTTCTTATGTCATTAGGTCATTCGGTCATTACGAATTTTGTTACATACAAACTCATTCCAAATTACGATTATTTTTTAAGTATTTTAGCTTCGGTTGGAATATTACGAACGTTTTTTTGAACTGGAGTGGTCAGATTTCTAGAATATATTAAGTTGATGCCAAAGTAAGAACACAAAGTAAGAGTCCAGCTTCTTCGTCTACAGCTTTCTGCGTTTTCAATACGTCAGCGTCAGTTCAGTTTACCTCTAAAGTCGCTTTGCACTGCTGTAATTTGGCATGAATTACAACTTAGAAACAAAAAATATATATGTTGCAGTCAAAACTCTTAATCAGTCAAAACTACTTTTGACTGGTTTAGTCAAAACCCTTAGTCAAAAGTAGTTTTGTCTGATTTAGAGTTTTGACTAGTCAAAACTACTTTTGACCGGTCAAAGCTATTATAACAAATTATAAGGTGAGTTCTGTTTTATTATTTACCCTTTGGATAACCTTGTTCGATAGCTAACATTTATTTCATTAGAATAAACGCGTTAGGGTTTTGACTGAAACCAGTCAAAAGTAGTTTTGACTGATTAAGAGTTTTGCCCGTAACATATACCTATATCGAAAAGTATTTTTATGGTATCTCTCCGTAATTTACATAGCGTCTGGGGTATTGTTAGAAAATGCTAATTTGGGTTCCGTACCAGAAAAGGTAAAAAAAGAACCCCTAAATGAGATCACTATCTTGGCCGTCTGTCTGTCCATGACTTGACTTGAGTCTAACAAAAACATAGCATGTTGACTCAAGTCTCCCCCTCGCCCCCTCCCCTCTACCAGCTATGCAGTTGTGTTGGGTGACCAACTTACAAAATGTATTTGGATAAAATATTTTCCTAAACATAATGTATAGCAGCTAGCAGCACATGTATTTAAATTGCAAATGTTAATTTGTTTTTTATTATTACGAAAAAAAATATCGTTGGGAGGCAAATCAAAGGTAAGAAGGTGCTCCGAAGAGCGCTTTATCTGCTGCTTCACAAAACCTCGGCTGACGGACGGTGATCACTCAACATAAATAAAGGCACAGTGCTTACTCACACATAAGCGGATTACAGGTATACGATACTACTTATTGCACTTACTCTAAAAACTATGAAATCACTCACGTATATTACATCAATATAACATAATCACGTATATTTTAATGTATAATAATAATAATAATAATATTCCACAACTATCACACAACGCCATCTAGTCCCAAGTGTTAGGTTTCATAAAATAAGTAATTCTTTAAACAATTTGTATTTCCTACACCGGCAACACTCGCAATGTCATTCGTTCACACTGGTGAACGAATGACATTGGGAGCTGACGTTTGAGGTTGAGACGACGGACTCGGCCTATTTGCTCGGGGCCAGCATCGAATACGGACGTGCTATATCTCTGTATACTCGTGCAAGGAGAAAATACAGCTACCCTTCAAATAATTACTGTGAGTTTTATTATACTTCTATGTTTAATGTGAGTTTTATTATATTTCAGAAGTGGGATTAACCCGCATATGTGCATAATTATGTAGTGCTATACTGCTTACTTATATATTGTGCTTGTTTGTGGAATTTTCAAAGAATTTGTTAAACGGTTATTTTTCAAGGTTAGAATAAAACAAAATAAAGGGGTTGTTTTAAGGTCATTCTAATGGGTCTATAAGATTACTTCCTTAATGTTGATGGGGGAGCAAGGGGGCCCAAAATTTCGTTATTTTTGAGCTACGAAGCCCCGTTTTCGAGATATTTCAAATATACCGCCGCCGTTAGTATTATAACAACGGTAACTTTTAAGGTTAAAATAAAATAAAGTAAAGGGGTTATTTCAAGGTCATTCTAATGGATCTACAGGATTACTTCCTTAATATTGATGGGGCAGCAAGGGGGCCCAAAATTTCGTTATTTTTGAGCTACGAAGGTCCGTTTTCGAGATATATTAAATATGCCACCGCTGTCAATAACATTTTTATTGTCAAGTGTTTATTTGAGCAGTTACATAGATTACGTTTCTAAGTTTCAGAATAACGATGCCACATTCGAACGAATCTTCCCCACGGCGCCGTTTGAGAACGCCGTGCCATAGAGAAGCCGATCGAAATGCAGACTCAAGCAGACGAAGTCGGAGTCGCACGCGCCGACAAGGTGACAGCTATCGCAGTCGTAGTCGCGTGCGTACTTCTAGTCAAAGACAAGGACGTGACAATGTCAGTCAATTGGAACATCAGCTAGAAAATCATCGCGAGCGGCTACGCGTTCTGGAGAACGAGTTGAGCCGGGAGCGCAGTCTTAGACCTCGGGCCACACCCCAGGCTGGCCGCCACAACCTCCGCGTGTCTAAGGACAATGAACAGGACCGGCTGCGGGTTCGAGACAGAAGCCTACCTCGGGAACGCAGCCCTACAGTGCGAAGATCTCATGAAGTACGCGATGCCGTTGAAAACGCGTCGCCACCGCCACGGAATGTAAGGTCAGACAGTCCAGCCTTTACCTCTAAGGATATTATGAATATTATTAATACTCTTGGTAACATTAAGTCTCGGTCTCAGCCGTCAACTGTGTCAACTCCAGTGCAAAATTCTAACAATAACATCATACACATATGAATATTTTACCTAATTTTGACCCTTCTTCAAACGGTCAGCGCATTGATATTTGGCTGAAAAAGGTAAATGAATGTGCGACTGTTTACGGTTGGGACGAGAGAACGATTATACACTTTGCTATGCAGAAGCTACAAGGATTGGCCAAAATATGGTATGAGAGTCTGAACTCCATACTTTTCAGTTGGAGTGAGTGGCAACACAAATTGATGAGTGCGTTCCCTTTTGAGCAAAGTTATGGCCAATCCTTGGAGGACATGCTCAAGAGAATAAGTAAAAGTAATGAACCCATAGAGGTCTACTACTATGAGAAATTAGCCCTGTTGAACCGATGTGACATCGAGGGCAAGCGCGCTGTAGAATGCATAATACACGGTTTAAGCGATAGAACAATGAGGTCTAGTGCCAACGCTGTACGGTGTACCCAACCCGATCAGTTACTACAATTTCTTGTGACTAATAAGGATGTTTCTCAATTTTCTGATCGTGCCAATTTTAAAGGCAAATCCTCATCCACATCAGACTCGTCAAATAATAATGCTTCAAATCGAACTAGTAATCGCGAATTATTTTGTTATAACTGCAAAGAGAAGGGGCACCCTTACCTCAAATGCCCCAAACCTTTAATTCAATGCGAGAAGTGTCGTAAGTTTGGTCATAAAGGCGAAAATTGCCCTGTTAAATTTGGAAACGATAAAAGCCCTGACAAGGTACAAAAGACAATGCGTATATTAACTTCGGAATCGGTCAGTGGGTCGTCTTGAATCAAATTCAAAGTTCATTAAAGAATGTATGTAATTAAAACTTTCATTTTCGGTAGTGAGGTCAGTCACTCTTATTACACAGTCCGTAGCTTCAGGGTTAGGTTTAATCTACGATAGTCCTTCCATACCTTTAAAGGGTTTCGGAAGTAACATAATACGATCCAAAGGTGCGGTGAATGTGGATTTAAGCATTGATGGTGTCAGAGGTAGTGTTTTGTGTCAAGTAGTAGAGGACGGACTTTTGGATTTACCCTTGCTGGTAGGGCAGTCGTTTACAGAACAGCCTCATATTGTAGTGTATAAGAATGCGAAAGAATTTACATTCTTTGACGGTAACAATGAATTTGGTTTTCCGCGATTAGATAGTACATCGGTCACCGTAGCGGTTGTCTCTGATGTCGTCATTTATGGTCCAGCTGTAGTTAACGCCCGCGTAAATTCTCGTTCAGTTAAAGATGGAGATATTTTATTAAGTGGGAAAGTGATAGGGAAGCCAAATCAGCAGTTTACCGTTATTGGGGGGGTGTACCGGGTCAAAAGCGGCTTACTTTATATTTACATAACGCCATTGTCAAAATTCTGTCAATTGAGAGAGGCGGTCGTTAAAAGAAGGGGTACTAAGATTCAGGTAGTTAGTCACACATTAGCAGATTCCTCCGTGGCTGAGCCCGGTGTAATTGATGTTGGCCAATTAAAAATAGGTGCCACAATCGACGAGTCTCAGCGAAGACAGTTGATAGACATACTTATTGGGTATAGGCATTGTTTCGCGATGTTCTTTTAGGAACTAGGCTGTACGAGCGTCGCTGAGATGAACATCGAACTAACTAGCAATCGTCCCGTTGGGTAACGACCGTTATAGACTGGCTGCTATACCAGGGTTGTCTACTTGTCTAGTACTAAGAATAAGCGCAAAACCACTGTAGCTGCCGATCGCATGTTGCCATGGGTTCACGTGGCTGCCTTAGATGTAAACGAGGGTAATGATGATGATGATGACGAAGATGAATTGAATATATGTAACGATGAAGGTACGGATGCGTAACTTCGTTCATTCTAGTAATTAATGCCAATTTGTTAGCTGACAATAGATTGAAAGACAGATTGCACCTAATTTCAAATGATTTAGAACGTATTGTAGAATGATTTGTTTATTATAATTTGATTGATTAATGTATTTGTAAATTTATAATAACCAAGGATTGACAAATAAGTTTTAGTATGATTGTGGTTTTGTATGGAATTAATACATTCTTGATCTGTTTATTGTGTAGCATTATGTATAGAAATGTATAGGTGTTTAAGATTTATACACATAGATTGATTAAGTTAAGTTATACTCATGATGATTGTAATAAATAATATGTTCTAAGCGATGATGAATAATAAATTCGTATAGATTCTGACAGCTTTTCCTGTATTGAGTGTTTGTGAGAAGGGTTCGCAAGCAAGGTCACCTTAGTATGTGAGAAGGAGGGTTCACTACTATTCTGGCTTTTGATATATTTTATTATGTCTATGTATTTATATTGCTTGTGAGAAGGAGGGTTCGCAGGCAAGGTCACCTTAGTATGTGAGAAGGAGGGTTCACTACTATTCTGGCTTTTGATATATTTTATTATGTCTATGTATTTATATTGCTTGTGAGAAGGAGGGTTCGCAGGCAAGGTCACCTTAGTATGTGAGAAGGAGGGTTCACTACTATTCTGGCTTTTGATATATTTTATTATGTTTATGTATTTATTGCTTATGAGAAGGAGGGTTCATAAGCAACGTCACTTTAGTATGTGAGAAGGAGGGTTCACTACTACCGTGGCTTTGATATAATATTTTATTACATTTATATATTCACTGCTTGTGAGAATGAGGGTTCACAAGTAATGCCATCATGGTTCGTGAGAAGGAAGGTTCACACAACCATCATAATTTTTGGATATTGTTTATTACCTACCTACATCTGTTTCATGTAAATTGATTTTGGGAAAGTAAGTGAAGAAGAGGTTCACTATAATAATGGCCATGAGTAAATGATTTTTTTTTTTGTGTTTGGTATTATTATCCTTCTTTTGTTCTCTTTTCTGTGTTTCTGTTATATTGTTTTTAATTAAGATAATGATTCTCAAACTGTATAATATGTTTTAGAAATAGCGTGTTTATTTTTGTAAATTCGGATTCGATGCTGTCACTTTTAGCTGGCCGAGTGTTAGGTTGTAGTAGTAAACTGGCTACGTGCATGAGGACATGCACAACGTCAGGATGGTCGAGTGTTAGGTTTCATAAAATAAGTAATTCTTTAAACAATTTGTATTTCCTACACCGGCAACACTCGCAATGTCATTCGTTCACACTGGTGAACGAATGACATTGGGAGCTGACGTTTGAGGTTGAGACGACGGACTCGGCCTATTTGCTCGGGGCCAGCATCGAATACGGACGTGCTATATCTCTGTATACTCGTGCAAGGAGAAAATACAGCTACCCTTCAAATAATTACTGTGAGTTTTATTATACTTCTATGTTTAATGTGAGTTTTATTATACAAGCTAAGCAGAGCTTGTGTTATGGGTACCTACTAGACAACTGATAAACATACTTATATATTTCTAAATACATACATATTATAGATAAATAGTATAATGAACATTCATAGTGATGTTCAGACTGTTCAGAGGATAACCGTGGTCGTATGCCATTGCCCTGAAGTTTATGATCCCTTACTGTTGTGAGAACGTATTGCTATTAATGTAACGCTTCCGTAGTTCAAAAATTTACATAGTTACATACCGGTCAAAATCATAAAACAATTTTTTGCTTCGCCGTAGTCGGGTAAAAAGCTGGATGTTTTTATAATCCCTACCAAAGGTAAAAAATACGCTAATTGTACATACATACCTACATAAACTCACGTTTTTTTCCCATGAGAGTAGTACCACAAAATGCCACCTGTTACGATCCTTACATCCTTCAAGTTGTTTGTAAATTGCTAAATTTGAAATTCACAGAACTACCTTCGTGTATGTTAACAATCACTGGCCACTAGTTTCTTTTTTTTTTGAGTCAAGCCCGCCACACTATTCCCAAACCACTGTAACTCCTAGTTTGCCAGAATCGACTGGCCACTAGTTTGACCTAAATAAAACCATCTGCCTGACACCACCTGACCACCAGTGATTGTGGTTAATGTAATACATGATAAGGATGCATGTGGCAGGTATCCGGCGCCGAAGGACGCCACGAACAAGGTGCGCGGCCGCTCCGACCTGCTGGAGCTGATGTGCGGCGCGGGCGCCGTGGACCCCGAGCTGCTCACCGTCAAGACTTTCTACTTCTTCTTCTACTCGGCCTTCGGGTCGCTGTTTCCGCTGATGGGCGTGTACTTCAAGCAGATGGGCATGAACGCGGGCCAGTGTGGCCTGCTCATTGGAACGCGGCCCTTTGTGGAGTTCCTGTCAGCGCCCTTCTGGGGCGGGCTGGCAGACCGCTGGCAGAAGGGACGCACGCTGCTACTGGCCTCGCTGGGTGCCTGGATCGTGTTCACGCTGCCGCTGAGCTGGGTGCAGCCGGGCGCCGTGTCGTGCGTGCACCCGCTCAACTCCACGGCCTACAACCTCACGGAGCCGCGCTACGACGAGGACTGGCCCAGCGCCACCACGCGCTCGTTCCGCGGCCCGCCGGCCGGCCGCGAGGGCTCGCCGCTGCCCGTCAGCGACGCGCTCAACTACGACGCCAAGGCCAACAGTGACTGGGTGACGCCGCTGCACTCCTTTATCGTGTACCGCACGCCCGACATCCAGAAGACGTTCTTCCTGCTGCTGCTGCTGGTGGTGATCGGTGAGTTCTTCAGCGCGCCCGCCATCACGCTGGCCGACTCCGCCGTCATCACGCTGCTGGGCGAGGACGCCGACAGGTGAGCCTCACGTTGGTGTCTCAATGTCTTACGCACACACACAAAGTGTCAGTAGTACAGCGAGTGGCTGCGCAGGTACGGGCACCAGCGCATGTTCGGCTCGCTCGGCTGGGGGCTGGCCATGTTCTTCGTCGGCATCGCGCTGGACCACAGCACGGCGTTCAGCTCGCACCCCTGCGGCGGCCCGCAGCGCTTCGAGAAGAACTACACCATCTGCTTCGCCACCTTCTCCGTGCTCATGGGAGCAGCGCTCATCACTGCTACTCAGGTTTGTTGTATTTGGGTCACTATAACAATATCTGAGTTTTCTTCGAAGATGATAAAGCTATTGTCCGATGCATGTTTTCAACAGAACTTGAGATGTCGATGTGACGGACGTAAAACAGTTTTTAAAGCACCTTCCTGTCTTGGCTTTTTCACAAAACCATCTACCTTGTCGAAAGATTTACAGAAGTCTGCATAGACGGCATCTATTTGTACACGGTGGTTCACACTGATTCACACATAAGTAACAGTTGTTGGGACTGTTCCTAGCTATAGTGAACTCCCGTCCTAAAGTAGTATCCAATTAATATCTTCCCCTATACGAGTATGAAGATGTAGAAATAATGAGTGAATGTGGGTGCAACAGATCCGGTTCAAGTACGAGTTCGTGAGCTTGGAAGCGGCGCCGGCCGCGCCCGCCGAGCCCACGCACGAGGAGAAGCTGCAGCAGCAGCTGGCGGAGCAGCTGCAGCTGCCGGGGCTCGATACAAGCGCGCCGCCGCCTCGCCAGCCCGTGCTCGAGCAGGCCAAGGTACGCGCCGACCTAGGCCCTTTTGTATGAGCTACTACTCTACATGATGGGAGGGTTTCGGAACTGTCTGCTTGCCCTTGGGGCTAGCCGATTTATTGACATTGGACACGCCACTGGGCCGACGACAAACCTTTTCGCAGGAATGTTATAATGCGCTGCAATACCAAAGGCACTGCTGATGCATCCCCAATTCGCCACCCCAGAGACAAAGCTGAAATGTCTTATTATTACGTCATTGTTACACTAGCCCTCATAATGGGTATTATTCAAATCGGAACAGGTGCAATAGTAACAAAAGTATTAGTACTTCCCTGCTTGGTTGCTCCTCCACAAACCCTTGTGCAGACTTTGACACCTGCTAAATCCTCTACAGCAGTCTGGGAAGGCTGCTATAATTCTGGGACGACCCATATGTTGGTTGGAGTAGGTAATATTTAGACATCACGCACAATGACCCAATCAAACAAGTGCTAAAAATTAATCTAATGTAATTAATCTGGGCTAAGTGCGGATAAAAGCCCAGTTAAACCTAAATCCTCGAACCGTATCAGCTGAGACTGAGCCGCGGCTTGCAGGTGTTCGCGCAGACGACGCGCGAGATGCCGGAGTGGGTGACGGTGCTGCGCCAGTTCCAGAACGTGAAGGCGGCGTCGTTCCTGTTCGTCGCCTGGTTCATGGGCTTCGGCATCGGCCTCATCTTCACCTTCCTCTTCTGGCACCTGCAGGTAACACTCTCATCGTCGCCACACACTTAACGCTTACATTGTCACCAATACTTATTTTTTTTTCTTTTCGCTCTCCCAGGATATCGGTGGCTCCCCAACGCTGTTCGGAGTCGCTTCCGTCATCAACCACATCTCGGAAATATTCGCGTATTTCTTCAGCTTTAAGCTGATCACACAGATGGGACACGTAAAGGTATTACAAGATGGGTAGTATTTAAACGAGTGACTGTAAATTAAAATTTTAAGTGACAAAAATAATTAATTTGGGTCATAGAATTAGTAAGCGAGCGACTGACTGCGAGCGACGAGAAATCAACTAACAAACAAAAATTTTAGAAAACAAAATGAGTAGCTTCATAATATTGAGCGACCTAATATTTGTGTGAAAATGATTGAGATTGTGTGTGTGAAAATAAAACACAAGGAATTTTTAATTGAAATTATGTAAATATCGTATCGTATCGTTATGTAAAACTCAGTCAGTTGCCCTTTCTGTATTTCTAGTCGCTCACTTAGTAATTTAGTCGCTCACTAATTAATTTTAATATCTGAAATGGAACTTTACTTTTTGTAAGCTCGTTCTGGATTTTATTATTAATCAATATTCGTCGTTAATTTAGTTTATTTTTCGCTTACTCAAATTCATACCGCTCGACGTTCAAGTTATTAAAACAGTATCTCATCAGCAGTCGCAAAGTTTTATAATTCGCCTTACAAGATTGCCGGCTCTACCAGAGGCTCTTTTACCAATAACATGCAATACTTACTACCATTTGTGTTGGCGCCTGGAGCTACATTCATAGCAACAAGTTTCTTTTATATGACACGCATTAAATACCGACTCGAGAGTAAAGGTAGTACTAAGGTATTACGATGGTCGGTTGAAAGTGGAACACGTGTGTGGCAGGTGCTGTGCCTGGGGCTGGCCGGCAACGTGCTGCGCTTCCTGTACATCGCGTGGCTGAGCGACCCCTGGTGGGTGCTGCCCTTCGAGTTCGTGCAGGGCGTGACGCACGCCGCCGTGTGGGCCGCGTGCTGCTCGTACATCGCGCACGGAGCGCCACCGCGCCTGCGCTCCTCGGCGCAGGGAGTACTGCAGGGGCTGCACCACGGGCTGGGCCGCGGCTGCGGCGCCGTGCTGGGCGGCATCGCCGTGGCCAAGTGGGGCACCACGCGCACGTTTGCGGGCTACGGGCTGCTGTGCACCGTGGTGCTGGCTGCCTTCGCCTTCATCAACTTCCGCGGCGAGCCGGACGCGTCGGCCGGCGTCGTGGTGGACGACGAGGCGCGCGCCGTGGCCGAGGCGGGCGTGCTGGCGCCTCACGGCGTGCCGTCCAACCCGCTGCCGCGCGCGCTGTCCTCCACGCGCCTCGCCGACCTGGCGCACCACGACCAGTACGGCGCCACACAGGTACGCTCACTGTCCGCCAGTCGTCGCCCCACTGTGCTGGCTCACCCCGCTCACCCTGTTGTATGTCCGCAGAGCTACAGCGGCGCGGAGTCGCTGAGCGTGCCGGGGCAGGCGCCGGCACCGCGGCCTTCCAACCCGTTCCTGGCGGAGGCGGCTCCGGCCGCTCCCGCCTACAGATAAGCGACCTCGGACACAACGACTCGACCACTCTCCGGCTCACGGGCTTTCCACTGTCCTATGTACAAAATATGTCAAGAGTAGGCGACTCATTCCAGTATTCGTATACAGTAATACCTATTCATTATTAAGCGTGAATAATCGTAAATCGGGGTTTATAATGTCGCGATGTCGCAGTACGTAATCGAGTTATATTACATGATAATTATGCGACTGTTTGTGTAAGTATGTATGGGGGTATTAACAAGTTAGTAGATCTATGTCAAGTGCGAGAGCAGCTCCGAAACTTGGAACGACTGTATAAATAATCGTTGCTTTTGTTACTTCATCAATGTTACTCGATAAATGCCTAAGTCTTCGTGACGTAGACGCAAGGGCGGATCCAGCTTTGGTGCCAGGGGGGGGTCACAAAGAGTCGTGGTCATGTCACAAGAAGTTATTATTAATTTTTTATAATCATGGATAGAAGTAAAAATAGGTGTTTTATTAATCAATCAATCTTTTACGTCTTCTCCCGAAACGCGTTACTACTTCATCTACCTACTTCAATGGGTAGGTACGTTTTTTTAGTGTGGAGAATGCCAGTCTGGTTAGACGTTCTTCAACCATTGAAGTTCTTATAGCCACGATTTGATTCTTCGAAGTATAATATAACCCTTATCCAGGGGAATAAAGCGTTGAACAATTTTCGGTGGATGGACGACTTAGAATCAGAAATGCGAATTGAAGTAGATGAGCGTCTCAAGCGAGACAGAATGGTGGAAGAGCAGGAGGGAGGCGCGAGCGAAGCGAGCGCGATTTTTTTTTTAAATTTTGGGGGGTGGCAAAGATATTGTCATTGAGAGGAAAGAGTATAAGATACTGTTTTACTTGATTCGAGAAGAGATCCGCTTACTCTTATCTTGGTAGACATAGATCCTCCACTTCCTGAACCAAGCGCCTAAGACAGAGGTTCGGAAGATGAGACTGACTCTACCAATGATAAACGATTATTCTTACGAAAAAATTTATTGGTGTGCACTTTGTATAAATTGGCTACTGAGATTTTGTGGTCTATTAAAAGTGTACCATTCTGAGTTTCTGACCCAACCTTGTAAGGGATAAATCGATTAACACTACGATACGTAAATTTACTTAACTATAAAACGTAAAATATGTTAGTGTGTACTCTGTTTTTTCATTGCCTCGGAAACAGCCAGAGACCGAAAGTCTGATAACCAGTCATACTAAGGGATATCTCGTTGTACCCAGTACTAACTGGATTGTGCAGTGTACACTGTGTGCAGGCCAAGAAAGCAGTCGTTCCATGTAAAATTCCGGTTTTTACCTGCATCCAGTTAGACTGGAAGCCGACTACAACATACTCGTAGTTGGGATAACGTATGTGGATCTTTTAACGTGGATTTTTCACCAGCCTATAATACTAGGGATAATGCAAACAATCTAACCTACCAAAATCGGTTCAGGCGTTTAGAAGTTATGGTGGATTATAGAAACTCACAAATAAACATAGGTACATGAACCCTAAAAACAATCCATTTTTTAGCATGCATTTTTTAGGGCTCCTTTGGCGTTGCCGTAGTCGGGTAAAAACAATCCATTTTTGGGCTGTTGTGTAAAAAACATTACGTTTAACAATTCTAATTAGTGATCCACCTAGGTCCTGGACCCAGCCCAGGGGGGGGTCATGACCCCCCTGACCCCCCCCCTGGATCCGCGCTTGCGTAGACGTCGCATTGTGCGGCTGACGGTTACGGACGCCGCTAGACGCGCGTCAGACGCGCCCGCGCGGCAGCTCGCTCGTAGCTGTGTTAACTTCTAACCGTGCGATGTGGACTGTTGCTGTAAACTAGATAACTAAGTCAGAGTGTATAAAACTTATAAGTATTTCGTTCACATTTGTGTAACTTATGGTGGACGTGGAACGCGATGTCATATCATGGTGTGATGTAGTGGAAGCAGGAGGTAGAGCGGAGCGGATGCGCTCTCAATTCTAATGTATTATTTTGTTGATAATGTAATAGACAGATATTCTTATTACGATAGCTATATGTATACATACCGTTTGTTGTAAAGATGTATCGTGGGGATCGGCCCGCGCCTGCACCAGTTATATATTTTTGCACAGTCTCTAGCGGGAGTCACGCGTCGCGGTGGCGGGGCGCGTCACTCGCGCGAGTGCGCGCTGCCGCCGCCGACTCGGTGCCGACACTTTCAATTTAATGTGTATAATGAATAAATAAATGTTGAACTATTCATTAAACGTGTATCCTCATTTGATGGTGCTTACCTATCCTTACCTATCAATTATTGTGACTGTAGTCACGTACCTACCTACCTAGCTACCAACCAATTTTCTTATTTTCTTTTTCTTATTTCACAATCTTCACAGGTAGGTATCAGGCCACTTACAAACACATCTATTTTATGGTTTGACAGGCCTAATATATTATTAAATAACGAAACGTTCTTTCTTCCTTTGAATAGTACCTCAAACAATATTGGACTTCTTACAAACCCATTCCACTGATACACTTATATTTTATGGGAAACAAACGAGTACATGGACGCCGCTTGAAATGCAATACTTTACAAATGAAATCAATCAAGCAATATTTAGATTTTAGTTACCTATATTATAAATGGTAGCAGTTGGCTTGTCCCAGCCCAGCTACCACCATTTGCCAATCAGCTGCCAATTACCAATACCAATCTGCTGAACATTTGTGAGGTAGCAATCAGTATCCAAATGAACCCTTAAAACAATTGAGGCTTCGCACAAAACACGCCAATAAGCCGAACGTAGCATCCGTTTCATTCAGTCATTCTGGCGATAAAGAAAGGACAGTTGGTGGATCATCTACGTCTTAAAGGTACCTATTATTTGTTATTGTTCATCTCCTATACTTAGGTACCTATATCACAGTCAAAACTCTGAATCAGTCAAAACTACTTTTGACTAGTCAAAACTACTTTTGACCGGTCAAAACTATTTAAATAACAAATAGGTGGTTTCTGTTTTATTTCTCTACTAAATTATAATAACCTAAATGTCGTTGGAAAACTTATTAGGTTTGTTAGGTTTATTTCTGTTTTTTTTTTTTGCTAACACGATGCTAACAAAACTGCGATGCACGTCGTTACTGCGAAAGATCTTCACTGCGATACTGAAATTGTTTGTATTCTTAGACGCCTCCCTACATTTTTGTTTTGGGTAAACTTTGCAAACAAAAAATATGAGGCATCATAAAATTGTTGTACCTACAAAAAAATATTTTATTTCACTAAAATATGTTAAAATATCCTATTAATTAAGACCTCGGGGGTTGGGGCTCCTAATTAGTTCAGCCTCTGTCTATACCAGTCGATTATGCAATGACTCCAGGAGTCCAAGCACTGAATTTAGAGGCAGAAAAAATGAGCCCAAATGCTAAAAAAAAATCTCGCAGGATTCAATGTAGGAACCGGGCGCGTTGTTTAAAGAAAATTGGTGCCGATTCTCTTGTACACCGAACTAACCTAAACTAAAACTAAAATTTCTTATTTTTAGTTAGTTGGTTTTGGTAAGTTATTCTGAAAACAAGATTCTCTAAATTTAAATATAGTTTTGACACACCTAAAATCGAGTTTGACATTCGTTAAGTTGAGTAGAGCATAGACCAAGATTGCAGTAGACCATAGACAAAAGCTGAATGAAAGTGAACGAAATGATCTGAATTGCAAAAAAAAACCTGAGGTAAATCAAATATTTATAATTGTATACCATTAATCATTAATGAAGTACAGTCTGTCTGTATAGTCAAGAAATTAATGTTTGAGGAACTAAGATTATTTATATTATTATACCATGGATTATTCAAAAGTAGGGTAACACTAAATCATAGTACATCAAATGTCATCGGCTGTCTGTCATCAACTTGTTATTATTCTATCTTGCTACCTTTTGCATTTTTAAATGTTTTTCAAATCTACGTCGACAAAACTTCGAAGAAACGTGTTAAATATGAGGAAAACAAATAGGAGTGGAGCTCGGGAAATTATTTCAAAGTATATCAGCGATGTTTGTTAGAACACCAAGCTGGACAAATTTTATCAAATTTGGATATTTATACTCGAACAGCAGTTAAGACAGGTATGTAATCGTGTTATTGTTTGTTTTTTATCTACCAGAAGTCACAAATTTACTAAATATACGATTTTATGACTAAAATAAGCATTGTTTACATTGCGCATTTATAGGTTAGATTGCAAATGTAATTAGCTAACTTTTGATACTTTTGGGTAATCAAATTTACCGGTGATTTTAAATATGAATAAGTTTTAACATGTTTGAAATAAAAATAGTGCTATCTATTTTCCATTTGTTATTACATCTTTTTTTTAATCTTTCTTTCAGGAAAATCTGAGAGTACAGTGAGGCGTATTGTAGATGAAGGCAAACACAGATCAGGCCGTCCTCCTAAGAAAGAAATGGATGACTTCAACATAAATAAGTGCAATTCGACAAAAAATTCAATTCTTTTACTCGGTACCACACTAAAACAGATCTGGATTTTAAATGTAGCCTAGAAGTCCTGCGTAAAATTTTGAAATCGATTGGATTTTCTTATAAGAAGTGTCAAAATAACAGAAAGGCTCTATCGAACAACATATTGCAGCAAAACGGGCAAGAGAAAATGGGCATACAGTGGTACAAAAGTTAAAACATAACATTAATAAAAAATATGTACGAACATTTTTCTTTTATTTACTCATTTTTATTTCAATGAAGGTCGGAAGGAAAACACCGTGAGGAAATCTGGACTATAATTATTATAATATACCTAATAAGTCTGAAATCGCCAACCCGTCTTGAGCATGCGTGGTGATCAGTGCTCGTGCCTTCTCTATTTGGCATATTTTGTTGATTATTGTATTTTGTTAATTATTTTTTTATACAAAACATGAACTGAATATGCGGTTTCAATTTGTGATAGAAACCTAATCACCACTCATTTGTTTAGGTTAAGGATAGGTTAATTAATAAATAAGGTGATAAGAAAATTAAAATTTTAATAATAAAGAAATAAAATGTTTAATTTAATTAAAATTATTGACAAGTAATTGCCGAATTTCCCTTGCTTCAGCAGGGAAGTCTGCGCCAGGATCCTCTACAATAGCATCCTGCTCCTCCACAATAGCATTCTGCTGGTTTTCCTCGTTGCCATCGATATCTTCTTCGTCTGCAAAGATACACATAAAGCTATATAGTAATTCCACCGTTCTTTGGTGGCAGAGTGTTTTAAGGGGTGAACCAATTAGATTTCAGAAGAATTAAGTTGTCTTGTAAGTTGTTGTCAAGTAAGTTGTCTTGCCCAACAGCTGTTTGATAACTGCCTTGAGCAAACAGATTTAGTGCAGCTAGAATCTGCAAATGAGTTCTATTATCATACAGGTAGGTAGGTAGAAATTTTTCATTCTAAAAATGCATGTTGCGCCACTGCTTGTTGCATACACTTTTCGGTCAGTGGGTCGTTCAAATGTTTGTAAAGAAATTTTAGTGGAGGGGCGTGCGGTTTTTGACTGAAAGATCTCAATTATGTAATGACTAGGTTTAGATCACCCATAAATATAATAAAAGTGAGATACCACTCGACTAAACTATAAATTCTTAAAAACTTGTTTATGCAAGTGAATTACTGCACAAAACTGTTCTAACCTTTCGGTGTTTGGGGATAAATCCTTCATCTAACCGAGGATTCCTTAGCATATCCACCAAATAAAGTGCTTCCGCTCTAGGGAGTCTAAAGAGTTTTTTAAATTTCTCCTCTGCCATTTGGAATGGGTTGGATTGGTCTCGCAATCTTTCCAAATGAATTCTTTCTTGAAAGTGTCTATTAGATAATACTCAGAGCCTGGAAGTGGCTATGATTATGAGAAGTGCATTTATCCACTTCTTTTCCAACTAATAATGTAGCAAGTACATTAGATGTTCAGTACAAATCCTTTGTAAGTTTTCACGAATGCATTTTGTATTGTATCTTAATAAAATAACACTAAACTTACCTTTCTGCCGCATCGCCAACAGCTGCAATCACCTAAGCTTCCATAATTAACTCAAAGTCATCCAAACTTTCGAAAAATAATAGAGAAATATGCTTTGTAAATTTTAGTATATGTCAACTAATTTTATTCCACACCTTTTTATTCGCGATTAAAAATGGTCTGATTTAGTTTGACAATGGTGCCGATTCTCTTGTCACAAATTTCTCTAAACTAGACTAAAAATCATTAAAATTTAGTTTAATCCTGTCAAACGACGTTATCCATTCTGAAATTGACTAAAGTGACATAACTTAAATAGATTATAGTCTGACAGCACTAAGTTATTCAATTTAATGAAAATGGCAATTTTGCTATTCTGAAATTGACGTTTTTCACCTAAAATTATGATTGTCAAACTAAATCAGACCATTTTTAATCGCGAATAAAAAGGTGTGGAATAAAATTAGTTGACATAAACTAAAAATTACAAAGCATATTTCTCTATTATTTTTCGAAAGTTTGGATGACTTTGAGTTAATTATGGAAGCTTATGTGATTGCAGCTGTTGGCGATGCGTCAGAAAGGTAAGTTTAGTGTTATTTTATTATGATACAATACAAAATGCATTCATAAAAACTTACAAGGGATTTGTACTGAACATCTAATGCACTTGCTACATTATTAGTTGGAAAAGAAGTGGATAAATGCACTTCTCATAATCATAGCCACTTCCAGGCTCTGAGTATTATCTAATAAGAATTTATAACTATTTTTTAGACACTTTCAAGAAAGAATTCATTTGGAAAAATTGCGAGACGAATCCAACCCATTCCAAATGGCAGAGGAAAAATTTAAAAAACTCTTTAGACTCCCTAGAGCGGGAGCACTTTATTTGGTGGATACGCTAAGGAATCCTCGGTTAGATGAAGGATTTATCCCCAAACACCGAAAGGTTAGAACAGTTTTGTGTCCTGTATGTGCAGTAATTCACTTGCATAAACAAGTTTTTAAGTATTTATAGTTTAGTCGAGTGGTATCTCACTTTTATTATATTTATGGGTGATCTAAACCTAGTCATTACATAATTGAGATCTTTCAGTCAAAAACTGCACGCCCCTCCACTAAAATTTCTTTACAAACATTTGAACAACCCACTGACCGAAAAGTGTATGCAACAAGCAGTGGCGCAACATGCATTTTAGAATGAAAAATCTCTACTTACCTACCTGTATGATAATAGAACTCATTTGCAGATTCTAGCTGCACTAAATCTGTTTGCTCAAGGCAGTTATCAAACAGCTGTTGGGCAAGACAACTTACTTGACAACAACTTACAAGACAACTTAATTCTTCTGAAATCTAAATAAGTGTATCTTTGCAGACGAAGAAGATATCGATGTCAACGAGGATAACGAGCAGAATTCTATTGTGGAGGAACAGGATGCTATTGTGGAGGATCCTGGCGCAATTTCCTTGCTGAAGCAAGGGAAATTCGGCAATTACTTGTCAATAATTTTAATTAAATTAAACATTTTATTTCTTTATTATTAAAATTTTAATTTTCTTATCACCTTATTTATTAATTAACCTATCCGTATCCTAAACAAATAAGAGTGGCGATTAGGTTTCTATCACAAATTGAAACCGCATATTCAGTAATGTTTTTTATAAAAAAATAATTAACAAAATACAATAATCAACAAAATAATTAATGATCAGTCAAATATTTGCCTCTTCTCTACAGAGAAGGCACGAGCACTGATCACCACGCATGCTCAAGACGGGTTGGCGATTTCAGACTTATTAGGTATATTATAATAATTATAAGTCCAGATTTCCTCATGATGTTTTCCTTCCGACCTTCAATGAAATAAAAATGAGTAAATAAAAGAAAAATGTTCGTACATATTTTTTATTAATGTTATGTTTTAACTTTTGTACCACTGTATGCCCATTTTCTCTTGCCCGTTTTGCTGCAATATGTTGTTCGAATAGAGCCTTTCGTCCATCCAGATGTGTTTTAGTGACTACCTGAACTTTCCTTAAAGTTGGTACCGAGTAAAAGAATTGAATTTTTTGTCGAATTGCACATAATTATGTTGAAGTCATCCATTTATTTCTTAGGACGGCCTGATCTGTGTTTGCCTTCATCTACAATACGCCTCACTGTACTCTCAGATTTTCCTGAAAGAAAGATTTAAAAAAAAAATTAATATCTAACAGAAAATAGATAGCACTATTTTTATTTCAAACATGATAAAACTTATTCATATTTAAAATCACCGGTAAATTTGATTACCCAAAAGTATCAAAAGTTAACGTCGCACCTACAAGAGCTACTTACATTTGCAATCTAACCTATAAATGCGCAATGTAAACAATGCTTATTTTAGTCTTAAAATCGTATATTTAGTAAATTTGTGACTTCTGGTAGATAAAAAACAAACAATAACACGATTACATACCTGCCATAGCTGCTGTTCGAGTATAAATATCCAAATTTGATAAAATTTGTCCAGCTTGGTGTTCTAACAAACATCGCTGATATACTTTGAAATAATTTCCCGAGCTCCACTCCTATTTGTTTTCCTCATATTTAACACGTTTCTTCGAAGTTTTGTCGACGTAGATTTGAAAAACATTTAAAAATGCAAAAGATAACACAAGATAAATAAAAAGTTGATGACAGGAAGACAGACAGCCGATGACATTTGTTTGATGTACTATGATTTAGTGTTACCTTATCAACAAAATAATTAATGATCAGTCAAATATTTGCCTCTTCTCTACAGAGAAGGCACGAGCACTGATCACCACGCATGCTCAAGACGGGTTGGCGATTTCAGACTTATTAGGTATATTATAATAATTATAAGTCCAGATTTCCTCATGATGTTTTCCTTCCGACCTTCAATGAAATAAAAATGAGTAAATAAAAGAAAAATGTTCGTACATATTTTTTATTAATGTTATGTTTTAACTTTTGTACCACTGTATGCCCATTTTCTCTTGCCCGTTTTGCTGCAATATGTTGTTCGAATAGAGCCTTTCGTCCATCCAGATGTGTTTTAGTGACTACCTGAACTTTCCTTAAAGTTGGTACCGAGTAAAAGAATTGAATTTTTTGTCGAATTGCACATAATTATGTTGAAGTCATCCATTTATTTCTTAGGACGGCCTGATCTGTGTTTGCCTTCATCTACAATACGCCTCACTGTACTCTCAGATTTTCCTGAAAGAAAGATTTAAAAAAAAAATTAATATCTAACAGAAAATAGATAGCACTATTTTTATTTCAAACATGATAAAACTTATTCATATTTAAAATCACCGGTAAATTTGATTACCCAAAAGTATCAAAAGTTAACGTCGCACCTACAAGAGCTACTTACATTTGCAATCTAACCTATAAATGCGCAATGTAAACAATGCTTATTTTAGTCTTAAAATCGTATATTTAGTAAATTTGTGACTTCTGGTAGATAAAAAACAAACAATAACACGATTACATACCTGCCATAGCTGCTGTTCGAGTATAAATATCCAAATTTGATAAAATTTGTCCAGCTTGGTGTTCTAACAAACATCGCTGATATACTTTGAAATAATTTCCCGAGCTCCACTCCTATTTGTTTTCCTCATATTTAACACGTTTCTTCGAAGTTTTGTCGACGTAGATTTGAAAAACATTTAAAAATGCAAAAGATAACACAAGATAAATAAAAAGTTGATGACAGGAAGACAGACAGCCGATGACATTTGTTTGATGTACTATGATTTAGTGTTACCTTATTACCCTACTTTTGAATAATCTTAGTTCCTCAAACATTAATTTCATGACTTTATAGACAGACTGTACTTCATTAATGATTACTGATAAACAATTTTAATTATTTAAAATTGTTTATCAGTAATCATTAATGAATATTTGATTTACCTCAGGTTTTTTTTTGCAATTCAGATCATTTCGTTCACTTTCATTCAGCATTTTGTCTATGGTCTACTGCAATCTTTGTCTATGCTCTACTCAACTTAACGAATGTCAAACTCGATTTTAGGTGTGTCAAAACTATATTTAAATTTAGAGAATCTTGTTTTCAGAATAACTTACCAAAACCAACTAACTAAAAATAAGAAATTTTAGTTTTAGTTTAGGTTAGTTCGGTGTACAAGAGAATCGGCACCAATCATAATTTTAGGTGAAAAACGTCAATTTCAGAATAGCAAAATTGGCATTTTCACTAAATTGAATAACTTAGTGCTGTCAGACTATAATCTATTTAAGTTATGTCACTTTATTCAATAATTTCAGAATGGAAAACTTCGTTTGACAGGATTAAACTAAATTTTAATGATTTTTAGTCTAGTTTAGAGAAATTTGTGACAAGAGAATCGGCACCAAATGTGTAAGTTTCTAGCGGCAGTTAATCTTTTAGTTTACTAGGTAAGTACTAACTTAGGGCTCGTACACATAGCGATCCGTTTTACAGGTCCGTTATTTGATGGCGTATGGAGTTGCATGAGCGAGTTCACACACAAAACAGTATTCCGGATTCAGTAATCATGTCGCTCCGGTCCAATTCTGATCCGTTAAAACGGATCCAGTAAAAACGGACCTATATGTGTACGCGCCCTTATTTCAATCGTTTTTTTTTTTTTTTTAATTAGCAAAATAAAGTCGGCCGCTAGCTAATCAGCCACACCGGCCCATCGAGCATCCGGCCCATCGGGCATTTGCCCGAATTACCCTATGGCCAGTCCGGGCCTGAGTAGGTACTAATACTGATTCAATCTGCATAATTGTTGCATTTCGCTCATATAGTGATTGTGTAGTACAGAAGTGGCGGAGCTTACAAGTAAATTAAATAATTTATTTACAATGATTAGGTACCGGCTTATAGGAAACACTTCAACTTGGCCACAAGGACCTTTCACAGTAGGGTTACACCGTGCACCATATTTCAATGGGCTAACCACTCGACTGACCGCCGAGACTCGGCTGCTCTACAAATATCCACAAAAGTTTTCCGTTCATAGCTTATTGCTTCAACACCAGAAGTAGAGCTCGGACAGTTCTCCCCTGAACACTGCCTCACTATGTAGAAACGGACCTCCGCCCCACAATGAATCATTGCGTGCGTCCCCAGCTCTGTGGACCTTTGTGTGCAGTGGTGCGTCGAATTTCTAGTCCAATGTACCGCCGAGCGCCGGTCCCTAGGATATATACCTAAATGTGAAATAAACAGAGAAACTACCAGTTTACATATAAATGAATTTCTTTATTCTTAAATACAAGTAAAATAATAATACGTAATGACATCACAATGAGCGCTCTTACACAAGTACACAACACACCACGGTTGCGGGGCGCGGGCGTCACCAACATTCATTGACTTGTGGCTCCGTGCAGTGCAGGCACTAGGTGCTCCACAGCACACGCCACGCATGAAGCTGGCTTCTCATGCAGAGAAGCAAATACATCGCAGTCGCGGTGCCGCACGACCCGTTGAGTACAGCCCTGCCCACTGCCCACTGTCCACTGTCCACTGCCCAGATCCACATGATGGACATCGTAGATACTAGGCCTAGACTGGTCTTGGGAAACACGTGTGATATTGTAGCTAACTGTTAAAACTTACCTAACTTATCCTAACCTGGTGCTCCAAAAGCTATTTGTGCCAGAAACAGCGAATAACAAATTCATCGTGTAATCGCAGTAAAAGATGATCTGTCATGGATAGATGATTATTTGGGCTTACAATCATGTGTGTTGTAGTTGCAGTTTTTAATCGACTAGCAATTTGTTTACAAAATTACCGTATGCCTAATTCTTACTACTAATATACACTACTTACAATACTAATTGATACTTAACATACAATAGGTAGGTAAACAGTTTAAACAAAAGTTCGAGTTGAAGTCAGTCCACAAAGTTTCGGTTGGCGAGACGGGCGGCGGGGTTGGGTGGCACGGCGTGACGTCACGCGCGTGGCGGCTCCAGGACGACGATGCGGCCGTTGCGGAAGGCGGTACGAGGCATCTTGCGGTACTCGTAGCTCGAGGAACTGCAGAAACATCAACAGCTGTCGATTGGTTTCCTTCTCACATGTTTCTGTCTATAATAAATCTTGACAACGTAGGTAACACAAGAGGCGACGACGGGGCCCGCCCGCCGGCCACGCCAGCAAGCCCAGCCGCTGCAAATACACAAGTGGCGGCTCAGCGGCTGGCTAGCCTCGTCATAAATAAACTACGCAACAACGAACAAAGGAAGCTTTAAACGTATTCGTAATAACTCGTAAGTATCGACGTTTGACTTGTCCGTTATGGCTGACTGCCACTACACTGCCAGGTGCCAGGCTGCAGGCTGAGATGACCTCTATGCTCAGCAGTAGCGATCAATCGAAGAGCACTGATGTTAGCTGTGTAGCGTGCATCGAATTAGGTACTAAGTATAGATGTCACAGTCAAAACTGTAAATCAGTCAAAACTACTTTTGACTAGTCAAAACTACTTTTGACCGATCAAAACTACTTTTGACTAGTCAAAACTACTTTTGACCGGTCAAAACTATTATAACAAATTATTAGGTGGTTTCTGTTTTATTTCTCTACTAAATTATAATAACCTAAAGGTCGTAAGGAAACTTACCTATTAGGTTTTTTTTTACCCTTTGGATAACCTTGTACGATAGCTAACATTTATTTCATTAGAATAAACGCGTTTTAACGCAATAAGGGTTTTGACTGAAACCAGTCAAAAGTAGTTTTGACCGATTAAGAGTTAAGACTGTAACATACATAGATACTAAATGGCGCTTTGCCCGATACGCTTTCGCCCAGCCTGATTTGACGGTAGAGTCGCCCGGAGCCAGTATTAAGGTTCGGGTCGTTAGGAGAAACATGCGAGAAGGCAGCACAACACAGATCGAGCCAGAACGCTACCTGTTGTAGGAGGGAGGTCGCGGCTGCAGCGGCAGTTCGGAGTCGGAGCCGGCGAGCGAGGCGGTGCGGGAGCGGGAGCGGGGGGCGCGCGCTGCCAGCAGCGCCGCCACCACGGCCGTGAGCTGCAGCAGCCCCAACAGTGCCATCAGCACTAGCGCCACGTACGCGTTGCGCGGCGCGTCATCCTTCGCCTCCTGTACACAAGTCTTCATTACCACTCATTCAGGCCGAGTTCGACTTCACGCAAAAGGGAATCCTGCCACTTATAACACGTATCATAGTGAAGCACTGAATCATTTCAAGTTTAGCTTAATGTGGTATATATTTTACACACATAATTTAATATCATTTAATTTATCTTTCACAATAGGACAAATGAAAACCTATCAAATTCGAGGTGGGTGCCAAAATTTTCAAGCTCGCTATTCTTGCTCTTGATAGATGGACAAAGTTATTCCTTGGGTCTCTATACCATAATATCCAAGGCGTAGTGCTAACAATTCATGGAACTGAAGACACCATTCTGGAAATAATCCTGCCGGCAGCCATGATCACGCCTGCAATCTAACAAGGTGTCTATAGGCAGACGTAGGATTTCAAGTTTAGCCCAATTTTAACCGAGGTGTCTGACCGTGGCACCAAATGAATGACATTTGGGACCAGTAAGGTTCTTGATTAGAACAATCATTCATTTGTTTCTCAACCGAGAGGCATCACGTTGAGAAAGGTCGAGACTAATCTCTCGACCTGCTGCACACGTACCCCCCATTATATAACGGAACACGAATACGCGCGTGCGCAGTGTTCCGCGGGCTGCTGAATCGTTCGGCTCTGTCATCCAAGGATTGGTTTGAACCGACAGCAGACAGCACACCTCTATGATCTCCTCGACGCGGTGCGGCAGCGGGTGCCAGCGGCCCAGGTACTGCAGCACGGGCCGCAGGTGCTCGGTGAGCGCCAGCGCCTCGCCCAGCTGCGCCGCGGCCGCCGAGCGCGACCAGGCCAGCGCCTGCGCCGCCAGCCACCCGCCGAACACCAGCTGCGCCACCATCAGCGCCGTCAGCAGCCCCGCGTACTGCAACACACACCATACTACATACTATAGTACAATGTAGTATTTACTCATTGTTGTGAGAAGGTTAATTGTTGTAATACTAATACCATCGTGTCAGGAGTGAAAATTGAAAGGAATTTAAGTTCGACAGCCCGCCAGAAGTTAAATAATTTGTACCTTGATTATCAACATATTTTTATACGTGTGGTATGAAACACTTCTACAAAACGAAACTGTGCCCTGGCCAACACCCATAATGTTGATGATAATATACGACATACGTATAGATCCGCAAAATGTCTTTACATATTTCTTATCTGTATGGACAAATGATTTGCTGTATAAGTAACTGAAATGGATGAGTGGTCGACGGAAAATAATAAAATGAATTGGAGGTTATCAAAGCGTTTACTTACACAAAATGAAAATGGAAAAAAAACTATCATTTGGGAATTGATAAATGGAACAGATATTACATTCCTGTGTAGGTTTAGTGAACCTAGGTGAATATCCTTCAACCGGGCTCAACTCCTAAGCCCTCCCGGCCGCCCGAGCTACTGACAATTTTCTGATCTCAAAAGTCCTTAACTGAACAACCCGAGGATTGAACAGACCAGTGCCCCCAGTTACAACGTTCCATGGTATCCCGCGTTGACCACTGCGCAGTTGAGGTTGAACTGACCACATAAAGCAGCACGGCGCGGTGCAGGTGTCTCGCAGCGTGCAGCGCGGCGGCTGCCACGTGCGGCAGCAGCAGCAGCGTGAACCCGCCAGCAGCCAGCGCCGCCGCCGCCACGCGGTACTCCGCCGGGAACAGCTCGCGCAGCACCACGTACGTGCTGGGGTCCCACTTCAGGCGCGCTGCCGACGCCAGCGCCGCGCCGCCGTACAGCTGCAACACGTCAACAACTCAGCACCGCGCCCGCAACACTGCTGGCACTGCCAGTCTGCCACCACTCATTCATGGCCAAATATAGATATAATTATATTTTATGATCTGCTAAGTTTTCTACACTTTGTAGACTCAGTGATAAAGATTAGACTACATCTTACTTATATCTGGCTATGAACAGAACATGGCGCAGTAAGCGCCGCGGATCTCTGGCTCTGTGAAGTTAGCCGCAGATTGTTATTTCGCATAAAAAAGAAGATTAAGCTTTCGGCTCGTTGTGTTTAACCTGGCCACAGTGAGCCACCGCAGGATTCTCGAAGATATCCGAGATCTGCACAATAAATGAGTTCATGGGCACAGAAATGTGTGTCACATCACGTATAGCGCGTGTAGTGTGACTCACGGTGAGCATCAGGTTGACGTGCGCCAGCAGCGCCGGCGCCGCGCGCGAGCACATGTCGCTCCGCTAGGCACAGCTCCGCTCAGCTCGCCGCTTGTCTCAGCAGGACTCAGGGCCTGGTACACTGGCACCGCACTGCACATGGACCACGGCACTCCGTCGCACACAAACGATCACACTAGCTTATCTCACTTCACAATAATGTGGCTTGTATCAAACGGCGTGTTTGTGATAGCGCGATAACGGTTGCACTGTTATCAGCAGTATCTTATCGGAGCGCTATCTCGGCAGGTGGGTCGGCAGTGAGCGTAGTCAGCTGAGTGTGAGCGCGACGACTCGCCCGCCACACTATTATTATAGCTCGCCTTATCTTTTGGTATTCCACGTTTATGCTTAGGTACCTACCTATATAACGGGTAGTGCTCATTCAGGGAAAAATATGCGTATAAATCATCACCACATTATTTATTAGGCATCACGTACGTCAATTCGTTCGTACCTACGAATCCTACGATTGCTATTATCATTTTGATCTTTTTAACAATAAAATATTTCAGAGTTACTTAAATCGTTGTCGATTCCGTTAGGTACTCGACTATTATTGTTTGTCAGTGTTATGATCTTCCAAATGGTAGTGTCACGGTAATAATATTATAGTAGTGTACCGACCACAGAAGAGATAAAAGAGGTTAGAAAGGCCATGTGGGCGGGGCACGCGCGCCGCATATATGATCAGACGATCATATGTCGACAAAATTTGATTTACTGACCAACAATCGCGCTCATATTGTGACAGCGAACGGAGCTCCGCGAAAAAAAAAGAATTATGCCGTGTTGCGCGATTATTACGTGTCGGAAAAGAAGCCAGGTGTGCAGTGTGGCTCGAGAAGGGATTTCTCTTCATCGGTAAGTCTAAAAACCTTAAAATACAAGTGATATTTGTAATTATTACAATAGTATTATGTAGTTCGCAGACAAAAATGATACAATCGCAAGCAGAAACGAAATTATGTACATTGCTTGCAATACGTGGGTACCATCTTGTACTACGTGGGCGATTGCGCAATGCATTTCGTTCACTGCGAACGTCGCGTGCGACGAGCCAAAGCTTAAATTCTGCCTACTCTTTGCGTTTCGATAGTGTTGTACCAAGTTGTCAATAATGTCGATATTTAGTATGTGTGAATGCATTCAAATGATTATTATGTTATGATTAAAATAACTTTTGTTTATCCCATACTATCAATACCTTATTATTGTTTATTGATTGTTTTTCATCTAAAATTTGTTTTGAGGTTAGCCATTTATAAATCGAAACATACATTTTAAATTTTATTTTTAGGTTTCCAACAGATCCAGATATGTTACAGACCTGACTAAAGCTATTATAGAAAAATATTAGTGTGAGATTACATTTTATTCTGAAAAATTCGAATTTGAAAGATAGCAAGCGCATGCTATTGCTACTTAATAAATACGTTTTATTTCAAGACAATAATAAAATCTGAATTGAAATTGAATTTCAAGTAAGTACTTAATGTTCAATATTTGAAAAAAATCTTTTCTGTTTACTTTTTATCTTTAATTTTTTATGTGTGAGAGAGAGACCAATAAATATTTTTGCTTTCTTATTTTCTTTCTTTCTGTCCCGTCCCGAAATTAAAGCAAAAACTGCAAAACTAAAAAAAACAAAAAACAAGTAATTTTATCGATATACATTATCGACCTTTTGGTCACCGTAACATGTATGAGAAATATACGCAAGTGTGAGTGTACGTCAAACGCAATGTTTGCGCTAGTGTGACAACCAGTAGCAAGCTCGCGATCTAAGTGAGTGCGGTTTATTTGTGTGCATAATTCGCGTACTTATTAGCGTCTTGCATGTAGTGGATATAGAGAGTGGGAGACAAGCGGCGACACGCGTTCTAATACAAATCAGGAACTATTTCCTTTCTAACCTCTTTTATCTCTTCTGTGGTACCGACTGTACCGAGGAGCAACGCGGCTGCGGTGTAGCGGTGCAGAGCTGGCTACTGCTGAAGTGCTGGCGCGCGCTGTCGCCCTCGCTCGCGATGCTCTCACAGATCCCGCACCCATAAATAATTGGCTTCTGTCCGCGACTTCGTCTGCATAGACTGGTTTTTTACCAGGATAAAACGTTACCTTTGTGTTAATCCAGTTTATAAACTACTAGCTTTTGCCCGCGACTTCGTTCGCGTGGAATAGTGACTTCCGGCAGATTTTTGGTTTATCTCGCGAAAAAAAAAATATCCTATGTCCTTTCTCAAGTTCCAAACTATGTCTGTACCAAATTTCATCAAAATCCGTTCTGACGTTTAGGCGTGAAAGAGTAACAGAAGACAGACAGACAGACAGAGTTACTTTCGCATTTATAATATTATTATAAAGTAAAAGTATATATAAAGTATATAAAGTATAAAGTATGGAAGTATGGATTTGTATGAGTGTCGTGTTTCATCCAGATCCCGGGTTCGATTCCCAGGTTCAAAGTCAAAATGAAAACGTTGTGAGCGTCAAGATGATGGGATCAAGTCCCAATTTAATTAACGGTAAAGGAAGTAGGTATATAAAATATGTCAAGGCGTCTCTGGTCCGGGGCTGCGGGTCGCGTCGGGGCTACGGGCCCCTTCGGCAGGGGTCCCGTCGGGGCTGCGGGTCGCGTCGGGGCTACGGGCCCCTTCAGCAGGGGTCCCGTCGGGGCTGCGGGTCGCGTCGGGGCTACGGGCCCCTTCGGCAGGGGTCCCGTCGGGGCTGCGGGTTGTTCGAAGGAGATACCGCGGCCTCGGCACAAGGGCGAAGAAGGAACATGGGTGGTTTTTAGTCAGTAGAAGAGAGCGGGAGGATTCATTTGATGATTTCCCACCCCCCAAAAACTAGTCCCGCCCACTTTGAGACAATAATTCACACCCGAAGACGTGATACTACATATTATTATTATGTACTGGACTACTGGTGTTAACTGGTGTACTCATAGATATGTGTCATATCATCATCCACAGCCCGAACTCACCGGCTGCTGGGTATAGGCCTCTCACGGTCCTGTGCCAGCTTCATCCAGGGTTTGCCCCCTATGGCAACTATGTCGTTTGCCCATCCAGACGACGCCGCCGGACGACCCACACTTCTTTTGCCAGTTCTTGGGCGCCATTCGATGACAGCCTAAGTCCACCGGTCATCAGTGCGCCTTGCTAGTGTCCTGAGGCCTGCCCAAACTCCATTTGGGTTCCGTATAACGCGTTTCCCAATATCGAAAACCTTTGTACGACTTCGGATTTCGACGTTAGGAACTCGATCTACTAGTTTTATGCCGAGCATGGAACGATCCATGGCTCTCTGTGCCACTCTCAATCTGTACACAGCTGCCTGCGTGAGCGTCCATGTGTCAGCATCGTACGTCATTGTGGGCAGAAAACATCAGTGTTCTTAGGGGTACCGTACCTATACTCAATTTTCAACACGATTGTAAACTTGCCAAATTAAAGTCATGTGATTAAAACATTAGTCGGCCAGTTTGATGATTCATGTTATCGCTGAATTCATATGAAAATCGTCAGAGCTCGTACAAAATCAAATGAGGAAACTTAGTAAACGTCCTAAAGTAGGTACAATAACGTGTTTAATATTCATATTCACAAATTATAATATTCCAAAAGCCTGGGGTTTCATTTTTTTGTTCTAGACCATACCGGATTTTTCTGTGTTTTTTTAAAACTAGTTTTTCAGGTTATAACTTTACTTAAATTACCTCCATGACCCGTTTACTATTCAAAGCATCCATTTAGCACAATGTTTTAAGAGTGCTACATTAAGTTTTACCGTAAAATGTGATTTTTTACCCAAAAAACTTTTTTACAAAAAATAAAACCCCTTCACACACAACGTACCGGCGTGATGTTATGTTATGAACTGGTGTAAACAATAGACAGTCATGCGATTTCAGCAATCCCAGTCCATTTGCTATCATTAATTGAGGAGTTCCGTTGCCTATCTCCGAAGTTCTTCATCAGATCTTCACCAAATAGTTTTTATAACCTTTGTAGTGTGTACAGGCGTGATATTATGTTGTGTGATGGCGTAAACAATGCTTAGATATGCTATAGCAACAATCGCGGTTAATCTGCTGTTATTTATTGAAGAGTTCCCCCGATTTCTACAAGATCCCATCATCAGATATTGAAATGGTGACAATGGGACCACACGGGAAGCACCAGCTTTCAAATGAAAAAAGAATCATGAAAATCAGTTCACCCAGTCGCAAGTTATGAGCTAACAAACATAAAAAAAAAACAAATTGATAACCTCCTACACACACACACAGCACACACACACACACACAGTACACGACACACATCAACTACAGTCAACTGTACAGTACTGTACTGTACAGTACTGTACATCAACGACAGTTTGAGCTATTTTGCGGACAGACAGGCGGACATGGTGGAACTTTAAAGGTGCCTTGTTGACGGAACCCTAAAAGCACGAACGTAAAGTGGAGGATTACGCGGCCATGAAACTCTCAGCAACTAGGTTAGAGAGCTAATAAACCTTTGAAGACTCGGGAACTCGGGAGGCACATCAGATTTGAAGTTGGCCATGTGGGTGCTGGGTGGTAAGGTAAGGTCTGTTTGTCATAATGGCGACATTCTTGAAATAACGTGCGGTTTGAGTAGAATACGGAACCTCGACGCACAAAATATCGATGCACTAAACGGAAGGCCAACGTCCCGTATCGCCTCCGCACCCACTTCTCCAGGACAGCGAATCGTGTCAGCGAGAAAGTCTTCGTCCCTGCAGTCGCCCTCCGCCGCCTCCTTCCAAGCCACGCCTACCATGATTCCCTACAGTGTCGACCATGGCTTGGGTTGGGCCACAGCCGGCAAAGAGAGGTTGGTCCCAATTGCTGCTATAAGAGCACGGCGCTCAATGCTCGAGGGTGCGAAGCGCCGTGTCCTCGCTGCAGCCGCACTGATGATACACGGGAGTCGCCTCCCGTCTAGCCACTTTGTGCAGGTATTTGCCAAAGCAGCCATGCCCTGACCTGCACTAGACGGGAGGTCAACGTCCCGTGTCGCCTCCGCACCCACTTCTCCAGGATCGGCTGGTAGCCCCTACAGTCAAGCGACCTGCACTAGGCGTCTCCAGCTTCACCCGCCATTCCCGCAGGGTATTTGCTTGGGCGTCCCTGCGCCACCTTGTGACCACTTCAGGTGGCGGGCGCCTGCTACTCGTCACCTGCAGGTCTGCGCCACGCTGGTAAACTTCGACGCCTACGTGGACATATTTTGGCTGAAATGATGATGATAAAAAAAATCCCTTAGAATCTGCAATTGATAATAGTAGGGTACCTACTATTATCAATTGCAGATTCTAAGGGACTGCAGATTCTAATGTGACAGAAAAGGCCAATGTGACAGAAAAGGTTTGCGTGGCGCAGGTTATATAAAATAAAACCACGCAAATTGTCATCATAAAAAAATATAATTAATAAATAAAGTCACCAACTATGGGTGTGGGTAGGTTTATGGCGAACTATGGAATTTCACTTGTGGGGTGCACGTTACTGCCCTGATAGCTGGCGTGGCGATGTCCGCAGCGGATGCCACGCTGGATGCCAGGGGTGTAGGACGACAGGTGGTCGCGTCGACCCGGAGAGAAGCTCGGCGAGGCCCACGTGGCAAATATGGCCAACGTGGGAAGTCCGTGCCGAACTTTATGGCGCGCACGTCTGAGCCAAAACGGGCCCTGAGGTGTAGGCGCGCAGTGAGCGGGGAGGCGTCACCAACCCGAACTTGATGTTAATGTGTTCCTCCATCAGGAACCTGGGACCCTGGAACGTGACGTCCAGCGTGTCAAGAGATGGTAAGCCATCTCCGCTGATTGCGACACCAAGCTAAGCAAAGCGAGCAACAGTGCGCTAATGAAGGTGTTGGTGGGATGTCACAATCAGACGGAGTTTACAAGAAAAGAGATGAGTGGAAAAGAAGGCATGACAGCACATTTTGATGTGTCATCGAAACACAATCGAAATGTATTGAGCTGAAGGCAACATAAACTAGCGTAGCATAAAGTCGGAGAATATAGGGCTATGCAGATTCTAGGTACGTACATTTTTATTAAGTTTTTTTTTAATAGGTATTCGATCTACAATCAGTTTTTGTAGACTGTTTAGAATTAAGTATAAGAATTTAGTTAAACGCCTACGTAAAATGTAATAGCAATGTGACTACTCATCTACGCCTCATTGCCAAGAGCGTTTAGGTAGTAATTATTAATGTATGTGTACCTACCATTTAGTCATTTTTTGATATTGTCTTCTTCAATTTGGTTTTGCACGGAATACAGCTCTTAAATCGTCGGAAGCCTTTTATTTAAATAATTCCGGATATAAACCCCCAACATGGTCCTAACGAGCGGATATATTCAATAATAATCAGTGGAAATATCAAAATCAAGGATTTATACTGGAAATTACAATATTCAAGAACATTGGATTGGCTCAGTACACGGAGTCCAAAGGTCAACGTGAATTTCGACTTGGAAAACTTGCTATATTTGGAGAAATTGGATAGCTGGATGCGGATAAATACAGTGTTCAGTGGACAATATTATCAATAATACCCAATACTCTGAATTAGGTTTGTTTTAAGGTAAAATAAGTGTAAGTTTCCGAAAATTGTTAAGGTTAGTACTACCTACTTTAATTTACTTAGATTGTTATAACCAGATAATTAATTTATTTGCAGTTAACCGATTACATTGTTTAAACTAAGCAGAATCTAGGTGTATTGTCTATAAAGTAATTATATCAATATATCATTAGCTATTGCAATAATTCTTCAGCTGAGTTTTTTAGTGTAAGGTATAAACCAATCTGTTAGGTAGATTACTATTATAATTATTGTACTTTAACTTGTTGTATTTCAGCTGCAAGACACATTGTTATTGTGAGGCATTTGTATGTTATTTAATTGTTAATCTTGTACATTTCAGTTTAATACCGGTGTCTCAAAATGACTGACAAGGAGTTAATTAAAAGACGGGCAAGTTATAAGGGACGTTTGACAACATTCTCTAAATATGTCAATGATTTGGAAGATTCGTTGAATCCATCACAGGTATGCGAATTGCAATTACGTTTAGGTAAGATTGAACATTTATTTGTACAATTTGACGAGGTTCAATTAAAATTGGAGTGTTTAGTTGATGACGTCAATAGTCAACTACCAGAGCGAAACGAGTTTGAATCTTTATACTACAAGATGTTTTCAAAGGCTCAAGAGTTACTTGCACGTAATTTAAAAACAATTAAGGATGATTCTTTGGAAAGTAATAACGGTTCATCACGATCACGTAATCATAGGCTTGTTAAATTACCTACCATACAATTGTCAAAGTTTTGTGGTTCCTATGAAAAATGGTTGGAGTTCCGCGACACGTTCTGTAGTTTGATACATTCCAACGATGAAATAGATGACGTCAACAAATTCCATTACCTTAGGGCTTCTCTCGAGGGGTCAGCTGCTGTGGTGATTCAATCTATAGAGTTTTCGGCCAGTAATTATTCTGTTGCGTGGAATATATTGTGTGAACGCTTCGACAATAAGCGGCTTTTAATACAAAATCATGTAACTTCATTATTTAATCTCGAAGCAATAAAGAAGGAGTCATCTATTGCTTTAAAACGTTTAATTGATTCTGTAAACAAGAACTTGCGTTCATTGGATTCATTAGGAGAACCAACAAGTCATTGGAACACACTCTTAATTCATATAGTTACAAATAAGTTGGATTCTAAAACCTATCGCGAATGGGAAGAATTTAAAGGTGACGTAGACAAGGAAAAGTCAATCACATTAGACATGATTCTTGGTTTTTTGCGAAATCGTTCAGACTTGTTAGAAACGATTGAAATGTCACAAAATAATTCTAATAATAATTCTTCCAATTCTAGCAATAAACATAAGAGCATGGTGTCTGTAAGCAGTACGTCAGCTGGTCGCCCTAATTCTGATTCTAATTCACCCAAATCATGCCCGAAATGTCGAGGTGAACATAACTTAAGTAATTGTTCACAATTTTTAGGACTTAGTAATGAACAGAGGTTAGAGTTACTACCACAATATAAAGTATGTTTTAATTGTTTCCGCACAGGCCATTATTCCAATCATTGTAAATCAAGCGGTTGCAAAGTGTGTAAACGCAAGCACAATACACTTGTTCATGTTACAGATGCGAAACCTAAGTCAACAATTAAACCATCTCCCACCAGTGGTGACAGTACTGGCAGCGGTGAAGCTACTGCACCATTATCTAACAATAATGTAACATTATCGGCACAAGTCACGACAAATGTACAAAATAAAGGAGAAGTCCTTTTGGCCACTTCATTATTAAAAGTTTATGATGGCGATAACCGCGAACATCTCGGTCGTGCCATTTTGGACAGTGGCAGTACTTCGTGTCTTATAACAGAAAAATTCTGTAATTTATTAAATTTACCGACTATGAAAGTTAGTGAGTCACTGATGGGTATAAATAATTCTACGTCACCAATTGGTAAAATGTGTTGCGTTGCAATAAAATCATTAAATGAAAACTTTTCTAAAAATATTTACTGTTTTGTCTTACCGTCTATTACTGATGAAGTGCCTTGTCGTCAATTGAATTTAAATGAATTAAATATTCCTAGTAATTTATGTCTAGCTGATCCTCACTTTTATGTACCATCTCCTGTAGATTTAATTATAGGTGCAGATGTTTTCTGGGACCTCTTGGGTACAGAAAAGATAAACCTTGGTGTTGGTAAACCGGTGCTTTATGAAACTAGACTTGGCTGGATAGCTTCAGGCCCTATGCTACATAGTGGTCAAGTTCCGTGTTCCCTACCTCTACTTTGTAATTTCACAAAGATTAATAATCCCGAAACTAATATTTCAGTGGATAGCTCAAGTACTGATGACATTCAAAACCTTTTAATGCGTTTTTGGCAGCTTGAGGAAGTTAGCCATCAGTCATCAGTATATTCACAAGAGGAGAAAATGTGTGAAGATCATTTTATTCAAAACACAACGCGTCTCAAGGACGGCCGTTTCTGTGTGAGAATACCTTTAAAACAATCACATCATAACTTAGGTGACTCTGTAAACAGAGCTAAGCACTGTCTGCTTTCATTAGAGCGCAGGCTTAAGGGTCAACCATCATTTAAAGAACGTTATTGTGACTTTATGAAAGAATATGTTGAGTTAAAACATATGTCTAAATGTTTACCTGATTCACAAAAGGTTGCATATTTTATTCCTCACCATGGCGTGGTGCGTGAAAGTAGTTTAACTACAAAGCTCAGAGTGGTGTTCAATGCCAGTAGTCCCACCACTTCAGGAGTTTCATTTAATCATTTACAAATGATAGGACCTACTGTACAAGATGACTTGGTGTCAATTCTTCTTCGGTTTAGGAAATATAAATATGTTCTCTCCGCAGATGTGGAAAAAATGTACCGCCAGGTCATAGTACATCCAGATGACAGGCATCTACAGCAGATCCTATGGCGGGATGATCCCTCTAAGCCTATGGAAGCATACCAGCTAAATACAGTCACATACGGTACCGCTAGCGCACCGTATCTTGCCACTAGGTGTCTTAGACAGGTAGGGCTTGATTGCACTGATAAAAAGATTGCTGGGATCATAAAACATGATTTTTACGTCGATGATTTGCTTTCTGGCGGGGATACAATTAATGAGGTCATAGATATACGTCATAAGGTAACCGCTGAGCTGGCTTCGGCTGGTATGCCGTTACGTAAATGGAAATCAAATAATGCTCAAGTAGTATCTGACAATACAGATCATTATTCGTTAAATTTGAACATTGGTTCAATAGAACCCTGTAAAACGTTGGGTCTGAGCTGGCATACAGAGCCCGACGTGTTATGCTATTCAATTAATCCTAATATTACTACTGTAATGACAAAACGCGGTGTACTTTCTGCAATTTCTCAGATTTTTGATCCGCTAGGTCTATTGGCTCCTTTTATTATTGTAATGAAAATAATTATGCAAAAGCTTTGGGTACATAAATTGGGATGGGACGATCAGTTGCCATTAGGGCTTTCAATACCGGTATTACGGGATCCCGTAATACCGTGATCCCGGACAAATATGGGCTATTTTCAATACCGGTATTGAAGCCCTTAATACCGTGATCACGGTATTGCAAGCATTACATGTATTATCGTAAATTAAATTCCATTTTTAAAATATAATAATGACACACGAAACATATAAAGAGACAGTGAGACAATGACTGATAATGAACAAGATATGACCATAGAAGAACCTTCTACTTCATTGAATTCGAGCAGTGGAAATGATATCGGGAGTTCGGGAGGCTGGAAATCGTCAAACCTGCGCGGTTTCGCTTCGTCTTCAAGGACCCACCAAGCAGACCCACCGGTGGGTCTCCGAATACTGATGTGTCTCCCAAGACCTACTGACTGGTAGGATCAGAGGACCCACTAGTAGGTCTTGGGAGACACATCAGTATTAGGAGACCCACCAGTGGGTCTGCTTGGTGGGTCCTTGAAGACGAAGTGCGTTGACGATTTCCAGCGTCCCGAACGAACCAGATTCCGAAAAGGCTTTAGTACCGTAGACAGCATACCTACATACGCTGCGCGGTTATGTGGCTGGATGTCATACAAGAGACCGAAGAGTATAACCTGCCTCTCTGATTAGCGGTTGTGGACTACGAGAAACCCTTTAATTGGACCAAGACTTGGGCCGTACTGCAGTGTCTCCAACGGTGGCAAAAACACCACCATGTCAGTTCGACTTCAGGAGCAGACCTCGGAACCTTTTTTTGTGTGACAGGGAGACGTCATATCTCCGAAACTGTTCACCCTGCACTGGAGGATACCTTTAAGGTTCTGGATTGAAGAGACCTCAGTGAAATGCTCGATGACCGCAGTAGAGCTTCCGAAAGAGTGGATCTTAAAATAAACATGGACCAAACCAAGGTCATGTTGACTGTCCACGTAACACCCTCACCTATCAAAATCGGAGACTCTACACTCGAAGTTGTGAACGAAGTCTACCTGGATCTAATGATGAAAATAGGTCCAGTTCGACCAGTCAGTCAGTTCGAACTTCGAGAAAGAGTAGAAATCGTCGTGGTGGGCAGGGCACATTGCTCGCAGAACAGATGGCCAATGGGGCCTAAAAGTTTTGGAGTGGCAACCGCGAACAGAAAGACGTTGTGTTGGAAGGCGTCCAACAAGGTGGAACGATGACCTGGTGAAGGTTGCGGGGTCACGCTGAATGCGCCCATAGGACAGGCCACTGCGGCAACACCTGGCGGAGGCCTATACGCCCAGCAGTGGACGTCTTGGTTGAAATGATCATTAATGATGATGTGTGAAAATGAAGGCACGTCATTCCTACGCCGCGGCAGCTTAGAGATATTTACTGTCTGTAATACCTACGAATATTGATGCAGAGCGTGCATTTTTTTCAGTAGGCTATTGTGAATGATGGCTAATAGCTAATTAAGCTATACTTACGTTTCTACAAATATTGATAGGTAGCTATGTTGAGTACATGATACATTTCAATAATAATAAAAATCGACTTTTTTGATATTTATTGTTTTCAAACGCTATGTGGAATGCCTTCCTACAAAAAGACTAGAGTTAAGTTCTGATTATGTTCCTACTTAGTCCTATCTAATTAAATAATCAACCAATACCAAATTTTTATATAGAGCGCTATTTATAAAAGTTATTTAAAATTAAAATAAAACAAAAAAGACTGTTTTTACAAATAAAAACACATACTTTAAATGTTGGTATGTAATACCGGTATTAATACCGTGATCACGGTATTGACGTCCAATACCGGATCGATACCGGTATTGAAAACATCCGGTATTTTGAAAGCCCTAGTTGCCATCTGATATATTAATAATATGGTCGAATATTATACGTGACTTACCGTTGTTGAATACATTGAGTATTCCACGGATTATACTTTGTGATTCGTATAAAGATATAGACCTACACATATTCAGTGATGCATCACAAATTGCATACGGTGCATGTCTATATGTTCGAAGTACAAGTCATGATTCTAATGTCCTAGTACGTTTGCTTACAGCCAAAAGCCGAGTAGCTCCAATTAAACCAACTACAATACCAAGACTTGAGCTGTGTGCGGTGTTGGTAGGTGTTCGTCTTTACGAAAAAGGTGATTTACGCTCTTAGAGCTCAAGTTAGAAGTATCACCTTTTGGACTGACTCCATGGTTGTGTTAGGCTGGCTTAAGATGTTGCCAAGTAAATTACAGCCGTTTGTACGCAATCGTGTCGCAGAGATACTGGACAAGACAGCTGCATGCAACTGGAGGCACGTCCCTACAAACTTAAACCCAGCTGACCATATTTCACGCGGAGTAGATGTAAGACTTTTGCAATCTTTAGATTTGTGGTGGTCAGGTCCTGAATTCTTGAGATACGACATCTCAAAGTGGCCAAGCACTCCTTCAGTAACAAACGAAAAACTTCCTGAAATTCGGGCTGAAGTTTCTTTAATAGCTACAACCGTAAGTTCACGACCTGTTATAGAATTTAATAGATTTTCTAGTTTCAATATGCTTAAACGGTCGGTGGCATACGTTTTGAGATTTGTAAGTAGTTTTACTAAAAAGGGATCACCTAAAAATCTATTTTTAAGCACTGATGAATTAAAACAGTCATTATATTTTATTATTAGACTCTCGCAAAAGGACTCATTTCCCGAATACACACTATTATTAAATAAGATGGAACTACCAAAAAAGAGTCCACTAAATAAGTTTAAAGTTTTTCTAGATGAAAATAAATTACTGCGTGTCGGAGGTCGACTTGAAAATTCTCAATTTTGTTACGACAAAAAACATCCATTGCTCATACAGTCCACTCATATTGTCACAAAATTGTTATTCGAATTTATGCACAAAAACCTCATGCACGCTGGGCCGCAACTGTTGTTAGCGTCTATCAGAGAAAATTATTGGCCAATTGGTGGTAGACGATTAGCTAAATTAATTTATAATAAATGTCTTTTATGTTGTCGTATGAAAGGACAGGTAGTCTCACCTCTCATGGGTAACTTGCCACAGCAGCGTTTGACTCCAGGGGGTTACCCCTTTGAAATAGTAGGTGTCGATTATGCTGGACCGATTATGTCAGCCACTAGACAAGGACGTGGTTGTCGTCTCACTAAAGTATATATAGTTCTTTTTATATGTTTCACGACAAAGGCTGTACATATCGAGTTGGCAGGTGATTTAACAAGCAACATTTTTTTATCAGTACTCCGTAGATTTGTTTCGCGAAGAGGAAAGCCTAAACACGTCTATTCTGATAATGGAACCTCGTTTGTTGGAGCATATCACGAACTTGGCAAGTTTATTAAGGGTAATTGCAATTCGTTGTCTAGTGATTTAGCAAATGAAGATATTAACTTTCATTTTATCCCTCCTTATGCTCCTCACTTTGGAGGTCTTTGGGAGGCCGGTATTAAATCTACCAAGTATCATTTAAAGAGAGTACTGGGAAACTGTAATCTTACTTTTGAGGAGCTGAACACTGTATTGGTACAGATAGAAGCTTTACTCAACTCTCGCCCACTCACACCACTCTCTTCGGATGCCAACGATTTGTCGCCGCTTACGCCTGGACACTTTTTAATAGGACGGCCACTGACAGCACTACCTGCACCTAATCTCGAGGACCGATCCGTGACTTACTTGACGAGATACCAGAGGATTGAGCAACTCCGTCAGCACTTCTGGTCCCGATGGAGCAAAGAATACGTCTCAGAGCTGCAGCAGCGAGTGAAATGGCGATCCTTCACTAAGCCATTAGAAAAAGATGCGTTAGTGCTCATAAAGGATGAGAAGCTACCTCCTTTGAAGTGGCGATTGGGCCGAGTCACGGCAGTCTTTCCTGGACAGGACGGCATCAGTCGCGTCGCTGACATTAAGACGACGTGTGGAGTGGTTCGTCGAGCTTTCAGCAAGATATGTCCGCTACCGTTATCTCACACAGAGGATTCTGGTTGAGAGACGATCTCTCAACGCCCGGGGGGATGTTTAGAATTAAGTATAAGAATTTAGTTAAACGCCTACGTAAAATGTAATAGCAATGTGACTACTCATCTACGCCTCATTGCCAAGAGCGTTTAGGTAGTAATTATTAATGTATGTGTACCTACCATTTAGTCATTTTTTGATATTGTCTTCTTCAATTTGGTTTTGCACGGAATACAGCTCTTAAATCGTCGGAAGCCTTTTATTTAAATAATTCCGGATATAAACCCCCAACTTTTATTAGATTTGTTGTGGATTAAGATTATATTTTAAAGCCGGCTTTTGACTATGGGATGTAATAAATATTACATCTTGTGTACGGGTCAACCACCGTACAGTACGTCCTGGGTCATCATTATTGCGCCACCCGCTCAGTATGTGTCCATCATTCAGGCGCGGATCCAGGGGGGGGGTCAGGGGGGTCATGACCCCCCCCTGGGCTGGGTCCAGGACCTAGGTGGACCACTAATTAAAATTGTTAAACGTAATGTTTTTATTATAATTATATTATACACAACAGCCCAAAAAATAGTGTTTTTATAGGGTTCATGTATGTTTATTTGTGAGTTTCTATAATCCACCATAACTTCTAAACGCCTGAACCGATTTTGATAGGTACTATCCTTAGATTGTTTGCATTATCCCTAGTGTTATAGGCTGGTGAAAATCCACGTTAAAAGATCCACATACGTTATCCCAACTACGAGTATGTTGTAGTCGGCTTCCAGTCTAACTGGATGCAGGTAAAAACCAAAATATTACATGGAACGACTGCTTTCTTGGCCTGAACACAGTGCACACTGCACTACCCAGTTAGTACTGGGTACAACGAGATATCCCTTAGTATGACTGGTTGTCAGACTTTCGGGCTCTGGCTGTTTTCGAGGTAATGAAAAAACTGAGTACATCTAACATATTTTACGTTTTACAGTTAAGTAAATCTTTACGTATCGTAGTGTTAATCGATTTATCCCTTACAAGGTTGGGTCAGAATGGACTTTTAATAGGACCACAAAAACTCAGTAGCCAATATAAACAAAGTACACACCAATAAATTTTTTCGTAAGAATAATCGTTTGTCATTGTCGAGTCAATCACATCTTCCGAACCTCTGTCTTAGGCGCTTGGTTCAGGAAGTGGAGGATTGATGTCTACCAAGATAAGAGTAAGCGGATCTCTTCTCGAATCAAGTAAAACAGTATTTTATACTCTTTTCTCCCAATGACAATATCTTTGCAATCCCCCAAAATTTCTAAAAAAAATTCGCGCTCGCTCCGCTCGCGCTTCCCTCCTGCTCTTCCACCATTCTGTCTCGCTTGAGACGCTCATCTACTTCAATTCTCATTTCTGATTCTAAGTCGTTCATCCACCGAAAATTGTTCAACGCTTTATCCCCCTGGATAAGGGTTATAATAGCACATCGAAGAATCAAACCGTGGCTTCTAGCTTCAATGGTTGAAGAACGTCTAACCAGACTGGCACTTCTCCACACTAAAAAAACGTACCCATTGAAGTAGGTAGATGAAGTGGTAATGCGTTTCGGGAGAAGACGTAAAAGAAAAAATAATTTTGCTATTGAAAAATGATAAAAAATTTAAATAAGTATAAAAATTAAATAACTTCTTGTGACTTGACCACGACTCTTTGTGACCCCCCCCTGGCACTAAAGCTGAATCCGCCCTTGCCATCATTTATATTATTGCACATTCACAGCAATAGTTCAGTACGTAATTCGGCGACATACCGTGCGCGTGACTCATAATCCCATAACGTTCACCATTGCATCCTAGTATAAATTAATCTTAGGGCCAGTTTCACCGGTTACGGATAAAGTGTCAGATAGTTATCTGACAGTTATCTGACAGATAATGCTATCAAAAGTTGTAGTTTATCTGGCAGATAAGTTCCGGATAGGCTATCAGGGACTTATCAGCAAGTGGTGAAACCGGCCCTAAATCTTATATTTGTGGAAACAGACAATACAGTGAATTTATTAACCTTAAACTGACTTTCATCTCTTATCTCATCCTTTATCTCTATCTTAACCCAACCCCGAACAATCTTGAGTAGGTATTCTTGAGGCTAATTCTGCCCTCGTAAATGAAACGTGTGTTTTCATTTACGAGGGCAGAATTACCTACATCCCGCGATTGCTGTTCACACTGTGATTTAACTCGTCACGCTTGGCTCTGATGTCCAGGCTCTGAGAATGCTCCAGGTAAGTCGGCGATCCAAATGGAAGCCAAGATATTTGAGAGTTGTGTTGTGAGACAGGGTGTCACCACCGAGGATAACATGGGGACAGTCACCGCACCGGAGAGCGAAAGTCACATGTGCTAATTTATTACACATGTTGGCTCATTGTTGGCTTTGATTCTTCATCTGGCCAGCCACTCACTCGTTACATCCAGTTGTTGTTGGAGTTTTTGGGAAGCTTCACATGCGGTAAAACCCACAGAAGAGATAAGAGATAAAAGAGGTTAGAAAGGCCATGTGGGCGGGGCACGCGCGCCACCTATATGATCAGACGATCATATGTCGACAAAATTTGATTTACTGACCAACAATCGCGCTCATATTGTGACAGCGAACGGAGCTCCGCGAAAAAAAAAGAATTATGCCGTGTTGCGCGATTATTACGTGTCGGAAAAGAAGCCAGGTGTGCAGTGTGGCTCGAGAAGGGATTTCTCTTCATCGGTAAGTCTAAAAACCTTAAAATACAAGTGATATTTGTAATTATTGCAATAGTATTATGTAGTTCGCAGACAAAAATGATACAATCGCAAGCAGAAACGAAATTATGTACATTGCTTGCAATACGTGGGTACCATCTTGTACTACGTGGGCGATTGCGCAATGCATTTCGTTCACTGCGAACGTCGCGTGCGACGAGCCAAAGCTTAAATTCTGCCTACTCTTTGCGTTTCGATAGTGTTGTACCATGTTGTAAATAATGTCGATATTTAGTATGTGTGAATGCATTCAAATGATTATTATGTTATGATTAAAATAACTTTTGTTTATCCCATACTATCAATACCTTATTATTGTTTATTGATTGTTTTTCATCTAAAATTTGTTTTAAGGTTAGCCATTTATAAATCGAAACATACATTTTAAATTTTATTTTTAGGTTTCCAACAGATCCAGATATGTTACAGACCTGAATAAAGCTATTATAGAAAAATATTAGTGTGAGATTGCATTTTATTCTGAAAAATTCGAATTTGAAAGATAGCAAACGCATGCTATTGCTACTTAATAAATAAGTTTTATTTCAAGACAATAATAAAATCTGAATTGAAATTGAATTTCAAGTACTTAATGTTCAATATTTGAAAAAAATCTTTTATGTTTACTTTTTATCTTTAATTTTTTATGTGTGAGAGACCAATAAATATTTTTGCTTTCTTATTTTCTTTCTTTCTGTCCCGTCCCGAAATTAAAGCAAAAACTGCAAAACTTAAAGTAACAAAACTCAAGTAATTTTATCGATATACATTATCGACCTTTTGGTCACCGTAACATGTATGAGAAATATACGCAAGTGTGAGTGTACGTCAAACGCAATGTTTGCGCTAGTGTGACAACCAGTAGCAAGCTCGCGATCTAAGTGAGTGTGGTTTATTTGTGAGCATAATTCGCGTACTTATAAGCGTCTTGCATGTAGTGGTTACAGAGAGTAGGAGACAAGCGGCGACACGCGTTCTAATACAAATCAGGAACTATTTCCTTTCTAACCTCTTTTATCTCTTCTGTGGTAAAACCAGAGGCCATCATTGCGGTGTCGTCGGCATATGTTGCAACCAGCACATCTTCACTATTTGGAAGGTCTGATGTGAAGACACTGGGCCAAGAGAATTGAGCTTTGTGATATACCAGCAGCGCACTCAAAATAAGATCTACAGTCCCTAAGTTTTATCTGGCATATTCTATTTTTCAGATAGGTAGGACTTTAGTATAAATTAGAAAGAGTATGGTTTTAATCAGTAGGAGGCCCTTGTGTCAAACCTTGTCGAGAGCCTGTTGTATGTCTAGTAAAGCTTCCGAGCCATATTTCTTACTCTCCATGCCTTGCCTTGTTGACTTGTTGGTGTTAGCCACGTGTTAGCAACTCTGAGGACTTGTTCCTGTGGAGGAAACTATGTTATTGCATTCGAGGCGGAATTTAACAACCGAGCCATTGGCGAGGATGTTGAGCCGAGAACCACGCGGCACCAGCAGGCTGCAGAGAATGCGCTCACCCAGTGCGACTGTATTGGCAATACGGGAAGCAAATAAAACAGCTTGTGTACAAAAATATCACTTTATTGCTTTAATAGTAACGTGTCAACAACATTGTTGGAACGCGCGCCGTGTGCGTATCGCTGGCTTATTGTCTAGTCTCCGACTGAGTTCCAACTATAACGATATTGTCTACAACAGTGAACGAGTCGTACGAACTACCTTACGCTATTTGGCACCAGGTCACCGACAACTACCGCCCGTCACCGCCGAGCGCGCGCCACAGTCACACGCAGGCCACAGCCACACGCGCGCTACAGCGACGCGCGCCCGCCCGACACCTACCTACATACACTATCGCAACTCACTTCGCTCTTGTAGTTTAACTCAAATCACAGCAAAATGGTATCACAATTATCGGATATGAAAGAACGGCAAACTTTAATATAAAATTGACTCACAGATTCAATATAATTATGATTGTAGCAGCGGCCGCTGTGTGCTTGTGGCAGGCTGGACCAGTCAGGGCCAGTCATGGGCCAGTACACGGGCGCCGCCTGAACCTCTGTGAGTGTTGAGCGTGTCTGTGGATAGCACCGCGTCTCTTGATAAGTTCGCTACAAGGCAAGAAGTCACTACTCCAACTGCTAGAAAACATACTTTTATAAAATATAGATTGTTACAGATATATTTACTACGCACCGTCTCGTATAACTACACTATCTACCTACATAGGAATACATGGAACAATGTACCGACCGCGACATCTCGCACTCTGTACAATACGTGGTACATTCATACTCTCTCGCACTCGACACTTAACGTTACTGTTTACTACTACTTAATATGGCAGTCTGTGTTCGTTAATCAGTTTAATAGAAAACAATATAGAAACCTATGAGATACGGGCAGACCATTACAAGTGGAAGGCAAGTCTCATCGACTCTCTACTAATATAATCACATCGCTCTCGATTCGTTTAAATATAATGTCGATATGATCAACGCGGGCATCCGTCTCGCTCGCACGCAGCGTCTCGCTCGCACGCAGCGTCTCGCTCGCACGCAGCGTCTCGCTCGTACGCAGCGCAACCCCGAGCACGTGTGCTGCGCTACAGGCGCTACAGGTCGCTGTGCAGGATGAGCAGCGCGGCGGCGGGCGCGGAGGGGGGGGCGTGGCGCGGCGTGCGTGCACGTAGCTGTGCGTGCACGGCGTCCCACGCGGCGTCGCGCGGCACGGGCGCGGCGGGGCGGGCGCGGCGCGGGGCGGGGCGGGCGCGGCGGCGGGAGGCGCGCGCCCTGCCCCCCGCCCCCGCCCCGGCCCCGGCCCCGCTGGCTCCCCGCACGACAGGCGCTGACACACCGCGAGCGCCTGTCTCGTCCTGGAAATGTTCAGAAATAACAATTAGTTTCAATAAGATCAAAAATAAGCACTCAGTGAGCAGGATAGGAGGTTGAGCATCGTTTGCGACGAGCTGGCACACCCTCAACCGCTGCTGATCCGTCGAGGTAGCCGCACTTCAACAGGTGGAGTTACATGTTCCCACTGGAGTTATGGGCAAAGCTGAAGCTGACCTGCTAGAAAATCTTGTCGAGTATGGTGTACATGCGCAGGTTGGCCTTCTTGCGCCAGCCGGGCGGCACGCGCTCGGCGTCGGCGCAGTCGGAGTCGTCGTCTGCGTCGGGCACGGCGCACGCGGCCGCGTCCTTGTCGCGCGCCGCACTGACCGCGCGCTCGCCCGCCACGCGCGCCAGGCGACGCGCCATCACGAACGCGGCCACCTGCAATATTGCATGCACTACATCAGTAACATTGCACGCCTGAAATTAGTTGGGAAAACTGATCAAAGACGCTGATTGAGCTAAGCTTCATTTTCTGTTTTTTTTTTACAATGCGTTATAATTTAGGTACATAAGCCTTCCTTGAAATTTTGCACAGAGGTTCCCTTTATAATGTAGACAAGGAATAAGGAAGGATTTTTCGAAATTCAACCCCTAAGGGTGTTAAATAGGGGATGAAAGTTTTTATGGAAAATCGTTTCACGCAGGCGAAGCCGCTGGCAAAAACTAGTTACTTAATAAAAACACACAAAGAAGATTTGAGTAGGTATAGTAGGTACACAGCAAAACATCAAAGTTCATCATTTCAAAAATTCATCATCATCAGTTTATTTTTTTTATTTGTTTAAAATAAATTTTCTGCAAGATAGATAAAATCACACACAGAATGCCCCGATGTATGATATCTATGCACCTTTTGTATTTTTGAGGGTTGGGAAATAATCAAATAACGCTCTTGGGCAGAGCGAAAGGGAGTGGCAGACTTCTACTGACTAAAACCACCCATGTTCCTTCTTAGCCCTTTATGTCGAGGCCGCGGTATCTCTTGCGAACAGCCCGCAGCCTCGACGGGCATATCTATGCACCTGCGTCTGTTTGCTGAACAATGTGCTACGTATCCCTGACAGGCAAACATAGCCAACAGATCTGTCAACAAGAAGAAATTGACTTATGTTCGAGCCTAAGTATGTTTGGTCTGTTCAGTGAGTGGTGTTGAGCACGATGAGCACGCACCTGCAGCACGATGCCGAGCACGCCGAACACGATGATGACGAACGCGTTGTTGGGCGCCTCGCGCTCCACCTCCTGCAACACAACCACACCACGAGTTAGCAATCACACAACATTACATCACGACTCACGAATAGAATAGAATAGAAGATGTTTATTTCCCTGGTTCATATGTTACATTATGCAGTCCACAGGTCGGTGGTGTATCCGGCCTGTGGGTGTGTCAGCTACTTACAGTCTACCTATGTTTGTCCGAGAGAGATCTGTATAAGTGTCGTGTAGTGTGTGCTGTGTGCATTTAATTTATATGTTTTAATTAATATAATAAATAATTTATAATGTTTTTTATGTTGTCCTATCCTATTTACAGCTAATTACAATTTATGGGGACGTGGAGCGGTTGTTCGCTTGCTGAGCAGATGACTCCTGTCTTTTTTTGGTACATAATCGATTTCACCTAGTCTAGTATTAGTTAGGAGTGGGTTGTACTGTCCGAATCCCACAGGGGTCTCTAGATCTTCGATGTGCATTTCGCGGAGTCGGCGCAGCATGTCCTCGTTTAAGTCCTGTGCACGGAGGTGCCATGGATCCCAATCGAGCATATCCCAGAGTAGTGACGTTTCTAGGCGTCTTGGGAATTGTCCGCTGGTCTTGAGTGCCATTCTATATTGGCGTTCAATTTTTATTAAGTTGCTCTTACTGTAACGCGAGAGTAGTTGTACCACGCCATAGTCCAATATAGGAAGTAGGCAGGCCTGAATGACAGCTAATTTCACAGTCATATCCGTCTTAGCGTGCCAGCCTATGATGATAGGAGCTAGCGCGCCACGTGCTCGTCGCGCCTTCTGCACGACGTACTCCGTCTGTTTGCCCATGGTCATGGTCTTGTCTAAGTGTACGCCTAGATATTTGATACTATTTTTATATTCGACTACCTCGTCTTTGATGCGAATTGTTCTGCTGTAATTTCTTTTGTGTGTGAACATAGCACACTCCGTTTTGTCTACATTGCATCTTAGCCCCCAGCGACGGTAGTAGTCAATTATGGTGTCGGCGGCCCAGCCTGCGCGGTGTGTTGAGCTGTTCGGGTTGGGAGACCTGTTAACGATGCATAGGTCATCGGCATATTGGGAGAGCTTGTGTCCGCGGATATGGTCTCGCTTGTTCCAAACGTCGTGTACGTATAGGTTAAAAATGACCGGACCCAGAATAGAGCCCTGGGGGACCCCGTGTGTGACCGGTTTTTCGTCACCTTTGGTTGTTCTGAAGTGTCCATAGATTTTGCGACCGCTCAGGTAATTCTCTATTAGTTTGATGATGTTGTTCGGGACATCAGCTGTTTAAAGCTTCTTCGTCAGACCTTCATGGTTTATTGAGTCGAAGGCCTTCGAGAGATTCGTCAGGACCATAGCCACACTTTCTCTCGCTTCCAGCGCATCCGTGATGAACTTGCCGGTACGAAGGATCTGTGTGCCTGTTCCTCTGTTCTTTGTAAAACCATGTTGGAATGGCGGTTGGAGTCTGTCGGCCGTCTGTCTTAGTCTTACCCATGATGTTTAGGAGAGTGATGGGTCGGTACGATTTGACGTCCCGGTGATTCTTTCCTGCTTTATGTAAGAAGATGTGATTTCCTTTGGTAGGTGGTTGGTGTTATTGTTATCCCATGGGTCTGTTGAAATTGTCGTCTGATTTTTCCGTTGTTTGCGATAGCACGGGTATTTCTTACCAGTGTTTTCTCTCTGTCCACCACTATGCTCACGATCACGACTCACGTCTTGCTGCTTGCACGCAGTTTAACATAACCAGATAGCACGTTGCCCGACTTGCAGCTTGTAGCGCTTGCGACCACTACACCGACGTGCCAGTCAGACTCAGATGTGCCAAGTACGCAGCTGATTGAATCACTGGGTGCACTCTCTCTTCCTTCACTCGCATATTCCGATGGCGGGTACACATACGTAGGCAGACGCAACCAACGCCTTACTTACTTACCGAAGCTTGGGCGCTTGGGGGTGTCACACCGCCAACTTACAAACTCTGGGCTGCTTCTGAGACATTCCAAATGAGAAAACCAGATAGCAGTTACCTATTTCGCCAGCTGTTATCGAGTCCCGAGAGCAGTTACCTATGTAGTTATACGACGTAGCGACGTCTGGTCGAGTGCTCACCTCGATCATGTCGTAGAGCGGGCGCGCCACGTCGCGGTAGCGCTCCACGGCCAGCAGCGCCGGCTTGAGGTCGTGCAGCAGGTCCATGCCGCGGCGCGCCAGCTCGGCCTGCGGGGCGGAGCGCCACCACGCCGCCAGCGACGCGCCCATCCACGCGCCGTAGCCCACCTCGCTGAGCGCCAGGCACACCACGCCCACCGCGTACTGCAACGTGCAACAAACACACGTCACTACAACTGAACACGTGACGCGGACGACTGACGAACAACTGTTTGCACGGATCAATGGCCGGGTTTTAACGCAAGCTAACTATGTCGGCAAAAAAACGATCCAATGAGTACATTACAGATAACTGAAATCGGTCTGACTCGGTGACTGAGCAACTCTTTCTCACAGTTACAAATTACAGCCTTCATCATGAAGGAGTGTCTACCACGGCAGCCCAGAAGACACTTTTAGTTCTGAGACATGGCCGATTTCCTCAAAAGAAGTGAAGTGGCTATAAGTGTGGCGAGTAGCAGCTGGATGAAAGCTGAGAACCTATGTGGGAGGCCTATGTGCAGACTGCACCAGAGGACTGCTGTGAGCTGTCGATGATAAACAGATGTAATACTAACGACGTGCAGACAGGTGCGTGCGCGGCGCTGCGCGGCGGCCGCGGCCAGGTACACGAGCGCGGCCAGCCACACGCCCGCCACGAACACGTAGGCCGCCGACACGCGGTACTGCGGCGCGCACAGGAACCGGAACCACGTGTACGTGCTGGGGTCCCACGCCAGCCGCGCCGCCGTCGCCAGCAGCGCGCCGCTGTACATCTGCGGACAAACGTAACCATCAAACCACATCGTCAACGATAGCTCTACGCTTAGGCCACTAAAACATGACAATCACATCAAACTACAAACCTACGGCCCTTGTATCATACCTAGGTACAGAGGTTCAAGTAGATATTACTCAATTAATTAATAATTATGTATAATTTATTAGCATAAACAGTAGTCTCTTGCAGGAGGAGCCCGTGGCTTAATAATAACTGCCACTCGGGTCTATCTTACGGTAAAGCTGTTGGTCCTGACTGCCATAATATATAGATCTTCGCAACTGGTAGTCAGTGACCTGAAAGTCTGACAACCAGTCCAATATTACCTAGTATTACCTGGGTTGTGGACACTTGTGGAGGTCAGATAGGCAATCGCTCCATGTAAAATACTGATATTCAGCTGCATCCGGTTAGCGTGCCAGCCGACCACAACATGGTTGGGAAAAGGCTAGGCAGGTGGCAGGCGGTATAGTCTCTTGCAGGATGGCTGAGTTTATGCTGTTAGAATTTGGACCTGGTGGTACCTATGTGGACCTGTAATGAGGAGGGACCAAACGCATGTCACTAAAAAGTGATGATTATGGATGAAGATGGAGAGGAAGGCCAAAGAAAAAAATGTAAGTATGGAAGTTTTAAGTATTTTTGAACTTTTAATTACTTAAAAGACCTAGCTGCTACGGCATCATAAATTATTATAATAACTTAAGTTTCTTAAATTATTTAATCAGATTTTTTTCATAAAAACAAAATCCTAATTATTTCAAAAAGTACTGAATATTGGTAGAACATTTGGTGGCTTAATTTGTTGCATTTAAACCCTACTCTATGACGTCCTGCAACTTGCAAGGAATACGTCGAGTTACCAACGTACCTACCATAGTATAGTAACCCTATAATAACTAAACATGAATATGTAACCTAGATTTTAATAATAAGAGTGTCCATGAAGGTTCTTGCCCATTCTTCTCCATAGAGTTCTTGGTTCTACGCTTTGAATTGGGTAACTACAGTACTTTCACACGTTATTATTGCCTTGTGACTGGGACTGACATTCAAAAGTGTTTGTATTTGTAATAGTCTAATTGAAATAAATGCTTTGAGTTTGAGTTTACTAAACAATGAACGTGCAGTATAGGTACCTACCTATAATATAACTGGTAACCCATTTAAAATATCCGTATATATGCAGATAAGATGGTAACCCGCCGACCTCGCGCTCGAACATCATACACAAGTGACATTAAGATTACAGTCACTCCCGGGCTTTATCGGAAGATGCGATTTGCGGGGAGACAAGGATGCTTTCATGAAATCAGTAAAGAGATAACGATATTATAGAATGTCAACTGGTCATTTGGGAGAGTACAAAGCGTCGTTGTGAGTCGTGCACGTTATCAGTAGCGCCTGCAGCCCACAGGAGGGTGACACTGACAGTCGCAGCATTGATGGCGGGCCCAGGACGCCCAGGTCTGTGTGCCGACTTGCCGAGAGAAATAGTTGTGTTATCGCGATATGCGCATGTTCAGAACATGACACTACTTTATCTGACTATGGTGAATGGTTCATTGTAGATGTAAAGCGAGCTCAATGAGCCAGGTGTTCTCTGCCGACTGATAACGGTCCTCTGTGCTATTCTCGTACAATTAAATATTAGCAGCCTGTTCAACATTATTGCATCCAACAGTCTTGACATTACAGTGCACAGTGTACTGTAAACAGTAATAAATTTTATTGGTATGCCGTTATAGTCTTACCGAAGGGTATCGTATTACCTAGTACTAGTATTTAACTGGGTTGTGGGGGTCAGATAGGCAGTCGCTCCATGTAAAATACTGGTATTCAGCTGCATCCGGTTAGACTGGAAGCCGACCCCAATATAGTTGGGAAAAGGCTAGGCAGATGATGATGGTATGCCGTTATTGTTGATTACAACTATTACAAGACATAACATACTTAAGGGTTTCTTAATTTTTTTACAGTGTCTGGTGTCACTGTGTCAGTCGCTCCTCTTTAGAAAATAGCGTGTACGAAAACCTCTACAGTGTTGCGAACTCATGCGACTTGATGCGATGTTCATATACACATGCAAGATTATTAACCTGCTGCTAACAGCTCGTCACCATATAGGTATTTTATTGCGGTATTTAAACGGTGCAAAACTGCAAAGAACAATTATTAAACAATATTACCACTTAGTTTTTTTCCGCTGATTGTCAAGGAAAACAACATCATGCCTATAAACATCGGGCACGTAGTTTGTGTTACTCACAAACGTCTGCGGTGTAAGTGTAACTTCTTGTTTGCCAATTCCAAGAAGTTCGACCGTGGGCTAACTAAATACATATACCTAACTACATGTTCAATGCAAACGCGGATAAGTAAGTGCATCTTAGTTATTAATAACGGGTCACACTTCGCCCAAATGTATCGACCGGCGACCGACGAGAGCATCTATAGGTTTCACTGGTCCACACAGCTGTGTGCACTCCTAGAAACACAATAATACTGGCCTACTTCTAGCTAGTTCTGCCGTGAACTCACGCAAGCAAGCGATGTGAACGTAGCCGAGGATTTAGGAATACATTCGTTCGGCCTGAGAAGTTCTCAGAACAGAACGTGTGTAAGTGCAGTACTTACTCAGCAGCAATGCGCGGTGGTGTGTAATGAAATGAATGAACTAACAATAAAGCTGATGGCATTTGTTTCTCGTCCGCGAATTCGTCCAAAGCGTGCCGAAGCCGAGGTCGTCGAGCTCGTTCGATATTGCAGAATCAGACGAGCGCCTGACGATGACGTCAGCTACTTACTAAGCAGCCTGCTTGCTTACCCCGCCAAATTATAACGTCTGACTTGACTGAAGGACGCACACGAGCACACGACACAAATAGGTATGTACAATACTGTTGGAAATAACAAACTCCAAGTTTCAGCGGCTCAACGTTTTGTTTTACGATAAAATATCCTTATGAATGGACACAATCCTGCCCGAAGGACGAAGGTAGGAAGGACAGTACAGTATGACGAAGTCGCTGAATTTACAAGAGACTTTCAAATGACGTATTTTGAATGAATCCACGCTTTATATTTCTACATAAAAGAGAGAACGTAGGAAAATAACATAAACCAGATTATAAAGGCAGTGCTTATTTCAAAAGGAATTTCCACCAAAAGGAATGGGAAAGCAAAAATGAAAAAACAGAACTTCCTTTTAGGTTTAGCTGCAGTAACCTGACTGCAGCTAAACCTAGAAGGAGGTTCTGTTTTCTTATTATTATTCCGTATAGGTATAATAAGAAATGCAGACAATGCGTGAGAACAGAAAGAGACATTCATGTTTTTATGCCAGTGAAAGAATTTCATTTTCAGGACTTATTAAATGTGTAGGAGTACCAGGCCACGGTATTACGCACTTGGGGATTGCAAACATCCGGATTTGTCCTGACTTTTTAACCGACTTCAAAAAGGAGGAGGTCCTCAATTCGTCGGAATCCTTTTTTTTTGTCCAGTGCTCGTGACCTTCCGATGGGTGAACCTCATGTTTTTGTATAATTCGGGCTCTCGTCAGAACTATTCTGAAATATTGCTGGATGCTACTGTAACGAATTGGGTGCTGGGGTCGCTGACCTCGGCGCAATGTGTCATACCGTCATACGTTAATGGGTAAGGAGCGAGAGCAGCGCACTAAGATGTGAGCCAGTCCCCACTCCCGGCCGCAGCCCACGCGAGCCGCACTTCACTCACTGTGCTAAGTGATGAGGGACCTACCTATTCCTACACTCCTTGCTATCACATTCTGTTCACAGGTCTGTGAACCGATTAAACTGTGTACCTACAATCCGACCAAGAAGGAGTAGGCTGCAGTAGGCATCATATTATTATGGATCGGTTCTTACGGTTGACCTGAACTCGTAACTACTGAATTGTCAAGTTACATTAGCCTATCACTTGCAAATAAATATTGTACTGAATGTACAGGTACTGATACACATTAAGAACAAATACCGGCCCTATTGAAGTAAAGCATCATTTTAATGTCCTGCAAAACCATTCGTCTGCATTGCTACACTTTGTTAGAGCGCAATATAAAGGTTCCGTTTTTTGCCATCGGCTACGGAACCCTAAAAAGATGTACTTAGACAAGTGTAGTGCAAGGAGCGGCGCCGGCGGCCGTTCACCCGCACGTCCCGCTGACCCTGACACACAGTATAGCGACTTGATGTTTTGAACTACCTAGTACTCTGAGCCCACAGCGTGCAGCGTCACAAGTGGCCACGCTGCGCACGCGCACGCGACTCTACTCCTGCTGGGGATATGCGTGGTGTGGCGCAGCGCGCAGGGACGAATACCATAGCGAGAGGTTTGCAGGGCAGCCAGGTAGTACCGAATGTATGTACAATAATATGACCTGATTGTGATCCATCAGGTCGTTCAGAGTCAGTCCCCTCCCCTCTCACGAGCCCGTACATTCTGTGGAGATGTTTGACAGCCTTGCTAGTACTTCCCTTCCCGCACCAAATACAAAAATATTGTTAAATGATAATTTGTCAAACGTTAACATAATCATATCGTCCACACACATCAGGAAGTTCAGTTGCTTTAGTTAGGTATTTATCATGATCAGTTGCGTGTTCAAAGCTGTGCAAATCAGCTGGATTGAGCACTGCAGGACATACCGTGCATAAGCGAGAAAACACGTGTGGTTTGACGACAGCCGCAGCCGTGCGCCGCTCGGGCGACGAAACATCGACCAAAGCTCACATCGCATGCGGCATGACTACGTAGTTACGTACATACCTACCGCCGCTGGTTCTGACTTAGCATAATAATAGTTACTGTTCCGTGCAGTAAGTGGCTCGAGTTGAGGAACCAGTCGTCAACCACAATCCGACAAATTGTCCGTTGAATGGATCTCAATAGGCATTATTGGTCTAATTCCGTACGGGTACGTGCGCGTCCCAGGCTCCATACAAGCGGCGATATCGTCGGCTCGGCAACAACCTACCAGCCATTTAGAATACCCGACGCAATTCATCATTTATCGACAAAGCGTCAGCCGAGGCGGGTGCCAGCTGCCAGCACAGCACTCAAACAATAGGGACGCACCAAAGCTGTAACGTATTGACCTACATTCGGAAACATTGCCAATATTGGCGAGATGTCGCACGTCGTCGCTCGGCGGCGGCTGAGTGCCTGACACTCTGACTCTGACAATACTGACATGTCTTAACAACTTCGACGTTGTAAGCTCCACGCAGTAAAAAGCTATAAAACAAATAATAATAAAAAACACAACAAATAATAATAATAAAACACAACAAATAATAATTGAAAACACAACATTTTCAATACTTTGTATACAAAGTATTGAAAATGTTGTGTTTTCAATTATTCCTTCTAAGCGTGAGAGAAAAGGATGAATATTAGGGGCCTGTATAAGCTCATTTGAGAGACATGTGAGTAAGTAAGACATTCTCTAAATAAAAGACAATGAAAGCAAGATGCAAGATGACACTGATGATGTCCATGGTGTTATGTCTGTCTCCAAAAGAATAATATAAATTAATGTATTCTCATATTCGCTGTAATTCGCGCGCGTATAATTATTATTGTACGTCCGGCCGCGAGTTTTTGCTTCGAGTACAAAGGTAATTTCTCCGAGACCTGCTGAGGTTTTCCTTCTATTAGTAGGTATTCAACGTTTCCTGCAATCTTAATTAACATCTAATTGTTTCTGCGCTGCTGTACGGCTGTACCTGACACACGGAAGCTGATTATTTGCTTATCCTGTGTCTTTTGCAGTTTGCAGTTTCGGCTCGGTTTGTTAAGACTTAAGTCATTAGTTCATTACTCATTATTATGAGAGAACAAAAATGTGTCACGTCACGTGTCTCCACAAACTTCTGTCTATACATAAGAAGTAATTATAGCTACATCGTGTAATTTAATACTTATAAACAATATGAACTTGAGCCAAGTTTACGACTGGCCCATGTTTATGTTTTTAGAAGACAATCGACTCGTAACTTTAAATACCTACGTGGTAGGTAACGTGTTCAATGTCTATGAGTAGGTAGCACCTGTAGCACCTTGCTGAGTCATGATGCTGTCCACCGAGCACGGCCTCGCCCGTGTCCGTGCTGGATGCTGGTGGTGCACAAGTGTCACCTCGGCTAGTTCTGCTGGTCGAGTGCCGGGTGTCCCGTGTCGGCTGTGGAGCACACGTGCGTGACTGTTCGCATTCCTCGTGTAAACTCGTGTTTATCTAAACAAAGAGTGGCGGGACCGGGGGCAGGGGCAGGAGCACGGGGGCAGGGGGGCGGCGGTCGCGTTCTCCTGTTGAGCGACTTCTTAGAATCATTAGTAACGACAGCAAAGCCAAGCGCTTAACTCATAGAAACGATTTTGAGTTGAATACTAGAGAGTACGTGAATCAAGTTCTAAAGCTATCGCAGTAATAGACCCCAACGTGTGCGCATTATAAAAACAGTCGAGCAAAGGGTGACACAAGATGATTATCTTAGACAAAGCCGAACGCGGTGCAGCTGTGCACCTTGAGACGTAAGTGCTAAGCTGCGTATGCGTCGAGTAATGTGGTAGATAACAACGCCACGTCACCATGTCCGAACGGATGCACTAAGTTCACAAAGTACAGGACGCCCGCCGGGCGCGGGACGCGAGCCGACCGCGCCGACCGCGACGCTGCATTTGCACACAATTGTGACAAACCTTGGCTGAAATATGTCAGTGGGTCAAGTTCTCAAGCCTCTAAATAATAAGCAAACGAATCAACTGTTACTCTGTTACACACTACATACAAATCGACGTACATACTGGCCAAGTGCGAGTCGGACTTGAGCACCGAGAGGGTTCCGTACAAAACGAATTATTAAAAATATTTTTATTCTATGATGTACCTAACTAAAAATTCACGGTTTTCGCAATTTTTCCTTTAGCTGTGCTAAAAGATGTTGCTTCGTATTCGTAGCAAAATTCAAAATTGTCAGTTCACGGGAAGTACCCCGCAGGTTTTGATTGCCTTGCAAGTGTCGAAAATTTGCGGTTTGCGGCATAAACGGCTGAATCTTTTGATTTCTATCAGTTGGCTTAGAAGTTAGCTTTTTTTTTAGCTTTAAGGACTGTCCCTTAAAGCCCTGAGTATCCTATCCTATCCTACTAATATTATAAATGCGAAAGTTTGTGACTGTGTATGTTTGTTACTTCTTCACGCAAAAACTATTGACCGGATTTGGATAAAATTTGGTAGGTACACAGATAGTTTATATAACCTGATTTAACACATAATGATAGTTTTTATCCCGATTCTATCTTCCCACGGGATAATTTTCGAGTTGCAGCGCGTGAAGCCGCTGGCAACAGCTAGTTTGATATATATAAACAGAGTAATACCTCCACGCGTTCCTGAGAAAAAGGGTCTTGACACGACAGACAGACAGACGGACGGACAGACAACAAAGTGATCCTATAAATAAGGGTTCTGTTTTTTTCTTTCGAGGTACGGAACCGTAAAAAATACTAAGTTTGTTGCTTACGTAGGTACTTAATCTCTTCCTGAAGCTTTAAGCTATATAGTAAGTCTTTCGATCGTGTAGTGAGGAGCGTCGGGTTCGGCCGACAGATCGACTACACTACATACAGTGGAGTGCTGCAGATTGGGGCCGAACTGTAGATGAACAACGAGCTGGTCGACGTAGAGCTGCGGTATGATGTCACAGTCAAGTAATCAATAAGGCCGCGGTTCGTTATCTCATCGCAATTCGCACGGCTGACATTATTGTCCTTCTAAGTAAATAATACTTTATGTGCTAAACAATGCCGCCTGCTAATTAAACATGACATAGCTGTAATAGTAGTCAAGATGTGAGTGTCGGCCTGAGTGTGGACACTGTGGACTGTGGACTGTGGGTCATCAAACCGCGCCAGTAATGGGAGGTAGGCGGCAGATTGCGTCAATTGTTCGTTTACTTGATCTGTAATCTGTAGGCTGTAGGGCTTCGCTAGGGGAGCTACGTTTGGGGAGCACCTAACATCAGTCACGCACGACTCACGATCTAATTACCTAGGTACGCGTTATTTAACTTCTTTAATTGTTTCTTCTTTCGAAAGACTCTTCCATGAAAATTAGGTAGGACTTATAGTGTACCTACACCAATTTCATGTGTCCCTCCTAGCACAAATAGGTACCTACGTTTCATAGGAAATTAACTGCACAAATAAGATTCACACTCACAGTGCTCATGCTGAAGTGATGGAGCCATGGTCACATGGTGCTGGTGCTCAGTACAATGTTTAGTACCTACCTAGCTAACTTGTCAGCTAAATTAGCCAATCTTGTCAGATAAGCTAAGCTGTGGCAAGCGTTAGAAGTTTAGGTCAGTGACCTCAGAAACTGATAAAGCAGAGACAGCCGCAGTCCGTTCAGTATCTTCTTATTCCAGTTACTCCAGAATGGACACATCTCATTTCTTTGAATGATCTCAGACATCTCAGTGGTCATTGTAATCCTAGCAAAATACACCAATATCAATTCTAAATTATACCTACCTACCTAGGTACCTATTCAATTCCACCATCCTTACTTTGGTCTACTAAATAATGCTGATAGTAATGCTGCTGTCTCTTGTCTCTTCGCTTTTCATTCCTGAACGGATTTATCCAAAGCATATACAAACATTCCATAGGATTCCCATAGTGACTAGGGCTTTCAATCCGGAGTTCCGGAGTTTCGTAACTCCGGAGTTTCGGAGCGATTTTAAGCATTTTTCAAATCCGGAGTTGAAATAGAACACCGGAGTTGAAACCGGCTTTCAAGAACCATGTAAACATTATTTACAAAACGACGAAAACTTAAATTTTATTATAACTTGCCAAAGAAATGTTTAGTTTTTATGATTGTTGATTGTTTTAATATTTTATAATGCGTATTAGTTATCTGTGACCCTGGTTCTTCAGCGAATTTCCTCATTTCGGATTTTATCGCACAAAGAAACTCCGAGCATAGCAGACGCTCTCTCCATGGCTCGTTGCGTGATTCTAAGTTTTTCTAAGAGGCCAGCAGTTAAGGACCATGTATTTGTGCCATATGTCATCACTGGCAACACACACTGGTTATTTATACACCCTCGTCTTAAGATACTGCGGAACTTTGAACGAAATGATGTCGCGTAGTTTCCCGAACGTGGGCAGCGTTCGGGTTGGATTCTTCGGGCGACCTGTTTGTCGAATTTAGATCTAACTAGTTTAACAGTTTAAACAACAACAACAACAACTTCGAGAGTATCGCTCCCAACAATTAGGTACCGGTACGGGTGGAACACGGACATTTGACATAACTTTCGTCTTTTCCACGTTCATTTTAAGACCCACCTGTTGAGAATCGTTACTGAGGTCCCTGAGCATTGTGTTAATATCCTCCAGCGATTCAGCCATGATGACTATATCATCGGCAAAACGAAAGTGAGTGATATTTTTCCCATTGATCCGTCCCAGTTCAAGAGCTTGAAAACATCCTCCAATGCGTTCGTGAACAGTTTCGGAGAAACAACGTATCCCTGTCTTACGCCTCTTTGCAATTGGATTGGTTTCGTGCTCTCTTCCTGTAATAGGATCGCCATAGGCCATAGTGGCGTTTCTATACATACACTTCAGCATTTCGATATACCTATATTCGATACGGCATCGCTGAAGACACTGTAACACCGCCCAGGTTTCGATTGAATCGAAGGATTTTTCATAGTCCACAAACGCTAGACATAATTGCCGATTGTACTTCTCAGTCTTCTGAATAATCTGGCGGAGCGTATGGATGTGGTCCATGGTGCTGAAGCCTTTTCGGCAAACGGCTTGTTCAAACCTGCGTTCGAGACGGTTCGTAATGACCCTCGAGAGCATCTCATGAGTGAGGCAGGTCTATAATTCTTCAATAGGGTGTTGTCACCTTTTTTGAAGAAGAGCACCACCACATTCGTGTCAAGCTTCTGGCGTAGTACCTTCGAGTAGGACGGAGTTAAACAACTTGTGGAGGACTAAAATCTGACATCTAGCTCTCAGAAAATGCAAGTTGAAGTGGCAATGGGCAGGCCATACCGCTCGAAGTTCGGACAACCGATGGGTAAGAAAGGTTCTCGAGTGGTGACCTCGAACTCGAACCGGAAGGCCTCCCACCAGGTGGACCAACGACATCGTGAGAGTCGCGGACAACCGGTGGATGTAAACGGCAAGCTGCCGTTCTATACAGCGTTCTCTGGGGGAAACCTTTGTCCAGCAGTGGACACCTTATGGCTGATGATGATTAGTTGTCTATTATAACGTCTGTCTGTCAGACGTTAAATTTTTAAATAAAATGTTTGTTTTTATTAAAAATTATTAAGTATTCTTGTCAAACAAATGTTAATTTTTAATGATTGTTGATTGTTTTAATATTTTATAATGCGTATTAGTTGACTATTATATCTTTTGTCTGTCAGACGGTAAATTTTTAAACAAAAACACTAATTCCTTAACAAATAAAACTTCTATTGATTAAAATAGAGGGCCTTTTTATTAATTTCTAAAAAAAACTATCAACTCCGGAGCCAACTCCGGAGTTCCGGATTTGATTGCTCAACATCGTAACTAGCTCCGGAGTTGATAACTATCCGAGTTTGAAAGCCCTAATAGTGACCCATGTAGTGCGTTGCGGCGGGATTTCTCAATCTAGCTTTTTCGTTAGTACAATGTTATCTTACAACAAAATATACCTACCTGTGACTTGGTGTTATTCCCAAATTCTAATAAACCTCCCTTGGGTAAGAAAATGTCCGCAAGTGCCGTTATTGTACACGTGGAAAAGACCCACAGAAACTCGCTGTTACTAATGTAGGACGGACCGCGTATTTATAACACATGTCTAACTAAAGGCACATTGCAGGTTGCTTAAGAGAGCCACTAGCCTTACCTATAGCCTACATGTCGGTATTCCGAGCCGAGAGTGAGCCCCTCCCGCCCTCCAGCGCGGTATGCGGCACTCCGGTGATCGGAATCCGAACGTGTCCGCGGAGGTCCGCGGATAAAGCATCCATTAACTATTCAAACTGTCCACCTGCTTCACTGATTTATACAAAGGTCTGTAAGTACTACAGTCAGCAACAGATTTCGAAATTTCAAGTATTTGATGTAGTACTTACCTACAGAACTCCAGCTATTATTTTTAATGTGTTAGTTGATTATTCTTTTAATTACTACTTACTCTTCAATAATTTGGTAGTAATGAGTAATATGTAATATCTAACAACATATTACTAAAAAACCAGCTTTTGCTGACCGTCCATCCCAAAGAATGCCGATTGCCTTATTCACGTAGGTACAATTTTATTACACTTGTGCTACATCGACAATGTTTAGATATTAGCTCAGAAATTAATCAAACACTGGCACCAGCCACTGACAGCAGCTGCAGCGAATTGCACAAAAAACAGACAAAAGCAAACCAAGCGGAACCTAATATTACGAGAAAACTGAAATCTCGGAGTCTGTTAAATGCTAGCAGCAGTACTTACATCAAAAAGTTAAAGCAGTAGAATTCAAAAAAGCGTGAAATAAACCGAAAAGGAACATGGTAAGGAACTAACCGATTCCCAACACAGAATCAAATCGTAAGCATAATAAAAATTGTACAACTAAGATAGGTAACGACATTCGTTTTGCCGTTCGATCTTTGATCAACGTTTTTTATGTAAACCGATGGCGATGTTATTACGGGTCACGCGTGGCGGGCAGCGTCGGGCGGCGCGCTAAGTGCACGGACAAACACGTTGATGGCTGATCAAGGCCGACTAATTGATGCAAGAGCAGTAATTCAAGTATTTGAATAAGTGAGATGTTCGAAGACGCCGCCGCGGCGCGGGGTCAACTCGCAGGCTCGACGGAGTCCGTGACCCCGCTAATGTTAATCATAGTATCGACAAGTGTTCGGTATTTCATACATAATTAGTGAGTCAAACACGCAAGTATGCGAGCACGAGCAATGTTATTGACACGAGCAATGTATTAGACCGCACGAGTGTGATGTCAGCGATACAATATGAGTGGAGTCATCGGGTTCTGCAAGCTCAGCAAGATGAAGTGCCAAATACAGACAAACAAACAACAATAATAGACAGTGCATAATAAATGTTTGCGAATCGAATAAACTTGTAAATGTAAAATTGTAAATGTGTTTTTTAACGAGGGCCGTATGCTAAGCCCCACCACGTCATCACGTGACCTAAGACTCGCTATCAATCAATCAAGACTTGACGATGATGCTAGTAATGAAAGAGCATTCATCTGTTTTAAGACGTCATAGTACCCCGGCTCAGGACCCTCTATTATCGAACAGATATAAAGTTAAGATCGTACCACTTCATGTTGAAGGGTAAAGCGACCCTCGTTGTAATGAAGGAGGGGAGGGGAGATGCGACAGTCAACAAGTGACAAGTAGCGATTATCACTTATCGGCAACGAGCAGGCAGTGTGTGGTCAGTGGACGACAGGTCGGTCCAACCGCGACGTCTGGCTGGTCAGTGCTCAACAATAGATGCTATGATGTATCAACTTGTTTGTATCGCACACAATGGGTAGGATACCGCACACCCACCGCGTTGTTACCGTCCGGAGTACCGACACATCAACGTGTTCAAAATAAACTCATTTTGCGGTTTAGTGTTTTATTTTGTAAATGGATCACGATCGTGAGAAATGGAAAATATTACTTAAAGTAAGACAAGTTTCCAAACAAAGGCTCCAAGGTATTTGCAAGAGATCTGTCTATTGGGCAGAGCCAGCTCACGAAACTGAAGACCGACGATGGCAGGATCGTGTCCGCCAAACCGGAGCTTCTGAGAGAGATCGAGAGTTTTTATGGGCAGCTGTACACGTCAACTAGTCAACCCGTCGAAAATCTAGCGAAAGACCCCAGAGCTAGACTGACCCGACACTATACCGAAGACATCCCGGACGTCAGCCTGTACGAGATTAGGATGGCTCTGAAACAGCTTAAAAACAACAAGGCGCCGGGTGATGACGGAATTACGGCCGAACTTCTGAAGGCGGGTGGCAAACCGGTCCTTAAGGCCCTACAGAAGCTGTTTGATTCCGTCATACTCGAGGGGAAAACGCCACAGGCTTGGTGCAGGGGTGTGGTGGTGCTCTTCTTCAAAAAGGGTGACAATGCCCGGTTGAAGAACTATAGGCCCATCTCACTTCTAAGCCATGTCTACAAGTTGTTTTCAAGAGTCATCACGAATCGTCTCGCACGCAGGTTTGACGATTTCCAGCCTCCCGAACAAGCCGGATTCCGAAAAGGCTTCAGTACCGTAGACCACATACATACGCTGCGGCAGGTTATACAGAAGACCGAAGAGTATAACCTGCCTCTCTGTTTAGCGTTTGTGGACTACGAGAAAGCCTTCGATTCGATCGAGACTTGGGCTGTGCTGCAGTCTCTCCAACGGTGCCAAATCGACTACCGGTACATCGAGGTGTTGAAGTGTTTGTACAAAAACGCCACCATGTCAGTCCGACTTCAGGACCAGACCTCGGAACCTATCCTTCTGCAGCGCGGTGTGAGACAGGGAGACGTCATATCTCCGAAACTGTTTACCGCTGCATTGGAGGATATCTTCAAGGTTCTGGATTGGAGAGGACTTGGCATCAACGTCAACGGCGAGTACATCACTCACCTTCGGTTTGCCGACGATATAGTGGTCATGGCTGAGACCATGGAAGACCTCAGTGCAATGCTCGATGACCTCAGTAGAGCTTCCGAAAGAGTGGGTCTTAAAATGAACATGGACAAAACCAAGGTTATGTTGAATGTTCATGTAACACCCACTCCTATCAAGATCGGAGACTCTACGCTCGAAGTTGTGGACGATTATGTCTACCTGGGACAAACGGTCCAGTTGGGTAGATCTAACTTCGAGAAAGAGGTCAATCGTCGAATCCGACTCGGCTGGGCAGCGTTCGGGAAGTTGCGCGGTATCTTCTCGTCCAACTTACCCCAGTGTCTCAAGACGAAAGTCTATGACCAGTGTGTGTTGCCAGTGATTTCATACGGGACCGAAACGTGGTCGCTCACAATGGGCCTCATCAGAAAGCTCAAAGTCACCCAAAGGGCAATGGAGAGGGCTATGCTCGGAGTTTCCTTGCGTGATCGAATCAGAAATGAGGACATCCGCATGAGAACCAAGGTTACCGACGTAGCCCGAAGAATCGCCAGACTTAAGTGGCAATGGGCAGGGCACATTGCTCGCAGAACGGATGGCCGATGGGGCCGAAAAGTTCTGGAATGGCGACCGCGAACCGGAAGACGTTGCGTTGGAAGGCCTCCCACTAGGTGGACCGATGACCTGGTCAAGGTTGCGGGAACCCGCTGGATGAGAGACGCACGGGACCGGTCAATGTGGCGACGCCTGGGGGAGGCCTATGTTCAGCAGTGGACGTCTTTTGGCTGAAATGATGAAGACAAGTTTAAGGTTATTAATATTAACATTGTGCCAAGCCGAGGCCTGCTACGTTATGATATCGGAGGACCCATAGGATCAGAAGATGGAGAAAAGATTGGAAGGGCCAGGCATTAGGTTACTCTATCTAGAATACTAATGACAAAAAGCTTGTCATAAGCAAAGGAGACCGGATATTTTAATGTTTATATTTCGTAAAAAAAAATTGTCATACCAAAAATCTGGGCAAAGACCGGATCATAAATTCGTAAGCCAAAAAGCTGAATCTTACGTGTTGGGGTTTGGATAACTGGATATAAGATAGGAGTGTCTGTCTTGCTTGTCCTCGGACTGTCGCACATAGGCGACATAGGCACGTATGACGTGTCACTTGTGTAGCTGTAGTATACTAGGAATCGAGTTATTTTGTGGAACTCGACTTGTTTGGTGTGGCGCGAGAGTTGCCACACAGCCTCAGCACAGCTGGTCGGAAACAGTGCTTTGTTTTACACTAGCATGACGAATCTGTAATTACCTGGCACGATTAGCTAAGTAGTCTCCTGCGTTCAATGCGTAGCTGCTCTTCATAATGTTACTTAGTTCAATAATAAAATAGCTGATTTCCTTGATCGATCCTAAGAACAAGGACAACGGAGGTAAAACGGGTTTTTTTGTAATTCGACGTCACATAAGTACAGGAAATATTGTCATTGAGTTATATTAATTAGTCTACAAATAACATGAGAGCACGTTAAGCTGTTGGTCCCGGCTGCCATTATAAAGATCTTTGGCATTCATTAGAGGAAGTCAGGGGCCTGAAAATTTGACAACCAGTCTTACTAAAAGGGTATTGTATTACCCAGTATTAACTATGGGTTGTGGAGGTGAGATAGGCAGTCGCAGATTGCATGCGGTTAGGTTATGTTTGTAGTAGTTTGGCAGATGATGACAAATAACATGAGTAATGATGAACGTGCAATTTGTATGAGATTTTGGAATTACCACAAGTGTTAGACTCATTGGAAACTTTTTACTTATGTGTTTTCTAATACGTAATATTAGATTTTTGGAAAAGCCAATGCCGGTTTCAGGAATCGAACCTGTTATTTTTATAAAAACCGCACTCCGATTACCGGCCCGACTTTTGTTCGAATGCGTTCTACAAAGACTTTGACCTCTTTGTTTCCGATGAGTCTAAAGCCTGTCTAAAGGTGCGTACAGACAGATCATAATTATAACATAACATCCCAAGTAACACGTAATCTGTATATTCACTGAAGTAAAGACTGATTGTAAATAAGAAAACCTAATAAGTACATTAAATAAACGTTGTCGAAATATTTTATAGTGAACTTAGTTTTAATAACACATTTTTAAGATTAAACGCATTTTTATGATCTTTTCTTATGCTTATTTACAGCTAAGCATTAGCCAAACCTTTACTAAAGTTTTAGCTCTGTTATCTTCTTATTTTATTGTTACCTACTTTATAGCTTTCAGCACTATTTAAATAAATAAAAATGTAATTTTATGTTTATTTGACTTAAGGGGTTTTTTAATACTTTAATAAGACTGACAACATTAAAAAAAACACTAGTTGAAAGATTAAAACATTAATATTATATGACGCCATTTGCTTTCTGGTTTCTCTAACATAAAAAATAAAATTCTATCACACATATGAATGAAATACTTCTTATTACCTATGTTTTTCTTTTAAGCGAAGTATCCATAGAAGCAATTTTATAGGTTAAAATTAATCAAATCGTTAAAAAAATTACAAAATGTGTCAGATGTCTATTTTAAATTTGTCCCTATTTTTATTAAAAAAGCATTTCTGTGAGGGCGCGTGAATTATAAGCCACAAACATATATATATTTTCATGATATTTTCACATAAGACTAATACCCCCCGCTCATTTGCATTCAAAACAAAATAAAATTGATAATAATAACACTACAATACACTTAACAAAATAATCAAATCGGACATGTTTCGATAAGTTTTTTCAAATACTTTTATAGAAAGAAAAAAAAACGTTAAGCTTTAGAATAAAACGTAACTTTGGCATTGTAATTCATAGTGACTGGTAAAAACTGTACGAACGTCTAAAAAAATTCTTTTTGCATTAGAATAATGCTGTCTAACAACTTTACTAATGTCTGTCTTCAGTAACATTATAAGCGCTGGTTAGCAGCACTAATATATTTAATAATACTCAAAGCTGTATTATTTGGGGCCCAAATTGAGCTTACAAGACACTTATAAACTTTTATACGGCTGTTATAGTGCTACATATTATTATGCTGCCCATAAACTGCTTTGCACGTAAGTCCATGCTGTTGTACGCTTCTTATAATGTTGTTTTGTGTTACTTGGGATTTTACATGGTCTGGATTGAGTTTAGAGTTTATATGTCATGTTAGCTTCGTTAGTGGCCGCGAACTAATAAAAAGGCAACAATTTTATTCATTGGCTGTCGGTGTCCTACCAATGTGTGTAAGTGCAACGATGCAACCAAACAGTACTTATTTGAAATGGGCCGCGCCGAGTGCTGTGTCGATATGTCCAGAGATAACATTGAGCAGGTACCATGAAAACTGACACCAAGTTATGTAGTCTCTATCACACGATAAAGAAGTGGTGGTCAAAGAAAACCTTAGAAACCGCCCGCAATTCTGTGGGAGTACTGGCGCAACTAACTCCCTAGCAAAAATGTGGAATTAACTTTAAGTAGGTAAGCCTGACTGCACTAAGCAGGAAGACAAGCTACATCCAGACCATTCCAATCCAACAACAGATCGGGGAGCTGACAAGGCGACGACGCTTGTTATATGAAACATCAAATGTGTTATATAATTATAAAACTACTTATGGGCTAAAGTGAGGCAGTGAGACGAGCAGGCGGAAGTCGATGACGCAGGTGCTCCACACTCGAGGAGTGCGGCCGGAGAGCGCGCGTTCACTTCAGCGGCACTCCAGATCACTCCAGATCGCTATCACGCAGACGAGGCGCTGCGAGCTCGCTTCACTGCCGTCTTCAATTCATAGTTTACCAGAACATCGATATTATCTCAAGTATCTGCCGTACATGTTGTACGGTGTACCTACATACAAGGCAAGTTTATATCGAACACGAAAGAATAACTTAATGTAGTTAAAGTAAAAGTAAAAAAAAAAGTAAAAAAAAAAGTAAAAAGTTTTTATTTGGAACATAAACAGAACAGCACAATTTACAAAGAAAACGATGATAGCTACAAAAGTTTATAACTGTGTCGCAGCTATCAACGCCCATTTAAAACATAAGGACAATAATTATTGTTCCAGATTTAAACTATAGAAAGTTAATATTAGAAAAGAAGAACAGGCAAAAAAAACCCAGACCCGACAGAAAAGTAACATATCTCAGTTTTTTTGTTATTATTTATATAATCATATTATATAGTTTTTATATTCGAAATCAATGGCTAACACCAAAATATTGCCTTATCTTTACACTAAAAAAGTACAAAATGCCTACGTATCTACAAAATTCGTAATGTATGTAACTAAATGACGATAAATAGTTATGGGATGTTTCCAGGAGACCTGGAGATACAGCTGTATTATATAATTTTTGAACTCCGAGTACAACATTCAACTTAGGATTTTTTTTTAAGGTGGTTTAAAATCAACTTAGGATTAATTAAAATCATCATATTCGATGATTCAGATCGGATTATTCCACTAATTCGTTGACCTAACCTAACCTAAGTTGAGGGCGAATCCAGAAGGGCATGCTCTGACCCCAGTACCAGAGGCAAAAAGGAACGGGGTGGAATTTTTTAGTCAGTAAGAGTCTGACACGCCCTCTCGCTCCACCCAAGGGCGAGAGATGTCATTGGTTGATTGTTTGTGCTAGCTAAGTTTCCACAATGCTTTCAGTATCATCATACGACAATGATTTCAACCACTCAGTCAGCTTTCTTCTTAAAAGATAACCGGGTACATGGTAGATATTCAAGGTCTTGTTTATGGTGTTATAGAGCCTGGAGCTGATAAATCTGAAGTGTCGTCTAGCTACTGCTATTCTACAGGGAAGATTTTTACACACTCTGGCGAGGCGTTTTGCAGTACTGTACGTTGGGTCGTAGGTTATCTGCTTATGTTGCCTGAGTACCGTCTGTAATATGAAGAGCTGCCTAACTGTGAGTACCTTGCAGAGTGCATAGAGGTCAGATGTAGGAAAACGAATTGGTTTTTTTGAAAGGACCTTTAGGACAGCCCTCTGAGCCCTTTCTAGACGAAGCATAGATGTTTTGTGCGCACCACCCCACGCGGACACGCAATATGCTAGGACTGACTGACCGAGAGCAAGATACACTGTTATCAGGCATTTGAAGTCAGCAGCACCTCTAAGTTTCTTAAATACGTATATTAATCTTCGCACACGCTTTACTGAAGAGTCGATCTGCTTTTTCCATTTCAGTAAGTTGTCAATGATAACTCCAAGATATTTTATGCTATCAGTTCGTTCGATGGATAAACAGTCGCAGGTAGTAGTATCAGTTAGTGTGCAAGCGTGAGCTTTTATTGATCAAGTTATTGTATATTTGAATGAAGTCCTCTGTTTCTAAAATGGGCTTGCTCTTGTATGAGCTCGGTCTCGCCACGTCAGGTTGAGAGTGGCGACACGTATTAATTTTTGCTTCTCATGGTGAACTCCAATCCAATAGGTGCGTTTCTTTGGCCAGCGCATGTCGTTTGTTTACAAGCTCTCCCATCCCATCGTCGCAACTTGAAGCAACTGGTGTCAAGTGTCAACATAGGTAGGTACATTGTGTTGTGCTCATGGTTGTGCGTAATAAGCATACAACGTGGCTGGTGCTGCAAATAAATACACACAATAGGTACCTACCTACTTAACAAGCTACCAATAACTTGCAAGTTTTGGTGATGAGACCCAGCCATGATCCAATTGATGTCAACATTCTTTTTGAACCTGCCCTGCCCTTGTCCCAGGGAACTCGTGATCTGCGCAAATGTTCTCCTCTCATTCTCCCCATCCCATCAGCTGCGTGCTACACAATCCAAGCAACGGATTTCACCCGTGCCACGTGCCTTGCCCATTTGCAGTTCCTCCTAAGCTTTTGTTGTTACACATGAAATACGATGACAAAAACAGATTTCAAAAGTTTTTAATCAGGGTAACCTACGTGTACACTAACGAGAATTAGAGAAGTGCAAGAGTGTATTAAAATCGCGGGCTTCAAGCCAGAGGGTCGTATGAGTAGTAGTTCTCTGGTTTGAAGCCCGCGACATAAAAGTATGCCTGGGCTGGCTGCGCGTTGATCGGGGTTGCAAGTTTGCAACGCAGGTAGCCGATAAATTAGCGCCGGTGTCAGTAGAGCGTACTTTGTGTAAGCTCGCCTCACCGCTCCGCCCGTGGCTGCGCGCTGCACGGCGCAAGAGGGGCGAGTGCGCGCCGCGTGCAACGTGCACCGCGCGTCGAGCCCGCTTTGTTTACAAGCTGCATTCTTCACGTTACGGGACACCAACATCGCTGAGACGGACATTCAAACTGGTTTGACCATGGTTTGACCATCGTAACGTTAGACCTTGAATATTACGCTTTTGATGTATTCGTGACTAAAGTTCAGATAGGTAACAGACAGTAATAGCTCAACTTTATTTGCTTTAGTCCTTTCTAACATTTTAATTTCACATTAAAATCGAATTTTTGAGTTTTTTTTTATATGGTAATAACTAGTAATAAGTAATATAGTTGTCCAACTTTAGCAGGGTACCTATTTAATAATTGGTAAAATAAGTAGGTAGGTAGGTAGGTTCTTTACCAGGTTTTTTTTTTCAAAACAAAAGTAACTATAGGTGAACTGAGGGGAATAAATCCAAGACAATCTCAAAAATACTGTAGGTACTAATGCTGGGAATACTGACCGCGAACGCGATGTTGATGAAGATGAATATTTTCTCAGCGGTACAGAGTCCCCTGGCACAGCCCATGGTGGCGGTCATACAACGCGCCTGTACCGTGCTGACGCTGAGCAGCCGAGCTCCTGTGTGTGGTGTTCTGATGTGTCAGCACTGTGTCATGAAGTCGCGTGCACTTTACTACATGCTCTCGGGCGTCGCGGTGTGGACGCGGCGGGCGCTTGCTCGCGGTCGCGCCTGCTAAGGCACTGAGCGGAGCGAGAGCTGCGAGTGGCGCGAGGCGGCCGCGCGGCCCGCGCCCCTCGCCCGGGTGGCGGGCGGTGGCGGGATCGCGCGCGCCCGGGTGCGACCCACCCGAGGATCGTCCCGAACTCCCCAGTCCCGACAACGTACGCCACTGTGATATCACAATATGACGAAATGTCCTGATGAATCGAAGAGGTAGTTGTGAATTTTAAACTGGAGTTCGATAGTGAAGCTATTTAGTAGGAGTTAGGTGAACGACCCTGTAAAAAAGGCTGAAAGAAAAAAAATAAAGCTCCTAGGAAAAAAGGTGGTGTGACGGCCACCCCCGACGAGTCCCGAACTCCCGAGCGCGGCCGACACAAGCCGAGCGCCGCTAACTGCGCCCGCACGCCGCCAGGGGGCGCAGGTGCTCCACGCTCTCGCGACCCCTAATCACACAGTAATTAGGCCAACCAGACCCGCCAAACGTACACCCTTGACCTTACACCCTTGTTTAAATATTTATTTGACCTTTTTATTTTTGATGATTGCCTCGCCGCGCCGGTCTAGACGTATGCATGTGGTCGCCAGCGCTGCGAGTCTTGGATTCGATTCCCAGATCGGGCTGTGGTTTTCCATCTCTTCTCTTGTTACTTTTTCATTGTTGCCTTCTGAAACTGCAAACTTGGCCGTAGGCAGTGCTTTTACCTGTAGATTTTATCTTATATCTATCGTCCTTAGGTAAACTGATGTAGCTCAGCTGTCGTTCGGAAACGCAGCCCATCCTTGCATAGCTTCGAATCCGGTCATCCGGTGTCCTAGAGCAAACTGAGCAAGCCCACACAACGAACTTTGTATTCGTTGCCAAGTATCGGTAGTAGAGGTAGCCGTTTCATCATATTAAGTATTCATAATCTAGTAATAGTAACTGACTGATGTACCACGAGCACACAGCACGTCACAGGAGCGCACGCAGAAGGCATGCTCGCACTCGGCTGCACTGATGAACCTACCTGATGGTCTGCTGCATCTGCATCACAGAACAGCTATGTGTTCTGTGGTCTGCGTGTACCGTGTGCGTGCGGCGCGCAGCGGGGGCAAAAGTAGAATAACTCAAAATCCCAAGGGGACTTTCTGGACTTTTTTTACATCCGAGTCCAGTTTACCCCCCTGAGGGGGATTCTCTCAGGGGGGAAAAGTGGAATAAGCGTCGATCACTAACAACATGATCGATGTGAATAAATGAGCCATATTATTGTTCCGGAATACGTTATTTTATAATGAGACGCTTAAACGTTTTACACTTTAATTGGTACTTGCAGGAATAGTAACTCAGTACTCATTCAGTGAACAGCCACAATCACTCGATAGAAGAAGTGAAACTATCGAGTGAGTGACTTACTTACACCACTGCGCCTTATATACTCCGGAGTCCGGACCGGACCCTCAGCGTGTTCAATACTCCTTAATCACCTTGCCCATAGATACTTAAGTGTAACTAACTAGTAATTACTTAATCAGGTTCTGTTAATTCGAAACACCTTGCTCATTATCGCAGGTATGTCTTATTGCACAAGTCACAACTGACTAATCACCTATTTACTGCTGATTAGGCAATGTTGCCTCCCTAGGTGGGTTGTCTATGAAATGGATCTTCAAGTGAGTCTACCTAGTGGGAGTGGATTGGAATATTAGACATGGGCATCTGCAGCGGGCAAGAGGCTGGACCATTACTTTAAGAGGTAGAGCTATTTTTTTCAAATACGAACTTTCCTCGGCAGCCTTACATCCTCAGACACTCGATGAGTTCTCATCAAGGTACATGAGATGAACCCAAACACATAGAGCTGCTGTATGTAATGTAAACCGATTGAGGGTCTCTGCGACTGCCTTCCGTCTTCATCCTCAGAGCTACGATGATAGTCATACTCCAGCTAGGTCTAAAGTTCTCATCAAGGTGCATGAGATGAATCCAAACACAGAGCTGCTGTATGTAAACTGTTGAGGATCTCTGCGACTGCCTTCCGTCTTCATCCTCAGAGCTACGATGATAGTCATACTCCAGCTAGGTCTAAAGTTCTCATCAAGGTGCATGAGATGAATCCAAACACAGAGCTGCTGTATGTAAACTGTTGAGGATCTCTGCGACTGCCTTCCGTCTTCATCCTCAGAGCTACGATGGTAGTCATACTCCAGGTCTAAACTTGTCATCAAGTTCTATGAAATGAGCCCAAACACGGGAACCGAATAAGTGCTGTAAACTGTTGAGCATCTCTGCGACTGCCTTTCGTTTCGATTTGAATAGAAATACTTATAATAAATGCCTACTTACTTATATTATGGTTTCCATCATCATCATCATCACCGGATAAAATCAAGATCTCCATCATATTAGTTGTATTGTCATGGGAACTGCATATTATGTTCCGTAAGAATTAAGAATCACTAACAATTGAAAATTCAGTTGCAAAAAAATATTTATAAATTTTATTGGGACATAAATATACATACATAACATCACACCTGTATTCCCCGAAGGGTTAGGCAGAAGTGTGTGTAAGTGTAGGGGGCGAGCCTATTGCCATCAACCGGCCACAAATCCAGACTCCGTGGCTGTTACTGATAAATTGCTGATGGAAAAGCCAATAACACTTTGCCCGACCCGGGAATCGAACCCAGTACCTCATGCTCAGCAGACGCGCAAGGCTTGCGACCACTGGACCAACATACAGTCATGGTAAAGGCGGCTAATTTACTATTAATAGCATGGTTGGCGTTAAGTCAAAGTCAATTTTATTTGTGTAACATAGGTAGTGAATACAGTTCTTAAATTAATGATAGGTCGCCGGTTAGGTACCTATTGCGATTTCCGGCCTTATAACCGAATTAAATCCAAAACCTTTGATTGCCCATAGCTACCCATCACTTAATTGTTGAGCATGATTGCATGAATATCACCATTTCCATTGCATTGATGAGCACAGCAGCTGCAAAGGCTGCACCCGCCAGCCGGGTTGCTACATCCGTCTCTGGCAGCATGTAGCGGTTCATTTTAGACCATTTGGAACTTGTAATTCCGCTGGCTGCCGCCATACCTGTGCCGCGGTGGGAGAAATCCTTGATGAGAGTTGAGTTCAGTCACACACAATATCTCATAACTTTACCTACTCACGTATTTTGGTAAGTCAATTATACGATAGATGTGGTTGGTGATACCTACCTCATTTGTGTATTATATTTATGCCCGTATTACAATTGTAATTTTTATACAAAATGTAATTAACCAAATGTTTCACACGGCTTTTGGAATCGTTGAATCAAAAAGATTTAAAGATTTTTTTATTATTTTACATACGGGTATAAGTACCTACCTACAATATTTATTTACATAATATCTTACAACACATCGTTGCTTCACAGCAACTCGTAAGTATCTGACCTATTACTTTACTCTATGATCTGACCTCAACATGATTCAACTTTCAACCGTAGCTACCTACGCCGATAATTCGAAACAAAGAAAAAAGTAGAGTGAAATACCTACCTAGTACCTATATCTATCGGGTATTTCATCCTGCTACCCTCTTGTGTTTCACTTCGTGCTTCGAGGCAGGGCTTTGAATACCGTTAAAAATTAGGTATCGTTACCTCCTTCATTCGAAGGTAACGTTAATTTCATAGGTAACGTTAAGTCTGGTATCGATAGTTGGGTGGACTTTTACCGGTAATTTGACTTAACGTTATCAATGATTTACCGTTAAATGATAGTGTTATCAGGTAACGATACTTGATACCGATACCAAATTAACCCTATAAGTAACGGTATTTTTCTTTCATCTCTTTCTTACGACGCATTTATGTCGTCATAATAGCTTTTTTTTCTGTTTCCACTTGCTGTGAGTTTAGTCGCCACCCAAAACCGAACGCAAACGGTTTATCTGTTCATTTAGTATATAAAATTACCTACGTGGGTTAACCGAAATGGAAGGTAAGTGACTGTAACGGTAAAAGTATCGATACTTTTACCGTTACCAGGGAACATTAATAAACTGATCCGATACCAAATTACCGATACCAGTGATAACGTTAATAAATTAACATTATGAAAATATCGTTACTATTACCGATACTTTTATCGTGAATTTGGTAACGTTAACAAGCCCTGCTTCGAGGAGCAATGAATGACGCCATGACAGTGAGCAGTAGACTAGTGAGCCAATAGCAGCGCGCTACGTCTGCTACGACGAGGCTCTCGTAGCCCGGCTCACCCGGCGTAGCCACGGCCCACGCTCATGGTAAAGCAACCAAATGCTACGTTTCGTAAAAAATAAAACCGACATGCCATTGTAAATTCGAACATCTAAACATATTTTTTTGCCTGCCAAGTGAAGTGTGTTATGCCAAATAAACGGAGTATCAAGTTTCTGCCAGATAGATGGACCCTCTTAAAAATCATCGTTCGGGAGCAGGTAGGCAGGGTGGTTAATCAGTTTAGTAAGTCCACATAATATTTTGATGGGCAACTACGGCCTCTAACCTACATTGTGCGTGGTCCGACATGCACTTGACCGGTATTTTTTTTTAACTTTTTTCAAATTCGAAAAATGACAATATTTGCAAAAACCAAATCCCATTTTTAGGGTTCCGTAGCCGAATGACAAAGATTCGTCATCTGTCCGTCCGTATGTCACATACAGCCACTTTATTATGAAACTATTAAGACTACCAGTTGAAACTTGGTAAGTTGGTAGGTAGATGTATGAGTGCTTACGACTAAACGATGTATTCTGTAAACCGCTTCACGACTGTTAAAGATTATGGGGGTACGGTTCATGGAACATAAGCTAAAAAACAAATTTCATCCATCCTATTCGTGTGGGGTGTCTAAAGATACGTTACCTAGGTCTTAAAAATGGCATTGACGTTCCTGAAACCATTCTTTCTTGAATTCAATCGTTTGAAAGATCGACACTTCCAAAGCGGCAAAACGTGTCCCCTCCCCCTCTAACTTTTATAGTAAGCTTTTACACTTGCACTTGGCCAGTTTTTTGTTTCAGTTAATTGTTTACAATTCTTGCAAGCGAGTTATGAATTTACCGCGCGGGTCGCATTCCAGCGAGCTGCACAGATAATTCGTACGGGTTGTATGTGCCAATATTTGGAGTACCTAAAGTTAGTAAGAGTGATTAGAGTGAATACAAATGGTCGAAAACTACATAATTTATTATCGGATCGGACCGTTCTACTTTCGCTACGGTAGAAGTATTCTAAATACATAGTTAAATTGCTGTTAGTAAATCCGACTAAGTAATCCGAGAGAAGAACGAGTCTGTTTTGTTGGAAAAATTACAACTCCGAGCTACGTAAGTAATAAGCATTCAAGTGCTGCATCCCTGCATATCAGCAACATTTTGTTGTGTTTGTATTGTAAGAGAATTATATTTTTAGGGTTCCGTACCTCAAAAGGAAAAAACGGAACCCTTATAGGATCACTTTGTTGTCCGTCTGTCTGTCTGTCTGTCAAGACCTTTTTTCTCAGGAACGCGTGGAGGTATCAAGCTGAAATTCAGATGGCGCTGTCGCCAACGTAAACATCGGCTCTGTATTAATTTAATGTTTAAAAATAGTAAAACGAGTGCTTAAAGCATAATACAGTGTTTATTTCAAGACTTTTATCATAAACAACCTGTGACAGTGTTATCCATAAAACCCCTCGTGAAATAAAGAAGAAAACTGTGTTAAAAAAGTAGTGATCGTATTTGTGTATTAACTCAATAAACAAGACATTATAAAACTTTTCCACTGTGCATAAACTGTGATTGTGACAAATTCAACAGCAATTACTCATAGAACATTGCATAGTTCATAAAAACAGTGCTTATATTAATCACAACATTTGCAAAAACGTTAGGAAAAAATTTAAATGATGACCTGCTATAATACTACTACTACTAGCGACATCTAGTTTTTAAACCTCGAAACACTAATGAGTCGATAAAACAGAGTACGGTGCTGAATGCTTGAAGTGTCTTACAATTTCAACACATAATCTATGAGCACGGTTGGCTCACTCAAGAACATCGAGACTGACGAACAACGAGTCGCCGGATCAAATCCCACCGCATCAGTTGTACTTTTTGTAGTATTGTTACAAAGATTCAATGCAATAAACCTAACAGAATGGATGATATTACAAATGTGACTCAAAGAAAGCGAATAAAAAATTGTTTACATGTAATGTAAGTGAGGGTGAACTGGATCTTGATGTCTCTTATCATAGTTTACCTAACCACAACAACGAATTTAGTGATGATATCGCTTCGATGAAAGAGGATATAGGCAAACTAAAACTAGAACTACAATCTGCAAACAATGAGATAGATATGTTGAACATCGAGAATGTCACATTAAAAGAAAAAAACAGGTGTTATGAGAATAAAATAAAGTTTTATAAATCAGTCGGAATTGAGGGATTGGCACTAGGGCTTTCAATACCGGTATTACGGGATCCCGTAATACCGTGATCCCGGACAAATATGGGCCATTTTCAATACCGGTATTGAAGCCCTCAATACCGTGATCACGGTATTGCAAGCATTACATGTATTATCGTAAATTAAATTTCATTTTTAAAATATAATAATGACACACGAAACATATAAAGAGACAGTAAGACAATGACTGATAATGAACAAGATATGACCATAGAAGAACCTTCTACTTCATTGAATTCGAGCAGTGGAAATGATATCGGGAGGCTGGAAATCGTCAAACCTGCGCGGTTTGACGATTTCCAGTCTCCCGAACGAACCAGATTCCGAAAAGGCTTTAGTACCGTAGACAGCATACCTAGTTACCTACTGCTGCGTGGTTATGTGGCTGGATGTCATACCAGAGACCAAAGAGTATAACCTGCCTCTCTGTTTAGCGGTTGTAGACTACGAGAAACCCTTTAATTCGACCGAGACTTGGGCCATACTGCAGTGTCTCCAACGGTGGCAAAAACGCCACCATGTCAGTTCGACTTCAGGACCAGACCTCGGAAGTCGGAACCTTTTTTTGTGTGACAGGGAGACGTCATATCTCCGAAACTGTTCACCCTGCACTGGAGGATGCCTTTAAGGTTCTGGATTGAAGAGACCTCAGTGAAATGCTCGATGACCGCAGTAGAGCTTCCGAAAGAGTGGGTCTTAAAATAAACATGGACAAAACCAAGGTCATGTTGACTGTCCACGTAACACCCTCACCTATCAAAATCGGAGACTCTACACTCGAAGTTGTGGACGAAGTCTACCTGGATCTAATGATGTAATAAAATAGGTCCAGTTCGACCAGTCAGTCAGTTCGAACTTCGAGAAAGAGTAGAAATCGTCGTGGTGGGCAGGGCACATTGCTCGCAGAACAGATGGCCAATGGGGCCTAAAAGTTTTGGAGTGGCAACCGCGAACAGAAAGACGTTGTGTTGGAAGGCGTCCAACAAGGTGGAACGATGACCTGGTGAAGGTTGCGGGGTCACGCTGAATGCGCCCATAGGACAGGCCACTACGGCAACACCTGGGGGAGGCCTATACGCCCAGCAGTGGACGTCTTGGTTGAAATGATCATTAATGATGATGTGTGAAAATGAAGACACGTCCATTCCTACCGGCAGCTTAGAGATATTTACTGTCTGTGATACCTACGAATATTGATGCAGAGCGTGCTTTTTTTTTCAGTAGGCTATTGTGAATGATGGCTAATAGCTAATTAAGCTATACTTACGTTTCTACAAATATTGATAGGTAGCTATATGTTGATTACATGATACATTTCAATAATAATAAAAATCGACTTTTTTGATATTTATTCTTTTCAAACGCTATGTGGAATGCCTTCCTACAAAAAGACTTGAGTTAAGTTTTGATTATGTTCCTACTTAGTCCTATCTAATTAAATAATCAACCAATACCAAATTGTTATTTAGAGCGCTATTTATTAAAGTTATTTAAAATAAAATAAAACAAAAAAGACTGTTTTTACAAATAAAAACACATACTTTAAATGTTGGTATGTAATACCGGTATTAATACCGTGATCACGGTATTGACGTCCAATACCGGAATCGATACCGGTATTGAAACATCCGGTATTTTGAAAGCCCTAATTGGCACCAAACAAACCAACAGAAACACCTAGGAAGTTCTATTCACCTCAGTATCAACGGCGCTATAGAACCATAACGATGAAAATGGGCTTTCCAAGAACCTCATCAAGAGATTTTACTCTGCACGCCATATCAACAATAAGCCCAAATAAGAAGTTAGACGTTTCTATAACACAGGAGTCTTCTGTCACAGGGACAGAACTGTCGTCACCCACAAGAAATGACGTAAATTTAAATAGTTGCTTCATACAAGACATGTCAAATTTATCTTACGTGGAGTTGAATAACAATGAAGAACCGTTAACTACATTCGGAGAGCTGGATCCGAAAGGAAACCGAAGTAATGTTTCTTCAACATCGTTCCAACTAGTAGGTACTAAGGAAACAGCAGAAGTGCTCGTGGAGAATAAATCCTGTGAGCTTCGTAGGGTTTCAGCCCCGGTACGAAAGCATAGACTTGCGATATTCGCGGATCAAGCTGGATACGGTATGCGTGAGAAACTACAAAACTTGCTGGGAGAATCTTTTAGTGTAATTTCAGTAATAAAACCGAACGCGCCACTGAATCAAATATTAAATTCATGTTTATCTATGTGTAAAGACTTCACCAAATCTGACTTTATTTTGATAATGGCGGGTTCTAATGACGATAATCCGTTAAGTATAATAAGTGCTTTGCATTATACCTTGGGCAACATTCAAACAACGAACTTTTTAGTAAGTAAGATCTATTACAATAAATATTTAAATCTATCCAAATTGAATTGCACGCTAAAATATGTTTGTAAATCTTGACAATGATTATAATAATAACACAGATGGATATTTTAACAAGTTGATTGCATGCCAATTATTACACAGGGAAATATTAAGTATAATATATAAAACTGAATATTTAAATTATGTTCAAAATATGATTAAATATCAACATGATTCGTCAAACGTGCAATGTAGAAACGTTCATACACAGACAAATTCAAATTTTGACAATAATATTATGATCAATACAACGACATCGAAAATGTTTGTAAACTCTGCGACACAAACAGACTTAAATAGATCGTCTCTAATCACCGATGGTAATGAACTTTTTCGTGACTAAAAAAGATGCACAAAACAGATATGATAGTTCTTCTGTTCTTTTACTATCGAAAGCAAACTGTCTTAAGATATTTCATCAAAATGTATGTGGCATAAGTAATAAAAAAACAGAACTTGAATTGTATATTGAAACGCAAGAAAATGATTTAGATTACTTATGCATATCGGAACATTTCCTGAATGATAAATCTGCTCATGTGTTCTATATGTCCAATTATATTTTAGCATCATACAACACAAGGACAAAAAAAAAGAGGGGAGGTAGCCTTATTTTAGCACATAAAAATAAACAATGTGAAAACATTGAAGCAATTAAAAAGTTATATAAATCAGAAAGTTTTGAAATTTGCGGTGTGAAAGATCTTGAAACGGGATTACACATATGTTGTTGTTATAGAAGTCCAGTTGAAAAAAATCTTGAAAGCTTCATGGGTAGTTTAGAAAAACTGTTAGAATATTTTCTTGATAGGAAGTGTTTAGTTTGTGGCGACTTTAATATTGACGTACTGGTTGAAAGTAGAAAAGCTTCAGATTTCATAAGTTTATTAAGATGTTATAACTTTAGATACCTCATAAAAACTCCTACTTTCATTCGAAATAAATCATACTCTTGTATTGATAATATAATTACAAATGTTGATGATGATTGTATAGAACGATGTTTGGTCGATCACAATGGCTTAGCGGATGGTCATGGTGGACTTTTTTGCGATATGGTTCTGGATGAAATAAATGAGAAAAAGATGAGCTTAGAATGTTCCATAACAATTCATAAAAGATTGTTTAACAAAAAAAATAATAATACGTTTAAAAAGAGTATTTCAAGTGTAAATTTGAGTAGCATGGGAATAAATCATTTTCTAGACCATTTTGGCAAAATTTTTCGTACCAGTTACCCAAAGAAGGCTTTTAAAATAAAGCCTATGAAGAATAAAATAGTTAAGTGGGTGACCAAGGGACTCAAAGTATCGAGTAAAATGAAAAGAGTTTTATGTTGCGGCACCCCAAATGTTAGTATCTTGAATTATAAACTGAAGTACATTCGAATTTATAGGAGGGTTATAAAGCAAGCTAAAAAAATAGCCATATCAGCTCATCTTAGTAAAGCTAAAAATATACCTAAAGAGACATGGAAACTAGTGAATGAACATACCAAGAAAACTAAAAACAAAATAAGTAAAAAACTTGTTTTAAATGTAGACAACAAAGTCATTTATGATTCCCAGGATATTGCAAATACATTCCTTGACAGCTTTGTTTATGAACCATCACTGACACTTAACAAAGATAAAGCAATGTCTTTTCTGACCGAAACAACGGTGAGAGTTGAGAGTAACTTGTCTTTCAAACCGACTACACCACTTGAGTTAAAAAATATTGTGTGTCACATGGCTAACAAAAAATCTTGTGGATATGACGACTTACCAATTACTATTATAAAGGAAAACATAGAAATTTTAGCACATCCTCTTTCGGAATTTTTTAATAAATGTATTAAAGAGTCGATTTTTCCCGATCAACTCAAACTGGCTAAGGTGATTCCAATATTTAAAAAAGGCACAAAGACTGACCCAAAAAATTACCGACCAATATCCTTGCTACCAACTTTGTCAAAAATCTTTGAAAAAATAATTAAATTTAGACTGATGGTACATTTGAATCTAAATAAAATAATCCATCCAAGACAATTTGGTTATCAAAAGGGCATTGGCACTTCAGATGCCATAGACTCTCTCATTGATGACGTAGTTAGTAAATTAAATGACAAAATGAAAGTGGCTGGACTATTTATTGACCTGAGTTCTGCATTCGACACGATAGATCATCAATTACTGCTTGCTAAATTGGAACATTATGGTATAAGAGGTGATGCTTTAAAGCTTATGACATCTTATTTACAAAACCGACGAATGTATGTCGAAGTAAAAAACATTGATAAAAACAGGCATGAAATATCATATAAATCAAAGATGATATACATAAGACGCGGGGTACCCCAAGGTTCAATTTTAGGTCCAATATTGTATCTTATCTTTACAAACGATTTATTAAATTATATGAACATAGCTCAGCCTGACACTTCGTGTGTTGTTTTTGCTGATGACACAAACGTAATAATTGGAGCCCATGATTTAAATGAATTGACCACAAAAGTAAATAAAAGTATGGATAATCTTTCTGAATGGTTCACAGCTAATAATTTACTAATTAATACAAATAAAACAAATGTAATGTTATTTAAGACTACATCTCGTAACACCGACACTATAGATGTGCACTTGAAAGGAGACCAGATAAGATTGGTAAATGAGGTTAAATTCTTAGGCATAAACATTGACTCATATCTAAACTGGAAACAAGAGCTTGCTGCTATTGATGCCTCTATATCATCTGCATGTTATGCACTTAGGAGCCTCAGGGATGATATAGATTTGAAGCAACTTAAAGCATGTTATCATGCTTTGGTTGAATCTAGGTTAAGGTATAGTATCATGTTTTGGGGTAATAGCTATAACTATAATTGGCAAAAAGCATTCATACTTCAAAAGCGTGCCATTAGAACCATTGTAAAAATTTCGCAGCGTGATTCTTGCAGAGAACACTTTAAGAACTTAGGCATTCTCACAGTTCCAAGCTTATATATACTAGTTTTATAAGTACGTTCGCGAAATACATACAACAATATGAATCGCAAAAAGATAGAGAACTGAGAGAAAACACACGAAGAAAAGTGATTAAAAATCAAATGGTGCCTAAATTTACCATAGCAAAGCATTGTTCACGTTACCAAACAGTAGAATTATTTAACAAGTTACCTACTGATTTAAAAACTTTGGTGTACAACACTAACCCCCAGTTTCACCGGTTACGGATAAAGTGTCAGATAGTTATCTGACAGTTATCTGACAGATAATGCTATCAAAAGTTGTAGTTTATCTGGCAGATAAGTTCCGGATAGGCTATCAGGGACTTATCAGCAAGTGGTGAAACCGGCCCTAACTCTTTTAAAGCAAAACTAAAAGCCTTCTTATTAGAAAAATGTTTATATTCTGTGTCCGATTTAATGGTAAATGATTACAGATAATTTGTGTATTCAATTAATTATTTGACACGGTATTGACATTTAATTTATTTGACATTCCATTAAGTTAGTATTTATTTTAATTGACATTTGATTATTTGACATTTCATTAAGTTAGTATTTATTTTAATTGACTTTTCATTACTCGACATTTAATTTGATTGACGTTTAGTTGACAATTATATCGAACTTAATTAATTTTCACGGACATTTAGTTAACATTTAATTCTTTATTAATTTAGGAAATATGAAATAGACATGGTTGTTTTATTGACATTTAATTTATATCTAGGTTTTTGGTATTTAATTAATTTTAGTTGACATTTAATTTACGTTTGATTGACATTTATTTTACATCGGACTGGCATTTAATTTATTAAATATTCTATTCTAATTAAGTTTAACTCACATGAAATCGACAATGGACATGTTGTATTTGAGCTTTTTATGATTGGACATGTAAACAGTAATTTAATTCTCAGTTGATTTATGTACCTACGTGACGTGGAAAAGATATGGTTGTTTTGTTTTTGTGCTTTTACTGTTTGACATGTAACTGGTTTTGTGTTGATGACATAGTACTTAACATTTTTTAAATTATTTTTATTTGCTCTGTATTTGATTTTATTGCTACTGCTATATAATTTTTGATGTGTGATTTATTTGTAAAATTCTAACACAATGAAAATTGTTTAATGAATAAATAAATGAAATGAAATGAAATTCATATCAAATACTCAAGTCTATGGTCTCTTGGAGCTGTGAAAAAATCAAACTTCTAAGTCAACGCGATCAAAAGATACTCCCGTTTATGCCGCAAATTTTCGACACTCGCAAGGGAATCAAAACCTACAGGATACTTCCCGTGAACTCAGAATCTTGAAATTTGGTACGAAGCAACGTCTTATAGCATAGATAAAGGAATAATTACGAAAACCATAAATTTTTAGTTACATCAAGATACTCCCGTTTATGCCGCAAATTTTCGACACTCGCAAGGGAATCAAAACCTACAGGGTACTTCCCGTGAACTCAGAATCTTGAAATTTGGTACGAAGCAACGTCTTATAGCATAGATAAAGGAATAATTACGAAAACCATAAATTTTTAGTTACATCACATAATATATTTTTTTTACGGAACCCTCGGTGCGCGAGTCCGACTCGCACTTGGCCGGTTTTTTGTCTTTATTTCACGAACTTCTTGGTACTTTGTTACGAACGGACTGGACACATACGCTGGCCGTGCCTGCTCCTTGAGCGAAGCAGCAACCGGTGTGTAATGCCGAAACTGCTAAGTCAACAATATTGCAACATTAATAATAATAATATATTCCACAACTATCACACAACGCCATCTAGTCCCAAGCTAAGCAGAGCTTGTGTTATAGGTACTAGACAACTGATTAACATACTTATATATTTCTAAATAGGTACATACATATTATAGATAAATTACACCCAGACACAGAACAAATGATCGTGCTCATCACACAAACATTTGTCCTGGGTGGGAATCGAACCCACGACCTCCGGCATAGCAGTTAGGGTCACTAACCACTAGACCAACAGGCCAGTCATTGGCCAGGACATTGTGTCGCTAGCGCTACAAAGACTTGTTGGAGAGTTCGTCTTCTGATTCGAAGCGGTACCTATTGTAGTCGACTTTAAATTATGCAACAAGCGAGTAAGCAAGTAGGTAGGTACTTACATGTGTTCAATTTATTTCGTTTGATTGCTTTCAATAGGTGATCGTTGGCGGCACTCGTTGATCGGTCAGAGAGGGCACGGGGGGGGGGGGGGGGGGGGAGCGGCTCGGAGCGCTGTCGACTGTCGTCAATTACGTGCTCATAAGATGCCAATGAACGACAATTACGAACAGAACGGGCGGGCAGAGCGGCAGACAACACACACACACACACGGACTGCTTCTTCGAGTTCACACAGACTCACCGGCAACCTACATCCGATTGGAATTAGAGACGTATGATCATGTCGTTAGTAGTTACACGTGTTAGTCCAGTATGCGCGTAGCTTTGAATTGATGTAGGTACCCAAATGGGCGTGGTCTGTCGGGTGCGTCGTCACACGTCGTCGTGTTGTCCGGCGTGGCCGGTGCTGGGCCGGCTGCACAGCCTGCCGACTGGGTGGCGGCGTGGCGGCGGCGTTGCCTACTTGCGTCAGTCGTCACACGTCGTCGTGTTGTCCGGCGTGGCCGGTGCTGGGCCGGCTGCACAGCCTGCCGACTGGGTGGCGGCGTGGCGGCGGCGTTGCCTACTTGCGTCAGTCGTCACACGTCGTCGTGTTGTCCGGCGTGGCCGGTGCTGGGCCGGCTGCACAGCCTGCCGACTGGGTGGCGGCGTGGCGGCGGCGTTGCCTACTTGCGTCAGTCGTCACACGTCGTCGTGTTGTCCGGCGTGGCCGGTGCTGGGCCGGCTGCACAGCCTGCCGACTGGGTGGCGGCGTGGCGGCGGCGTTGCCTACTTGCGTCAGTCGTCACACGTCGTCGTGTTGTCCGGCGTGGCCGGTGCTGGGCCGGCTGCACAGCCTGCCGACTGGGTGGCGGCGTGGCGGCGGCGTTGCCTACTTGCGTCAGTCGTCACACGTCGTCGTGTTGTCCGGCGTGGCCGGTGCTGGGCCGGCTGCACAGCCTGCCGACTGGGTGGCGGCGTGGCGGCGGCGTTGCCTACTTGCGTCAGTCGTCACATCATCAACATTTGCAAATGTGTATTTGATGAGCTTGCAGTAAGAGCAGCTGAGAGACTGCTGTAACCAGTACCTAACACCGATGTGGCCAAAACCGAACTATTACATAATTACATGGATATTTACTTACCAAACCTTTCGGCGCAGTTAGTTGACTGCACTGCACCCTTGGTGGTACAGATACGTCGTGTTGTTTTTTTTTTTTTTTTTTCATGTTTCATTTCTTAACGGCCATAGTAAGTAGGTACCTAAATCAGTCAGTGAGTGGCTCGAGTTCGAGTCTCGACAGAGAAAGACGAATATTAACGAAGCTATATTGATTGTGACCCAATTGTTTTATTAGTTCTACGCGACAGACTGAGTCACGCCACTCACGGTGCAAGCCACCTCTCATCATTATCTTCCTGCCCTTATCCCATTATATTTGGGGTCGGCGCAACACGTTTTCTCCTTCCATTCTTCCCTGTTAGACGTCACAGTGGCATTCACTCCTTTCTCTTTCATATCATTCCTCACACAATCCATCCATCTTTTCTTTGGCCTTCCTCTCCCTCTCCATAAATAAATATTTATATCCATCACTTATTAGTCACGTTTCATTCCTCCTCTCATTCATTACATGTCCATCCATACCAAGAGACGACTTTCTTTTAATTTTTCTGTAACAGGTGCCACTTTCACACTTCCTCTAATATAGGTACAGTCGAACAAGCTAATGATTGTATACCTACAGGTAAAGGTCTATAGAATTCTAGAACACAGAAAATAATTATTGCAATTTTGGTTTTACCCGACTTCGCCGCAGTCGGGTTTTTTCGGATGGTCGGAAATTTTGATTTTATTTACCTACATTATTTTTTCATTTAAATGCCTTAGAGCATTAGTCTGTTATCCTGACACAATATCTACCTATGTACTTACCATAAAAACACCAATAATTATCTACTAAAAAGAGTAGATATCTGCACGTAATCAATAACATAAAAAAAAAATCCCCCCCCCCCCTTCCTCACTTCTACACTTTTGTCTTCTATTGATTAAAATATCTACAGTTGTTCGTATTAGTATCACCAACACGCGGATTTTCGTCCATTATAGAAAACATCTTAAAATATACTTAGTCCTACATAAAACCTACAATATTGGTAACCCTACTACAGTGTTTGTATGGGAAAATTTAAATGATCAATATCTTTGAAACTACGCAAAGTTTCTCCGTCACAAATTCAGGTTATCATTATCGTCCCCGTCACAACATTTTGATACCAATTTGAAGGTCGTAGATCATCAGGCAGCGGAGATACACGTGTCCAGCCAGCCTGAGTTCAAGATGGCTGGACACAAGTATACATTAAGTTTTCATTGATATCTCGTAAACCCTTGCATGTGACGGCATAAATCAAACGTTATTACTGTCACACATTGCGTCACCAAGTATTAGTAAAGGAACCATATTCTAAAACGCTCCCGATAAGTGGGATTCGGAAGTGCCAGCCAAAAGTTTTCTACGTAAATTCAAGATGGCTGGACAGTTTTTTGCATTTTTCTACCAAACCCTGTACACACGGCTACACATCAAGCTATACAAAACCAGTTAATCTTGGCCTCGCTTTACTAGATCTTTTCGCACAATTCAGATTATACTGGTTTTGTATAGCTTGATGTGTAGCCGTGTGTACGTATCACAAAACTTTTAGCTTGATGCCTGTCACATATTTATGTGACGCCCGTTGTTATGCAAAAAGTCGTCAAAATCACTTCCGTTACGGAGATTGAGAGACCAGCGAAAAGTGGTTTTTCAAGCTGGCTGGACACGCTTTCGATCGATTATTTAATCTAAGATTCTGTAGCGTCACCTATTCTGAAATAAGGGTGTTTAGCCGTCACATAAAATGCCCTATTGACCTACTTAAATGCGAGCAGTTTTGAAGTTTTGTCCAGCCAACCAGAGCCACATGATTTTTAACCGTCAATTGAGAACCGATTTTCAAAATTATTTGTGTTCGAAAGGGTGTATATGTCGCAGGTTTTTCATAAAATTAGGTTTTTGATCAAAAACCTAGGTTTTTCATCAAAAACCGGAAGATGACACATTTTAAACTCATTTTCATCATAAACCTGTAACAATCCAGACTAGTTCAGATTTTTGATCAAAAACCTGAACTAGTTTGGGTTTATGATAAAGTTCTTGTCAAAACATATGTCGCAGGTTTTTCATAAAATTAGGTTTTTGATCAAAAACCAAGGTTTTTCATCAAAAACCGGAAGATGACATATTTTATATCCTTTATGGGCGGCATGGGCACCGGGCCGTAGGCCGACGAAGGATAGGCCGGCGGAGGCCCGGCACTTTGGGGACAGAAGATATTAGTGTTATATAATATGCGAGCGAAGCGAGCGCGCGTCGCGGAGTACTACTGGGATTTGTTCAATTCACTAGATTTGTTTAGGGAAATGATAAAACCGTGTTGTTATTTTATCTTCCTCCGTGGTTTGATCAAATCCCTTAGGGAATTGACCAAATACCTGTTTTTATCATATCCCTGCGACATATATACTCCCAAGGTGGTGTTATTGTCACCAACTCAGGATCTGATGATGGGATCCCAGGGAAATCGAGGGCAACCCTCTAATGTTATGAGCACTCATTACGTTTTCCATATATTTTCTAAAGTTGTTAAAGTATTTGCGTCTGATTATCATATTCTTATGTGGATGCGCTGATGATGGAAGGTATAACTCCTCATCGGTTAAAAGTGGGAACATAATTCTTAGATTAAAATACTATGGAGGCGTATAATATATGGTTGTATTCTTTAAGGTTATCTAGGTGAGCTGAAAATGGAAGGTACTACTTCTCTACGGTTAGGAGTTAAAAGCAATAATATGGGAATCTTAAGACAAATTAAATATGAATTGCGCGCGGAAGGCGAAACCTTCAGTGAGAGATTTAACAGAAGGTTTCGCCATTCCAAGTGTTCGTGTCCCCGTCGGGGCTGCCGGTTGTTCAAAGGAGATACCGCAGCTTCTGCAGAAAGGGCTAAGAAGGAACATGGGTGGTTTTTAGTCAGTAGAGGTCTGACACTCCCTACCGCTCTGCCCAGAGCGGTAAGAGTCATTTGTTGATTTCCCACCGTACAAAAAAGTGTTTGCGCTGGTCGGCTGGTGAGTGGTGGGGTATCGTCGAGTAAGGAGTAAGGGAAACCAAACAACAAGTACACAACGACACGTTTATTAGTTAACATTCAGTTAGTGTTAGTACCCAACGGGGTTACGCTACATGGCACCAGGGGGCGCGCTCCACTTGCCGCGCAACACACTGCTCTACAATCATCTGCTCAACTACACATTACATGGAACTCTTACTGTCACTATGACTTTAATAAGCCTTTGAATAGTTTGAATTATCAAAGTACGACCAATTGCGAAGTGCGAACACATTTTGTGCGTTGTATGTTGGTATCGACAGCACGTCAGTGTTGTGCGGCAAGCGGGCGGCGGTGGGTGGACTGACATCGAACATGAACTGACACGTCACACGTCACTACTGGAGGCGCTTTCACAGCGCGAGCGGCCGGCCGCAGGCACTTCATACCTGTACGGTTACACACCTCCCGATATTACTTACACATTATTGTTTACTATTTCAATCATTATTCTATTACATCATTTATTATTAAAATGCTCAATGCTCATTTTTAAATGAAAAGAAACAATTATAAACGCTTCTATTGACACGACAGTCCATGTAACGCATGTTGTTACATGAAGGAATGGCACTTATCTATGGCAGTCTGCCTGACGCACGCTGCACTACATCCGCAACCGCGGGCATACGCTCGAAGGAGCTTCAATAATGAAAGAGTCAAAATAATAAGTTAAAATATACATTTTGTACAAAAATTTCCGGTTGGCAGCCTGTCTGTGATCACTAGTTACTGGAGACAGGTGGTCAGGCAGACACAATATAACCATACAAGTAGCGATGAGGTGACAGTGAACGTGACGTAGTGAGACATGACGCGGCCGGCGCTACACACACACACTACTTAAACCTACTTATTATAACAATCAGTCAAATTAATAAATGCATTATCATTACAATACAGACGCGTGGAAACTAATACTTATAACAAATAATTACTTAAATATTTGTACTGGGTTACAACTTAAGTTCTAACGAAAAGAAAAGAAAATAAAATCAGTCTCAACATAAAAGTCTTATAGGTTTGTGTAAAATGGCAGTGTAGAGATCAAGTATCGTGTTATTATTATATTATGTGAGTATTTGTACGGTTGTTTGTAACGCGGACGAGTGGAGGCACAGCTCGAATACTTCCACACTCACGCGTGCACATTGTAAGAGCGTGAGCAGGGCTCTGTGCCACTCGTTGGCAGAGGAGTTAGTACACACATACCAACACAATAATGTGTTCAATAAAACTTAGAAAAACATAAGTACGTTAATCGAATATTGTATCAAATGCTATATTCACTTAACTAGCGATACTCGTGCGGAGCGCCACACACGAACTTACTTGCTATGAAAAACAAAGTGTTGTTGTTCAGCGGAAACTGACCTATGAACGAGCATTAAAAATATTGTTTGGTGCTACGTAACCTCTTGTGTGCGAGTTGGACTCGACACACCAATGCTTTGAGCATACTAGTTATTCCTATTAATGTTATCAGAAAACATTACATCCCGACAAAAACATTCTGTAAAAAACTAGCCAAGTCTCGATGGAGCTGCTTGTTTATCTCTAAAAAGTAATGAAATCTAGACAAAGTCGTGCCAAGTCTAAGGTTCCTTATTGCAATTTCTTTATTATTATAGTTATTGTTGTGTGTCTTGGCCGTTGAACATTCTTTATACGTTAGTGGGTACAAGTCAATTTAGTTTATACGTAATGTTATATCTGTTGTAACTACCTATAATTGTTAAGCGAGATAATAACCCATACTGGTATTGGTAATTGGATGCCAAGAAGAAAAATGACCGAACTAAACGAAACGAACAACGGCCAAGTCACACAACATTAACTTATAATAATAAAGAAATTGCAATAAGGAACCTTAGACTTGGCACGACTTTGTCTAGATTTCATTACTTTTTAGAGATAAACAAGCAGCTCCATCGAGACTTGGCTAGTTTTTTACAGAATGTTTTTGTCGGGATTTCACTTCTTTTTGTAGAAACGTGGGCATATTGATTTATTTTGTTAGATTTTCTTATTGTAAACAAGTAGTTTTTTTTTATTATTTTTTTTCGATTATCCTAGTTTTTATAGTTTTCCCTTTATGTGGCCATTAAACCCTAACTCTGTACCAAATTTCAGCTCTCTGAGTTTATAGGAAGTACTAGTTCTATTTTGATGATCATGAGTGAGTGAGTGAGTGAGTTTCATAAATGCGAAACTTTGCTTTCGCTTAACTTCGGAACTAAATGACCTACAGACTTGAAACTTTTTATTTTAAGTGTGATTGTATAGCTTACTGGATGACGAAAATTTCAACGTTCTGGTCTTATCCAGAGGTTCTCAAATAGGGGCCTGAAAATGCGGCGAAATGGTTCCAGTAAAGGATGGTACGGCAGTGTTTGCTTCGCGCTCGACTCGGCGGGGGCACTACCGTGCCCCCAGATTGGCTATTATTGAATACCACATTGGGCATTCTCTGCTAGTGTCTGTAAGTTTGGTGGGTGTGGCGGATCGTCATACCGCGAGTTAAATAAATACAGCACACATAACATGTATAACTTACATCTAACACACATTTGGTTAAGCTCTACAGTTACAAACTAACATTATTACCAATTGATCATTATTTCCTCCTTTGCTCCATATAATTCACAATGACCTTCCGCCTTCGTAGTCACGGAGTACAGACTCAATGGAAAAGATTATCATTTCAAAAAGTAACTATCGTCGTGGTACGGTCTGCGTGTTATCCAGAGCTGCAGAGCACAGACAGGGGTTCACGCGTTTACTTGGTCGAAAGAGTTACGTTGATTTGACTTTGTGCTCGCATAGATTAATGAAATATCGACGATAGTTTGTTCGCACGCTGACGCTGCGGACGACGAACACATTGCGTATTTGCGATAACATAACACACCACATAACGAATGATTGTCAAAGTGGGCACGATGCGATTGAGATACATTTCAACTGTGTCGATATTACGTTTAGATTTAATACAAAATTGTCCTTTAGTCTCGGAAAAGTATTGCGATTCGCAGCGTCAGCGCTTCCGTAAGCTAACGCAGAAGTACTAGCGGTGGTACGGCGGGATGGTGACGAACCTAGGCCTTGTACGCCGGGTGCGGGTGCGCGCGCAGCCACAGCGCGGCGCACAGCGGCAGCGCCAGCGCGTGCAGCGCCAGCAGCGCGCCGCCCAGCGCTAGCGGCACGCGCGCCAGCCGCGCTAGCTGCGCCAGCACGCGCGCGCCGCACGCCGCGCCGTGCAGCCCCGCGCCGCCGCCGCTGGCCGCCGCCACGCGCCGCGCCGCCGAGCACTCCTGCATGACACCTCATATGTTAACACAACTATACACGGTCAAATGAGGTGATTCTTTCGTAGGTCGTTGTGACGAAGTCTGTATTTTTCAAGTGTCCAAAAAAGTAAGTGAAATTGACCAAAAATGTTTGAATGCATTTTTCATATCTTTTTAATTATTTTTCTAATTTTTAGCACTATGTTTTTAATTGTTCAAGTATATAAAATTGAGATTTCCTTGATTCAGACCAAAATAACGTAGCAACGTCGGCTGTCAGTTGGCTGTCAGCAAGGGAACCAGCAATGCCCAACACAGGAATGCACGACACGAGAACGCGCGACATAGGAATGTAAGTGTTTTGAATTCCAATGTTGTACATTGTCATGTCGTGCATTCTCGGCCCGAACCTCGATTGTCCGGGCAAGAATGTACAGCACGAGAATTGGAATCAAAACAAACAGTGACGTCACATTAAAAAAGTAAAAAGCCATGTGACAATAGGGACGGGTGATACAATAAAATACTGGAAAATTCCGTGGTTCCTTCTTTTTTTCTTCGTGTTCCTATAATACGACCGTCTCGCAACAGTAACTATCCTTTATGGGCGGCATGGGCACCGGGCCGTAGGCCGACGAAAGAGGCCGGCGGAGGCAGGGCACTTCGGGGACAGAAGATATTAGTGTTTTTAAATATGCGAGCGTAGCGAGCGCACGTCATGGAGTACAATTTAATTCGGCAGCACTACCTAACTCAATTCCCTAGTATCAAAGTCCCAAAATTTCGAGTTGCTCAACTAGTCGGCCAACCAATCGCGCGATGTCGCCGATTACTGTGTCGTACACTCCTGTGTTGTACATTCTTGGGCCGGACCAGCAAGGTACACCCCAGTAATTGGCGACATCGCGATGTCGCCAATTACTGTGTCGTCCACTCCTGTGTTGTACGTTCCAGTGTCGTGCATTGCTGGTATGTGCATTACTGTGACGGGCATTATAGGGACTCGTCAGCAACACAGATTATCTATTGTCAGCAATGAGGTTTTATTAAGGCCGCGTTCCGTATTACAAAATAATCGCTCACAGCGCTCACGTCTATATTTTGCGTTCCGAATTATATATCACGATTAGGACAGCTAAGAGCTGTCATCAATTCGGAACGCTCGTAAACGCGTTTACAGTGCTCACTCGTCACGTGATAACAAAAACATAACCTGCATGAGAGAAATTCGTCGCCCGTTATGCTCGTCTTGTATATTTACTTGAATACTCATCGTTATGAGACTCCAAAGAGATTTCAAAGAACTAATTGAATGTATTTGTGCGAAAGTGGCTCTGGTTGGCTGGACAAAACTTCAAAACGGCTAGCATTTACAATAGGGCAATAGGGCACTTTATGTGACGGCTAAACACCCTTATTTCAGAATAGGTGACGCTACAGAATCTTAGATAATCGATCGAAAGCGTGTCCAGCCAGCTTGAAAAACCACTTTTCGCTGGTCTCTCAATCTCGGTAACGGAAGTGATTTTGACGACTTTTTGCATATCAACGGGCGTCACATAAATATGTGACAGGCATCAAGCTAAAAGTTTTGTGATACGTACAGTGGTTTAGTAGAAAAATGCAAAAAAACTGTGTCCAGCCATCTTGAATTTACGTAAAAAACTTTTGGCTGGCACTTCCGAATCCCACATAACGGGAGCGTTTTCGAATATGGTTCCTTTACTAATACTTGGTGACGCAATGTGTGACAGTAATTACGTTTTATTTATGGCGTCACATGTAAGGGTTTACGAGATATCAATGAAAACTTAATTTCAACTTGTGTCCAGCCATCTTGAACTCAGCCTGGCTGGACACGTGTATCTCCGCTGCCTGATGATCTACGACCTTCAAAATGTTATCAAAATGTTGTGACGGGGACGATAATGATAACCTGAATTTGTGACGGAGAAACTTTGGGTAGTTTCAAAGATATTGATCATTTAAATTTTCCCATACAAACTCTGTAGTAGGGTTACCAATATTGTAGGTTTTATGTAGGACAAAGTATATTTTAAGGTGTTTTCTTTAATGGACGAAAATCCGCGTATTGGTGATACTAATACGAACAACTCTAGATATTTAAATCAATAGAAGACAAAAGTGTAGAAGTGGGCGGGGGGGTTTAATGTTATTGGATACCTATCTACTCTTTTTAGTAGATAAGTATTGGTGTTTTTTATGATAAGTACGTATGTAGATATTGTGTCAGGATAACAGACTAATGCTCTAAGGTATTTAAATGAAAAAATAATGTAATTCACGTTAATTACCAAGGACCTCGTTAAATGACAACGCGTTTAGCAAATATTGCACGTATTCCTTACAAATCGACGGAAGGCTCTAAATACCATTATGTATACTTTACTCTAAACGATTAAACGAAAACGGTTTACGCTGTCACAGCACTCACAGCCTCTGTGTACAAAACACACTCAGTATCAGTGCATCAGTGTTGCCAACAAGACCGATATAGAATCTGCTAAAATTATGCCAATTTGCTTTATAGAAATGCTAAAAAATCTGCTAACATTTTTCAGTGTCAAATGAAACGTAACATAGTTTTAACTTTTTTTATTATTTAACAAAATATACATACTGTTTTAATCGACTATGTTCTCAAATACTCTTTCCATTATCATCAGCATTAGCATCAGGAGCGCCAACAATATACTTAGTAAAGGGATTTTTTTTCTAAATGGAAATAATTGCTTACGCATTAATGTATTTTATTTTAAAATAATTTTATATGCAAAAAAATATGCTTTAAGCTAAACAACTAATAAGTTTGCTAAACAACATGAAAAAATGCTATTATTCTTATTCTTTATTGCACACATAAAATCCTTACATAGTATAAAACAAAGTCGCTATTTTTGTCTGTTTGTTTGTTTGTATGCTTAAATCTTTAAAACTACGCAACGGATTTTGATGCGGTTTTTTTTAATAGATAGAGTGAAACTCAAATTCTTTATTTCAATTAAGCCATTACAGGCACTTTTGAATGTCAGAAGAACATTTCACAAAAAAAAACGAAACTACGAGTGCAATACGTCATTCCGAAAGCCACCACGCCGAACCACACGCCACCGAATGCCCGCAACAACGAACACTGCAAGCACGAAAGCACGCAGCGACGCAAACCGCAACAACGAATGCTCGAGACCCCGAATCACGGAACAACAAATGCACGCCGCAACGTGCAACCGCCGCTCCGCGACCCGGAACCCCGCACACCCGTCGCCACGGCCCACGCCATCGCGCGCCCCCGCACCCACAGCACTCGCCGGCGGTAACATCCGGCGCCGCGCAGCCCGACGCAGCAACTCCCGAAACGACGCATTGCACTCCTACGCTACAGTCACAATCACAAGGCATAATAACTTGTGAAAGTACTGCAGTTGCCAGTTCCCTAACGTAGATCTCATGAAGAAGAACGGGCAAGAAACTCCATGGACACTCTTTTAAATCAGAATTTGTTACAAAATCTTGGTACATTATATCATTCATGTTGAGATGGTATATTATGTGAGAACTATGTAGCAAGACGTGCAAGTTAAGAGCGTCCAGAGTAAAGATGTAATAAACAAATAAAAAAAAAATATCTACACCATGGCAACTAAGGAATGACCAGTCTCCACTGACAGCGCCCGTTCACGAACATGACGCATGGATCAGCACCATCTAACTCAACCATTTTGAAGGGAACTAAATGATCCGACACACCCGCCACCATCAGCGAGACATTTGAGTGAGCATGACATTCTCTCAGCCACCAGGGCAACGTCACTAAAATATAACTAAATGTAAAAAGTGGCTTTATAGTACATAGTACTCACACATGTGCCATGCAATTATACAATATTAAGACATTGAATCTATACAATGCAAACATATTTTTACAATCTTCTGCAGCCTCTACAATAACTTCACATGATAGTCGATTTATTTGCCCCTAAGGTTGTGGAGGAGGACCAGCATTGAGCCAAGCATTTTATCATCAATGTAATCCCCCAACTTATAGTATGCTTGCCTACATAGTGTGCGTTTTACACAAGTTTTAAATTTCGTCTCACTCAGTTGAAGAATGTGAGGGGGTATTTTATTGTAACATTTTAAACAGTGATTCAAGAGGAAGGTTTTAGTATTTATTTTGAACGACATCCACGCGGGTGAAGCCGCGGGCATCAGCTTGTAACAAATATAAACACAAATTACAATAATAAAGCTTATGCTAAATTGGCATCACTGAGTGCAATGCACTTTGCTTTTTTTGTTAGTGTTTTTAATTATTAGGTATTTAGAATTAATAATAATAATAATATTGTTGGCTCAAAGTCACGCCATCAGCCAGTAGCCGTGCGGTTAGCATCCGGTCGTCGTGCGGCAACCGACAGAAGTTCATAAAACGAGGCGAGCGGCGGTGCAACGGTCACTTTTTGCTTGGACGGCGCTCGGAAAGGACTTGGTACCCGACTATTATCGTGTGCTTCGCTAATTTTGGTTTATGTTTTTGCTCATGTACTGATTATTCCATTTGCTAGTGCTATTTCTATTTGATTATTGTTTAAAATGTTTGTCTTGATATTTTTGTAAAAGTGTAATTCAAAAGATATTAAACATTGTTTATTTTGTTCACGTATTTCACTTCTGATTCCTAATAATATAATAATAAATTGTTTTTTTTTGTTTTTTTTTTTGCGTTATTTAAATATTGTATAAATGACTACTTGTGGAAACTTGTAATTGGCCCTATTGTTGTTATAAACCTATCTACTGTGTAACCTAGCTGTAAGTTTTCCAAAAATAATAAAATAAAATAAAATAATAATATTCCACAACTATCACACAACGCCATCTAGTCCCAAGCTAAGCAGAGCTTGTGTTATGGGTACTAGACAACTGATAAACATACTTATATATTTCTAAATGCATACATATTATAGATAAATTACACCCAGACACAGAACAAATGATCGTGCTCATCACACAAACAATTAACACATACTTCCCCTTTTTCTGCAGGAAAACCTTTTATTCCCACGGAGAAATCAAATACAAAGCTGGCGTGGCTTGGCTGCTACCGGCCGATTAGTCGATTAAAAAGAAATCCTATAATTATGCAAATAAATATGGCCACCTCACAATATTAATGGATGTTTGTATGGGAAAAATTAAATGATCAATATCTTTGAAACTACCCAAAGTTTCTCCGTCACAAATTCAGGTTATCATTATCGTCCCCGTCACAACATTTTGATAACATTTTGAAGGTCGTAGATCATCAGGCAGCGGAGATACACGTGTCCAGCCAGGCTGAGTTCAAGATGGCTGGACACAAGTTTAAATTAAGTTTTCATTGATATCTCGTAAACCCTTACATGTGACGCCATAAATAAAACGTTATTACTGTCACACATTGCGTCACCAAGTATTAGTAAAGGAACCATATTCGAAAACGCTCCCGTTATGTGGGATTCGGAAGTGCCAGCCAAAAGTTTTTTACGTAAATTCAAGATGGCTGGACACAGTTTTTTTGCATTTTTCTACTAAACCACTGTACGTATCACAAAACTTTTAGCTTGATGCCTGTCACATATTTATGTGACGCCCGTTGATATGCAAAAAGTCGTCAAAATCACTTCCTTTACCGAGATTGAGAGACCAGCGAAAAGTGGTTTTTCAAGCTGGCTGGACACGCTTTCGATCGATTATCTAAGATTCTGTAGCGTCACCTATTCTGAAATAAGGGTGTTTAGCCGTTGCGCGGAAGGCGCTCCGGGCGTCGGGTGCCACGTGATGGCTTTCGGCCACCGTAGACGCGGGCCTGTGGACGGTGAGTAATGGGCTAGCTCGCCGTCCGGCCGTCGTCATGACGGCAACAGACCGTGTCGGCGGCGCGTTCGTGTTCCACGCGCGCCTCAAAGAGATGTCAGCAAGGAGGGGCCCGCAAGGGCCGACGCCCGTCGGGGCCGCGGTACTTTGTACTACATTACGTGGCCTCGGCGCAAGGGCAAAGAAGGAACATGGGTTCGGTTTTTAGTCAGTAGAAGTCTGACACTCCCCTTCGCTCTGCCCAAGAGCGGGGGGGGTCATTCGATGATTTTCCACCCACCAAAAAAGAAAAAAAAAAAAGAAAGGGTGTTTAGCCGTCACATAAAGTGCCCTATTGCCCTATTGTAAATGCGAGCCGTTTTGAAGTTTTGTCCAGCCAACCAGAACCTCAGCTGTGAACACACTCACAAACACCCAGACACACACACACACGCATCAGACATCTGTCATTTTTTACTTTGATTTTGACAGCAGCGCTCACGGTGATATTTATTTTATTTGGGGCATGGTCGGTGTAATCGCAAGATGGCGCATGTCATGACGTCATCTATGACGATTCAAGGGACATCGATATCGCGCTCACAGTAATTCGGTACGGGTTTATGGACGCTCAAATCGATTACAGCGTAATTCGGAACGCACCCTAAATATCATTGGCTGTCAGATGTCAAGTGACAATGGGTGCGTTCACTGCGTTCCGACTTCCGAGTTACGCTGTAATCCCAAGATGTCCCTTGAATCGTCATAGATGACGTCATGACATGCGCCATCTTGCGATTACACCGACCATGCCCTAATCACAGTAATATCATTGCCATGCTTTGTTAAGCATCAATGACATACATTTATTTAAGAAGCAACTCAATAAGTTGCTTCTAAGTAAAACATACTACACAATAAATGAATACCTGACTGATAAGAATTTGGTTGTTTAATATTAATTCAGATAATAGATTATGGTGTGAACCTGAGTCCGATTTGTTTCATACAAAAAATAATTTTATGTATTCTTAATAATTATCTTGTTGACTTTATTAGAATTATCTGACATTATATCATTATGATTTGACATTACATACATATTGATCTGAATTTTAGACATTGTGTAATTAATTCGATTTCAATTTCCTTTTTGCTCGGTTTATGGTATTAATTGATATTATTTTTCAATGAATGTGTGTATAATTTTTAACAATAAATCTTGCATGCCTAATTTGGTACATCACAGTGAACTGCGCATTCACTTAACACCTATAAATGCAATATTATGTACTGTGTTGAGCAATAAATATTTGAATTTGAATTTATGCCCCAAATAAATATCACGGTGAGAGCTGTCAAAAATAATATAATAATAATATTCCACAACTATCACACAACGCCATCTAGTCCCAAGCTAAGCAGAGCTTGTGTTATGGGTACTAGACAACTGATAAACATACTTTTATATTTCTAAATACATACATATTATAGATAAATTACACCCAGACACAGAACAAATGATCGTGCTCATCACACAAACATTTGTCCTGGGTGGGAATCGAACCCACGACCTCCGGCATAGCAGTTAGGGTCACTAACCACTAGACCAACAGGCCAGTCTAGGCCAGTCAGACTAGCCAAAATGACAGATGTGTAGTTGTGTTCACAGCTGAGGTTCACTGGCTGGAGTCGCACAAATACATTCAATTAGTTCTTTGAAATCTCTTTGGAGTCGCTTAACCATGAGGGGGTTGCGTTAGAAATTCGCATCCAGATATAACAGCTGGGGTGGGGGAGGGGTCCCCTCTCCCCCACCCCCACCGTAGTTTTTTTTTATTTAACTTTTTAAATTTTGGGTTAGAATAGAGCTAAAACGCGAAACGGGTAAAATTTTTGTGTCATTTGACAGGGGAAGAGTGAGGGGTGGTGCCCACTGTGCCCTGGCACCACTCCCATGTAAAGGCGACGCACCATTCTTGAGAAAAACATTTTCTTGGAACCGAACACCTGCAGGACCAGTCGACGGAGCCCCGCTAGGCGGGGCTCCTACTTCTGGGTGGTTTACAAAAAAAAAACCTAACGGAAGAGGATGGCGGAGTCTCACTCGACCCCGCCATCCCCTTCCAACCTAGCCTGTCCGTGTCGGGGTGCCCCAAGTCCCGAGCTCGCTACGCTCGCTCTTGCATCAAAGTTTTCCTAGTAGCGGGTTCGCCCTACGAACTTAACCGCCCCGCTGTTTTTGGTATAATGGCATTAATGGCAATGTAATCTACTTCTGGGTGGTTTACAAAAAAATAATGACGAAGGGGATGGCGGCCTCTTCCAGGCCCAGTCGACGGAGCCCCGAGTCGGGGTGCCCCAAGTCCCGAGCTCGCTTCGCTTGCTCTTGCATCTAAGTTTGCCTACGCGGCTCTGGCTTGCTCTAGGGGTAAGGCAGAGTACTACGTGAGAGTCACCATTCATAACAAAATGGCGGAAAACGTTCCGTTTCACGTTCACAGAATATTTATTTTTCCTATAACGCTAATTTAAAGAAAACCACGAGTCTCCTCAGGGTGAAAGGGGTGTTAATTGAAAGGGGCAAACAATCTCCATAAAATACAACCCTTACCAACTCCAAATTCGGGATGCGCAATTCTAATGCCAACCCACCATGAGTATTCAATTATTATAGGATAGAATGCTCTGTGAAAGCTAGGTCTTGTGAAAGGTTTTGGGGTTATGTTTTTGTTATCGAGTGACGAGTGAGCACTGTAAACGCGTTTACGAGCGAGCGTTCCGAATTGATGACAGCTCTTAGCTGTCATAATCGTGATATCGGAACGCAAAATATAGACATGAGCGCTGTGAGCGATTATTTTGTAATTCGGAACGCGGCCGCGGATTCGTAGGGCGAGGTTGCGTCAAGTATATTGTTGATTGCGTAAAGATACTTTCAAACACATTAAATAACGAGTAATCATCATTTATTAATTGGTGGATATTAATACAAATAAATATTTTACATACACTTTCTAACACATTCTACTCTGTTACATGTAAGGACATTTCACTGCATGTGAAGAAAAAAACTCGGAACAGCTGCTATGCTATTCTCTAAGGATTACAGCCTTACACCATTGACCAAAAAATAAGTAGGTAGAGTCCTAGGCAAATAACTTGACACAAAATGGCGTCGTTCTGAGCAGGTTCCCTGCTTGATTTGTATGGGATTTCTAAAAAACGGCTACTGCGCATGTTCAACTTATATGCCGCGTGCCATACTCAGGTTTCATAAAAAATAACTCTTAAACATTGAGGTATAATGTACTACAGGAGACGCCACAACTAGATTTTTTGTAACACACGTTGCGGTGCGTGTACTACACCTCATTTAGTCTATGCCGATTTGAATCAACATTCACTGAATCAGCCATCAACATTCAATCAAAGATAAAAAAAAATTGTTGCAGTTTAAGTAAATTTTTATTTATTTTCTAAGTACTTATTTCTCATTACCATAACGAAGTAATTATTAGCACGACAAACGCCAATAATAAAACAACTGTTGACCTCAATATTTCTACAATCGTTATATTATTATGTACAATAACAAGTAGGCAGAATAATAACATTATGTCGCATCTGCACGTATTGATAATATTGTAATCTATGAGAACATGACATCCCCTGCCTCAGCCCGCCTGCCCCGCTGTCGTCAAGTGCGCGCACATTTTTTGTTTGAAATGCTCTTAAACTTTTTTATTTTTTAAGTATAAGATTATATTATCTGTGGTATATATAAGTATGGAGTACTTATCTCTTATCAATTCGGATTTCCCCATGTTGTCCAAAAGAATCAGTCTGGCTACTACAGTAGCCATTTAAGTAATAATCCCTAAACAATTTCTGTTTGTTTCTTCATCATGAACCAATACGAGGTGCATTGACAAACTCAACACATTCCAGTACACACACCACATACTTTTGTTTTATTTTATTTTTTTATTACAAATGGTTTTGCTCTTGACTTTAATTTTTATTATTTAAGTATTCGCGACACGGAACTTACAAGTCTTGTTAAATTGTAGCACATAAATATAAAATTGTAATGTATAGGTACATATAGGTAAATACTTTCATGTAAGTGTAAAATGTTGCGCATAGATTGGTGATTTTATTGTAATGTCATTAGAGCGGAGAGCTGCCGAGTCCCAAAATACGAGCTCATCTCAGTTTGTGAATCAGTGTGCAATTGCCCCACTGTACAACATTTTACCATTGTCATTTATAATTATGCTGTATTAATTTGCTTAATGTACTTTATTTTGGAAATAAATTATTATATTAGATTAGGGTTATATGAACTCGGGAAAACCGACGCAGGAAGGGAGTTCCACTCCTTAGCTGTGCGCATAAACCATACCTGCAGTACGTCTAGTCTCCCAATGGAGGAAGGGAGATATGGTGGAATTAGCCTGTGGAGCTCCACTCTCAGAAGTACTAACAGATATGAGTTCTTAGAACATTAAGTATTTGGACGCAGAAACGCGAAAACGCAGAAGAGCTGAAATAAGTGGTGTAACAATATACCTCGAGTGTGTCAGTGTGGACGCAGCACGAGGGCGGCACCCAGTAGTAGTTGGAGGGCGCGCCCACGGACAGGTCGAGCGCGCCGTCCGCGCCCGCGCCCTCCTGCGCGCGCGCCCACGCCGAGTGCTGCCAGTCGCGCGGGCCCTCCACTCCGCAGCACTCCAGCTGAAATCGGGTATGTTATAAATGATATTAAAAAATATATGATTCTGAGAGGTCTTAATCACATGCATAATCTTATTAATAAGGCTCTTTTGGTGCTTTCACACAAACCATAGGGCACTTAATATTGTGTACTGCATGTTCTGATGTTTGCTCAGTATAGGAGGAGAAAGTTAGTGGATCTAATTGTTTTGTGGGATAGGAATTTGAGTCATCTATATGTGACTGTGGCGCTCAAAAGGTTAAATACTAGAGCGACAGATCCTGTAGATGTGTAGTAAGATTAAAACAAAACTAAAAATATTCTGTCCTAGACAGCCCACTGACTGACGTGGGCGTTTTTTCTTTTGGAGTGTGGGAACTCAACAAATGTCTCCTCCCGCTCTGGACGGAGTGGTAGGGAGTGTCCAGATTTCTACTGACTAAAAACCACCCATGTTCCTTTTGAGCTAGAATGACCCGACACTATACCGAAGACATCCCGGACGTCAGCCTGTACGAGATTAGGATGGCTCTGAAACAGCTTAAAAACAACAAGGCGCCGGGTGATGACGGAATTACGGCCGAACTTCTGAAGGCGGGTGGCAAACCGGTCCTTAAGGCCCTACAGAAGCTGTTTGATTCCGTCATACTCGAGGGGAAAACGCCACAGGCTTGGTGCAGGGGTGTGGTGGTGCTCTTCTTCAAAAAGGGTGACAATGCCCGGTTGAAGAACTATAGGCCCATCTCACTTCTAAGCCATGTCTAC